>JAQIUQ010001621.1:72500-317077 GCA_030378365.1 Hybognathus amarus | reverse complement strand
CAGAGTTTCAAGAAAATCAAAATTTTGACCCGAAAAAAAAAACGTAAGGGGTCCACTGTCGTGTTTTTTCGAGGTGAGAATTTTGAATTTCTTGAAACTCTGGATTCTGATAGAGGGCCATGTGACTTAGATCTGAGTGCAGAAATGGAGGCTCTAGACCCTTCCAGAGCTGAGATATTGAGATTTCACGTAGCATTTATGCCATTGTAAATATCTCAATATCTCAGCTCTGTATGCCATTATAAATATCTAAATATCTCAGCTCTGGAAGGGTCTCGAGCCTCCATTTTTGCACTCAGATCTAAGTCCCATGGCCCTCTATCAGAATCCAGAGTTTCAAGAAAATCAAAATTTTGACCCGAAAAAAAAAAACGTAAGGGGTACCACTGTCGTTTTTTTTCGAGGTCAGAAATTTTGATTTTCTTGAAACTCTGGATTCTGATAGAGGGCCATGTGACTTAGATCTGAGTGCAAAAATGGAGGCTCTAGACCCTTCCAGAGCTGAGTATTGAGAATTTCACGTAGCATTTTATGCCATTGTAAATATCTCAATATCTCAGCTCTGTATGCCATTATAAATATCTAAATATCTCAGCTCTGGAAGGGTCTAGAGCCTCCATTTTTGCACTCAGATTGCTAAGTCCCATGGCCCTCTATCAGAATCCAGAGTTTCAAGAAAATCAAAATTTTGACCCGAAAAAAAAAACGTAAGGGGTACCACTGTTGTTTTTTTTCGGGTCAAAATTTTGATTTTCTTGAAACTCTGGATTCTGATAGAGGGCCATGTGACTTAGATCTGAGTGCAAAAATGGAGGCTCTAGACCCTTCCAGAGCTGAGATATTGAGATTTCACGTAGCATTTATGCCATTGTAAATATCTTCAATATCTCAGCTCTGTATGCCATTATAAATATCTAAATATCTCAGCTCTGGAAGGGTCTAGAGCCTCCATTTTTGCACTCAGATCTAAGTCCCATGGCCCTCTATCAGAATCCAGAGTTTCAAGAAAATCAAAATTTTGACCCGAAAAAAAAACGTAAGGGGTACCACTGTTGTTTTTTTTTCGGGTCGAAATTTTGATTTTCTTGAAACTCTGGATTCTGATAGAGGGCCATGGGACTTAGATCTGAGTGCAAAAATGGAGGCTCTAGACCCTTCCAGAGCTGAGATATTGAGATTTCATGATAGCATTTATGCCATTGTAAATATCTCAGATATCTACAGCTGGCATGAATGCTACTATGAATATCTAAATATCTCAGCTCTGGAAGGGTCTAGAGCCTCCATTTTTGCACTCAGATCTAAGTCCCATGGCCCTCTATCAGAATCCAGAGTTTCAAGAAAATCAAAATTTTGACCCGAAAAAAAAACGTAAGGGGTACCACTGTCGTTTTTTTTTCGGGGTCGAAAGTTTGATTTTCTTGAAACTCTGGATTCTGATAGAGGGCCATGGGACTTAGATCTGAGTGCAAAAATGGAGGCTCTAGACCCTTCCAGAGCTGAGATATTGAGATTTCACGTAGCATTTATGCCATTGTAAATATCTCAATATCTCAGCTCTGTATGCCATTATAAATATCTAAATATCTCAGCTCTGGAAGGGTCTAGAGCCTCCATTTTTGCACTCAGATCTAAGTCCCATGGCCCTCTATCAGAATCCAGAGTTTCAAGAAAATCAAAATTTTGACCCGAAAAAAAAACGTACAGGGGTACCACTGTCGATTTTTTTTCGGGTCAAAATTTTGATTTTCTTGAAACTCTGGATTCTGATAGAGGGCCATGTGACTTAGATCTGAGTGCAAAAATGGAGGCTCTAGACCCTTCCAGAGCTGAGATATTGAGAATCTCACGTAGCATTTATGCCATTGTAAATATCTCAATATCTCAGCTCTGTATGCCATTATAAATATAAATATCTCAGCTCTGGAAGGGTCTAGAGCCTCCATTTTTGCACTCAGATCTAAGTCCCATGGCCCTCTATCAGAATCCAGAGTTTCAAGAAAATCAAAATTTTGACCCGAAAAAAAAACGTAAGGGGTACCACTGTCGTTTTTTTTTCGAGGTCAAAATTTTGATTTTCTTGAAACTCTGGATTCTGATAGAGGGCCATGGGACTTAGATCTGAGTGCAAAAATGGAGGCTCTAGACCCTTCCAGAGCTGAGATATTGAGATTTCACGTAGCATTTATGCCATTGTAAATATCTCAATATCTCAGCTCTGTATGCCATTATAAATATCTAAATATCTCAGCTCTGGAAGGGTCTAGAGCCTCCATTTTTGCACTCAGATCTAAGTCCCATGGCCCTCTATCAGAATCCAGAGTTTCAAGAAAATCAAAATTTTGACCCGAAAAAAAAAACGTAAGGGGTACCACTGTCGTTTTTTTCGAGGTCAAAATTTTGATTTTCTTGAAACTCTGGATTCTGATAGAGGGCCATGTGACTTAGATCTGAGTGCAAAAATGGAGGCTCTAGACCCTTCCAGAGCTGAGATATTGAGATTTCACGTAGCATTTATGCCATTGTAAATATCTCAATATCTCAGCTCTGTATGCCATTATAAATATCTAAATATCTCAGCTCTGGAAGGGTCTAGAGCCTCCATTTTGCACTCAGATCTAAGTCCCATGGCCCTCTATCAGAATCCAGAGTTTCAGAGAAAATCAAAATTTTGACCCGAAAAAAAAACGTAAGGGGTACCACTGTACGTTTTTTTTTCGAGGTCAAAATTTTGATTTTCTTGAAACTCTGGATTCTGATAGAGGGCCATGGGACTTAGATCTGAGTGCAAAAATGGAGGCTCTAGACCCTTCCAGAGCTGAGATATTGAGATCTCACGTAGCATTTATGCCATTGTAAATATCTCAATATCTCAGCTCTGTATGCCATTATAAATATCTAAATATCTCAGCTCTGGAAGGGTCTAGAGCCTCCATTTTTGCACTCAGATCTAAGTCCCATGGCCCTCTATCAGAATCCAGAGTTTCAAGAAAATCAAAATTTTGACCCGAAAAAAAACGTACAGGGGTACCACCTTGCGTTTTTTTTTCGGGTAGAAATTTTGATTTTCTTGAAACTCTGGATTCTGATAGAGGGCCATGTGAGACTTAGATCTGAGTGCAAAAATGGAGGCTCTAGACCCTTCCAGAGCTGAGATATTGAGATCTCACGTAGCATTTATGCCATTGTAAATATCTCAATATCTCAGCTCTGTATGCCATTATAAATATCTAAATATCTCAGCTCTGGAAGGGTCTAGAGCCTCCATTTTTGCACTCAGATCTAAGTCCCATGGCCCTCTATCAGAATCCAGAGTTTCAAGAAAATCAAAATTTTGACCCGAAAAAAAAACGTAAGGGGTTCCACTGTCGTTTTTTCGGGTCAAAATTTTGATTTTCTTGAAACTCTCGGATTCTGATATGAGGGCCATGTGACTTAGATCTGAGTGCAAAAGTGGAGGCTCTAGACCCTTCCAGAGCTGAGATATTGAGATATTCACAATAGCATTTATGCCATTGTAAATATCTCAATATCTCAGCTCTGTATGCCATTATAAATATCTAAATATCTCAGCTCTGGAAGGGTCTAGAGCCTCCATTTTTGCACTCAGATCTAAGTCCCATGGCCCTCTATCAGAATCCAGAGTTTCAAGAAAATCAAAATTTTGACCCGAAAAAAAAACGTAAGGGGTACCACTGTCGTTTTTTTTATGAGATCAGAATTTTGATTTTCTTGAAACTTCTGATTCATGATAGAGGCCATGTGACTTCAGATCTCAGTGCAAAATGAAAGGCTCTAAGCCCTTCCAAGCTGAGATATTGAAATATTTACAGTAGTCATATATGCCATTGTAAATATTCAATATCTCAGCATTAGTATGCCATGTATAAATATCTCAATATCTCAGCTCTGGAAAGGTCTAGAGCCTCCATTTTTGCACTCAGATCTAAGTCACATGGCCCTCTATGGAATCCAGAGTTTCAGAGAAAATCAAAATTTTGACCCAAAAAAACGTAAGGGGTACCACTGTCGTTTTTTTTTCGGGTCAAGTTTTGATTTTCTTAAACTCTGGATCTGATAGAGGGCCATGGGACTTTAGATCTGAGTGCAAAAATGGAGGCTCTAGACCCTTGCAGAGCTGAGATTTGATGTCTCACGATGGCATACATGACCATTGTAAATATCTCAATATCTACAGTGCATGTATGCCATATGAATATCTCAATATCTCAGCTCTGGAAGGGTCTAGAGCCTCCATTTTTGCACTCAGATCTAAGTCCCATGGCCCTCTATCAGAATCCAGAGTTTCAAGAAAATCAAAATTTTGACCCAAAAAAAAAGCGTAAGGGGTACCACTGTCGTTTTTTTTGGGGTCGAAGTTTTAGATTTTCTTGAAACTTCTGATTCTAGATAGAGGCACCATGTGACTTAGATCTGAGTGCAAAAATGGAGGCTCTAGACCCTTCCAGAGCTAGAGTATTTGAGATTTCACGATAGCATTTATGCCATTGTAAATATCTCAATATCTCAGCTCTGTATGCCATTATAAATATCTTAAATATCTCAGCTCTGGAAGGGTCTAGAGCCTCCATTTTTGCACTCAGATATAAGTCCCATGGCCCTCTATCAGGAATCCAGAGTTTTCAGAGAAAATCAAAATTTTGACCCGAAAAAAAAACGTAAGGGGTACCACTGTCGTTTTTTTTTTTTCGAGGTCAGAGTTTCGATTTTCTTGAAACTCTGGGATTCTGATAGAGGGCCATGGGACTTAGATCTGAGTGCAAAAATGGAGGCTCTAGACCCTTCCAGAGCTGAGATATTGAGATATTTACGATAGCATTTATGCCAGTTGTAAATATCTCGAGATATCTCAGCTCTGTAATGCTATTATAAATATCTCAATATCTCAGCTCTGGAAGGGTCTAGAGCCTCCATTTTTGCACTCAGATCTAAGTCACATGGCCCTCTATCAGAATCCAGAGTTTCAAGAAAATCAAAATTTTGACCCGAAAAAAAAAGACGTAAGTGGTACCCCTGTACGTTTTTTTTTTGCGGATCGAAATTTTGATTTTCTTGAAACTCTGGATTCTGATAGAGGGCCATGGGACTTAGATCTGAGTGCAAAAATGGAGGCTCTAGACCCTTCCAGAGCTGAGATATTGAGATCTCACGTAGCATTTATGCCATTGTAAATATCTCAGATATCTCAGCTACTGTATGCCATTATAAATATCTAAATATCTCAGCTCTGGAAGGGTCTAGAGCCTCCATTTTTGCACTCAGATCTAAGTCCCATGGCCCTCTATCAGAATCCAGAGTTTCAAGAAAATCAAAATTTTGACCCAAAAAAAAACGTAAGTGGTACCACTGTCGTTTTTTTTTTCGAGGTCAGAATTTTGATTTTCTTGAAACTCTGGATTCTGATAGAGGGCCATGGGACTTAGATCTGAGTGCAAAAATGGAGGCTCTAGACCCTTCCAGAGCTGAGATATTGAGATATTCACAGTGGCATTTATGCCATTGTAAATATCTCAGATATCTCATGGCTTATATGCCATTATAAATATCTAAATATCTCAGCTCTGGAAGGGTCTAGAGCCTCCATTTTTGCACTCAGATCTAAGTCCCATGGCCCTCTATCAGAATCCAGAGTTTCAAGAAAAATCAAAATTTTGACCCGAAAAAAAAAACGTAAGGGGTACCACTGTCGTTTTTTTTTCGGGTAGAAATTTTGATTTTCTTGAAACTCTGGATTCTGATAGAGGGCCATGGGACTTAGATCTGAGTGCAAAAATGGAGGCTCTAGACCCTTCCAGAGCTGAGATATTGAGATTTCACGTAGCATTTATGCCATTGTAAATATCTCAATATCTCAGCTCTGTATGCCATTATAAATATCTAAATATCTCAGCTCTGGAAGGGTCTAGAGCCTCCATTTTTGCACTCAGATCTAAGTCCCATGGCCCTCTATCAGAATCCAGAGTTTCAGAGAAAATCAAAATTTTGACCCGAAAAAAAAACGACAGTGGTACCACTGTCGTTTTTTTTTCGAGGTGAAAATTTTGATTTTCTTGAAACTCTGGATTCTGATAGAGGGCCATGTGACTTAGATCTGAGTGCAAAAATGGAGGCTCTAGACCCTTCCAGAGCTGAGATATTGAGATTTCACGTAGCATTTATGCCATTGTAAATATCTCAATATCTCAGCTCTGTATGCCATTATAAATATCTAAATATCTCAGCTCTGGAAGGGTCTAGAGCCTCCATTTTTGCACTCAGATCTAAGTCCCATGGCCCTCTATCAGAATCCAGAGTTTCAGAGAAAATCAAAATTTTGACCCGAAAAAAAAACGTAAGTGGTACCACTGTCGTTTTTTTTTCGGGTCAAAATTTTGATTTTCTTGAAACTCTGGATTCTGATAGAGGGCCATGGGACTTAGATCTGAGTGCAAAAATGGAGGCTCTAGACCCTTCCAGAGCTGAGATATTGAGATTTCACGTAGCATTTATGCCATTGTAAATATCTCAATATCTCAGCTCTGTATGCCATTATAAATATCTAAATATCTCAGCTCTGGAAGGGTCTAGAGCCTCCATTTTTGCACTCAGATCTAAGTCACATGGCCCTCTATCAGAATCCAGAGTTTCAAGAAAATCAAAATTTTGACCCGAAAAAAAAAAACGTAAGGGGTACCACTGTCGTATTTTTTTCAGGGTCAGAATTTTGATTTTCTTGAAACTTCTGAATTCTGATAGAGGGCCATGTGACTTAGATCTGAGTGCAAAAATGGAGGCTCTAGACCCTTCCAGAGCTGAGATATTGAGATTTCACGTAGCATTTATGCCATTGTAAATATCTCAATATCTCAGCTCTGTATGCCATTATAAATATCTCAATATCTCAGCTCTGGAAGGGTCTAGAGCCTCCATTTTTGCACTCAGATCTAAGTCCCATGGCCCTCTTATCAGAATCCCAGAGTTTCAAGAAAATCAAAATTTTGACCCAAAAAAAAACGTAAGGGGTACCACTGTCGTTTTTTTTTTCGAGGGTCGAAATTTTGATTTTCTTGAAACTCTGGATTCTGAATAGAGGGCCATGTGACTTAGATCTGAGTGCAAAATGGAGGCTCTAGACCCTTCCAGAGCTGAGATATTGAGATTTCACGTAGCATTTATGCCATTGTAAATATCTCAATATCTCAGCTCTGTATGCCATTATAAATATCTAAATATCTCAGCTCTGGAAGGGTCTAGAGCCTCCATTTTTGCACTCAGATCTAAGTCCCATGGCCCTCTATCAGGAATCCAGAGTTTCAAGAAAATCAAAATTTTGACCCAAAAAAAAGACGTAAGGGGTACCACTGTCGTTTTTTTTCGGGGTGAGAGTTTTGATTTTCTTGAAACTCTGGATTCTGATAGAGGGCCATGTGACTTGATCTAAGTACGAAAATGAAGGCTCTAAACCCTTCCAGAGCTGAGATATTGATATTTCATAATGGCATACAGAGCTGAGATATTGAATATTTACAATGGTATACAGTAAATGCTCCGTGAAAATCTCAATATCTCAGCTCTGGAAGGGTCTAGAGCCTCCATTATTGCACTCAGATCTAAGTCACATGGCCCTCTATCAGAATCCAGAGTTTCAAGAAAATCAAAATTTTGACCCAAAAAAAAAAACGTAAGGGGTACCACTGTCGTTTTTTTTTACGGGTCGAAATTTTGATTTTCTTGAAACTCTGGATTCTGATAGAGGGCCATGGGACTTGATCTGAGTGCAAAAATGGAGGCTCTAGACCCTTCCAGAGCTGAGATATTGAGATATTCACGTAGCATTTATGCCATTGTAAATATCTCAATATCTCAGCTCTGTATGCCATTATGAAATATCTAAATATCTCAGCTCTGGAAGGGTCTAGAGCCTCCATTTTTGCACTCAGATCTAAGTCACATGGCCCTCTATCAGGAATCCAGAGTTTCAAGAAAATCAAAATTTTGACCCGAAAAAAAAACGTAAGGGGTACCACTGTCGTTTTTTTTTTCGGGTCAAAATTTTGATTTTCTTGAAACTCTGGATTCTGATAGAGGGCCATGTGACTTAGATCTGAGTGCAAAAATGGAGGCTCTAGACCCTTCCAGAGCTGAGATATTGAGATTTCACGTAGCATTTATGCCATTGTAAATATCTCAATATCTCAGCTCTGTATGCCATTATAAATATCTAAATATCTCAGCTCTGGAAGGGTCTAGAGCCTCCATTTTTGCACTCAGATCTAAGTCCCATGGCCCTCTATCAGAATCCAGAGTTTCAAGAAAATCAAAATTTTGACCCAAAAAAAAAACGTACAGTGGTACCACTGTCGTTTTTTTTTTCAGGGTCAAAGTTTTAATTTTCTTGAAACTCTGGATTCTGATAGAGGGCCATGTGACTTAGATCTGAGTGCAAAAATGGAGGCTCTAGACCCTTCCAGAGCTGAGATATTGAGATTTTACGTAGCATTTATGCCATTGTAAATATCTCAATATCTCAGCTCTGTATGCCATTATAAATATCTAAATATCTCAGCTCTGGAAGGGTCTAGAGCCTCCATTTTTGCACTCAGATCTAAGTCCCATGGCCCTCTATCAGAATCCAGAGTTTCAAGAAAATCAAAATTTTGAGCCCGAAAAAAAAACGTAAGGGGTACCACTGTGGGTTTTTTCGAGGTCAGAATTTTAATTTTCTTGAAACTCTGGATTCTGATAGAGGGCCATGGGACTTAGATCTGAGTGCAAAAATGGAGGCTCTAGACCCTTCCAGAGCTGAGATATTGAGATTTCACGTAGCATTTATGCCATTGTAAATATCTCAATATCTCAGCTCTGTATGCCATTATAAATATCTAAATATCTCAGCTCTGGAAGGGTCTAGAGCCTCCATTTTTGCACTCAGATCTAAGTCCCATGGCCCTCTATCAGAATCCAGAGTTTCAAGAAAATCAAAATTTTGACCCGAAAAAAAACGTAAGGGGTACCACTGTCGTTTTTTTTTCGAGGTCAAAATTTTGATTTTCTTGAAACTCTGGATTCTGATAGAGGGCCATGTGACTTAGATCTGAGTGCAAAATGGAGGCTCTAGACCCTTCCAGAGCTGAGATATTTAGATATTTATAATGGCATTGAGCTGAGACATTGAGATATTTACAATGGTATCAGCTAAATGCTATCATGAAATATCTAAATATCTCAGCTCTGGAAGGGTCTAGAGCCTCCATTTTTGCACTCAGATCTAAGTCACATGGCCCTCTATCAGGAATCCAGAGTTTCAAGAAAATCAAAATTTTGACCCAAAAAAAAACGTAAGGGGTACCACTGTCGTTTTTTTTTCGAGGTAGAATTTTGATTTTCTTGAAACTCTGGATTCTGATAGAGGGCCATGGGACTTAGATCTGAGTGCAAAAATGGAGGCTCTAGACCCTTCCAGAGCTGAGATATTGAGATTTCACGTAGCATTTATGCCATTGTAAATATCTCAATATCTCAGCTCTGTATGCCATTATAAATATCTAAATATCTCAGCTCTGGAAGGGTCTAGAGCCTCCATTTTTGCACTCAGATCTAAGTCACATGGCCCTCTATCAGAATCCAGAGTTTCAAGAAAATCAAAATTTTGACCCAAAAAAAAAACGTAAGGGGTACCACTGTCGTTTTTTTTTAGGGTGAAAATTTTAGATTTTCTTGAAACTCTGGATTCTGATAGAGGGCCATGGGACTTAGATCTGAGTGCAAAAATGGAGGCTCTAAGACCCTTCCAGAGCTGAGATATTGAGAATTTACGTAGCATTTATGCCATTGTAAATATCTCAATATCTCAGCTCTGTATGCCATTATAAATATCTCAATATCTCAGCTCTGGAAGGGTCTAGAGCCTCCATTTTTGCACTCAGATCTAAGTCACATGGCCCTCTATCAGAATCCAGAGTTTCAAGAAAATCAAAATTTTGACCCAAAAAAAAAACGTACAGGGGTACCACTGTACGTTTTTTTTCGGGGTCAAAGTTTTGATTTTCTTGAAACTCTGGATTCTGATAGAGGGCCATGGGACTTAGATCTGAGTGCAAAAATGGAGGCTCTAGACCCTTCCAGAGCTGAGATATTGAGATCTCACGTAGCATTTATGCCATTGTAAATATCTCAATATCTCAGCTCTGTATGCCATTATAAATATCTAAATATCTCAGCTCTGGAAGGGTCTAGAGCCTCCATTTTTGCACTCAGATCTAAGTCCCATGGCCCTCTATCAGAATCCAGAGTTTCAAGAAAATCAAAATTTTGACCCGAAAAAAAAACGTAAGGGGTACCACTGTCGTTTTTTTTTTCAGGGTCAAAATTTTGATTTTCTTGAAACTCTGGATTCTGATAGAGGGCCATGGGACTTAGATCTGAGTGCAAAAATGGAGGCTCTAGACCCTTCCAGAGCTGAGATATTGAGATATTTATAATGGCATACAGAGCTGAGATATTGAGATATTACAATGGCATAAATGCTACGTGAAATCTCAATATCTCAGCTCTGGAAGGGTCTAGAGCCTCCATTTTTGCACTCAGATCTAAGTCCCATGGCCCTCTATCAGAATCCAGAGTTTCAAGAAAATCAAAATTTTGACCCGAAAAAAAACGTAAGGGGTACCACTGTCGTTTTTTTTCGGGTCAAAATTTTGATTTTCTTGAAACTCTGGATTCTGATAGAGGGCCATGGACTTAGATCTGAGTGCAAAAATGGAGGCTCTAGACCCTTCCAGAGCTGAGATATTGAGATTTTACGTAGCATTTATGCCATTGTAAATATCTCAATATCTCAGCTCTGTATGCCATTATAAATATCTAAATATCTCAGCTCTGGAAGGGTCTAGAGCCTCCATTTTTGCACTCAGATCTAAGTCCCATGGCCCTCTATCAGAATCCAGAGTTTCAGGAAAATCAAAATTTTGACCCGAAAAAAAAAACGACAGTGGTACCACTGTCGTTTTTTTTTTCGGGTCAAAATTTTGATTTTCTTGAAACTCTGGATTCTGATAGAGGGCCATGTGACTTAGATCTGAGTGCAAAAATGGAGGCTCTAGACCCTTCCAGAGCTGAGATATTGAGATTTCACGTAGCATTTATGCCATTGTAAATATCTCAATATCTCAGCTCTGTATGCCATTATAAATATCTAAATATCTCAGCTCTGGAAGGGTCTAGAGCCTCCATTTTTGCACTCAGATCTAAGTCACATGGCCCTCTATCAGAATCCAGAGTTTCAAGAAAATCAAAATTTTGACCCGAAAAAAAACGTACAGGGGTACCACTGTAGTTTTTTTTTCGGGTCAAAATTTTGATTTTCTTGAAACTCTGGATTCTGATAGAGGGCCATGGGACTTAGATCTGAGTGCAAAAATGGAGGCTCTAGACCCTTCCAGAGCTGAGATATTTAGATATTTATAATGGCATACAGAGCTGAGTATTGAGATATTTACAATGGCATAAATGCTACGTGAAATACTCAATATCTCAGCTCTGGAAGGGTCTAGAGCCTCCATTTTTGCACTCAGATCTAAGTCACATGGCCCTCTATCAGAATCCAGAGTTTCAAGAAAATCAAAATTTTGACCCGAAAAAAAAAGAACGTAACAGGGGTACCACTGTCGTTTTTTTTTCGGGTCAAAATTTTGATTTTCTTGAAACTCTGGATTCTGATAGAGGGCCATGGGACTTAGATCTGAGTGCAAAAATGGAGGCTCTAGACCCTTCCAGAGCTGAGATATTGAGATTTCACGTAGCATTTATGCCATTGTAAATATCTCAATATCTCAGCTCTGTATGCCATTATAAATATCTAAATATCTCAGCTCTGGAAGGGTCTAGAGCCTCCATTTTTGCACTCAGATCTAAGTCACATGGCCCTCTATCAGAATCCAGAGTTTCAAGAAAATCAAAATTTTGACCCAAAAAAAAAACGTAAGGGGTACCACTGTCGTTTTTTTTCGGGTCAAAATTTTGATTTTCTTGAAACTCTGGATTCTGATAGAGGGCCATGTGACTTAGATCTGAGTGCAAAAATGGAGGCTCTAGACCCTTCCAGAGCTGAGATATTGAGATTTCACGTAGCATTTATGCCATTGTAAATATCTCAATATCTCAGCTCTGTATGCCATTATAAATATCTCAATATCTCAGCTCTGGAAGGGTCTAGAGCCTCCATTTTTGCACTCAGATCTAAGTCACATGGCCCTCTATGCAGAATCCAGAGTTTCAAGAAAATCAAAATTTTGACCCAAAAAAAAGAACGTAAGGGGTACCACTGTAGGTTTTTTTTCGGGTGAGAAATTTTGATTTTCTTGAAACTCTGGATTCTGATAGAGGGCCATGTGACTTAGATCTGAGTGCAAAAATGGAGGCTCTAGACCCTTCCAGAGCTGAGATATTGAGATTTCACGTAGCATTTATGCCATTGTAAATATCTCAATATCTCAGCTCTGTATGCCATTATAAATATCTAAATATCTCAGCTCTGGAAGGGTCTAGAGCCTCCATTTTGCACTCAGATCTAAGTCCCATGGCCCTCTATCAGAATCCAGAGTTTCAAGAAAATCAAAATTTTGACCCGAAAAAAAAACGTAAGGGGTACCACTGTCGTTTTTTTTTCGGGTCAAAATTTTGATTTTCTTGAAACTCTGGATTCTGATAGAGGGCCATGGGACTTAGATCTGAGTGCAAAAATGGAGGCTCTAGACCCTTCCAGAGCTGAGATATTTAGATATTTATAATGGCATACAGAGCTGAGATATTGAGATATTTACAATGGCATAAATGCTACGATGAAATCTCAATACAGTATCTCAGCTCTGGAAGGGTCTAGAGCCTCATTTTTTGCACTCAGATCTAAGTCACATGGCCCTCTATCAAATCCAGAGTTTCAAGAAAATCAAAATTTTGACCCGAAAAAAAAAACGTAAGGGGTACCACTGTCGTTTTTTTTTTCGAGGTGCGAAATTTTGATTTTCTTGAAACTTCTGGATTCTGATAGAGGGCCATGGGACTTAGATCTGAGTGCAAAAATGGAGGCTCTAGACCCTTCCAGAGCTGAGATATTGAGATCTCACGTAGCATGTATGCCATTGTAAATATCTCAATATCTCAGCTCTGTATGCCATTATAAATATCTAAATATCTCAGCTCTGGAAGGGTCTAGAGCCTCCATTTTTGCACTCAGATCTAAGTCCCATGGCCCTCTATCAGAATCCAGAGTTTCAAGAAAATCAAAATTTTGACCCAAAAAAAAAACGACAGTGGTACCCCTTACGGTTTTTTTTCGGGTCAAAATTTTGATTTTCTTGAAACTCTGGATTCTGATAGAGGGCCATGTGACTTAGATCTGAGTGCAAAAATGGAGGCTCTAGACCCTTCCAGAGCTGAGATATTGAGATTTCACGTAGCATTTATGCCATTGTAAATATCTCAATATCTCAGCTCTGTATGCCATTATAAATATCTAAATATCTCAGCTCTGGAAGGGTCTAGAGCCTCCATTTTTGCACTCAGATCTAAGTCCCATGGCCCTCTATCAGAATCCAGAGTTTCAAGAAAATCAAAATTTTGACCCAAAAAAAAAACGTAAGGGGTACCACTGTGGTTTTTTTTCGGGTCGAAATTTTGATTTTCTTGAAACTCTGGATTCTGATAGAGGGCCATGGACTTAGATCTGAGTGCAAAAATGGAGGCTCTAGACCCTTCCAGAGCTGAGATATTAGATATTTATAATGGCATACAGAGCTGAGATATTGAGATATTTACAATGGCATAAATGCTCACATGAAATCTCAATATCTCAGCTCTGGAAGGGTCTAGAGCCTCCATTTTTGCACTCAGATCTAAGTCCCATGGCCCTCTATCAGAATCCAGAGTTTCAAGAAAATCAAAATTTTGACCCGAAAAAAAAACGGACAGTGGTACCCCTTACGTTTTTTTTTTCGGGTCAAAATTTTGATTTTCTTGAAACTCTGGATTCTGATAGAGGGCCATGTGACTTGATCTGAGTGCAAAAATGGAGGCTCTAGACCCTTCCAGAGCTGAGATATTGAGATTTCACGTAGCATTTATGCCATTGTAAATATCTCAATATCTCAGCTCTGTATGCCATTATAAATATCTAAATATCTCAGCTCTGGAAGGGTCTAGAGCCTCCATTTTTGCACTCAGATCTAAGTCCCATGGCCCTCTATCAGAATCCAGAGTTTCAAGAAAATCAAAATTTTGACCCGAAAAAAAACGTACAGGGGTACCCCTGTCGTTTTTTTTTTCGAGGTCGGAAATTTTGATTTTCTTGAAACTCTGGATTCTGATAGAGGGCCATGTGACTTAGATCTGAGTGCAAAAATGGAGGCTCTAGACCCTTCCAGAGCTGAGATATTGAGATTTCACGTAGCATTTATGCCATTGTAAATATCTCAATATCTCAGCTCTGTATGCCATTATAAATATCTAAATATCTCAGCTCTGGAAGGGTCTAGAGCCTCCATTTTTGCACTCAGATCTAAGTCCCATGGCCCTCTATCAGAATCCAGAGTTTCAAGAAAATCAAAATTTTGACCCGAAAAAAAAACGTACAGTGGTACCACTGTACGTTTTTTTTTCGGGTCAAAATTTTGATTTTCTTGAAACTCTGGAATTCTGATAGAGGGCCATGTGACTTAGATCTGAGTGCAAAAATGGAGGCTCTAGACCCTTCCAGAGCTGAGATATTTGAGATATTTATAATGGCATACAGAGCTGAGAATATTGAGATATTTACAATGGCATTAATGCTCACGTGAGATCTCAATATCTCAGCTCTGGAAGGGTCTAGAGCCTCCATTTTGCACTCAGGTCTAAGTCTCATGGCCCTCTATCAGAATCCAGAGTTTCAGAGAAGATCAGGAGAAACTAAAAATTTCGACCCCCCAAAAAATGACAGTGGTACCCCTCATGTTTTTTTTTTGGTGCAGAAAAAAAGTTTCTCCAATCTTCTCAAAAACTCTGGATTCTGATAGAGGGCCATGAGCCTTAGACCTGAGTGCAAAATGGAGTCTCAGTCCCTTCCAGACTGAGATATTAATGATCCCATAGCATTTATGCCATTATAAAAATCTCAATATCTCAGCTCTGGAAGGGTCTGAGCCTCCATTTGCACTCAGGTCTAAGTCTAATGGCCCTCTATCAGAATCCAGAGTTTCAAGAAGATCAGAGAAACTAAAAATTTCAACCCCCCAAAAAAACGACAGTGGTACCCCTTATGTTTGTTTTTTTTTTGGTGCAGAAAAAAAAATAAGTTTCTCCAATCTTCTCAAAACTCTGGGATTCTGATAAGAGGGCCATGAGACTTCAGACCTGAGTGCAAAAATAGAGTCTCTAAACCCTTCCAAGAGCTGAGACTGTAATATCCACGTAGCATATATGCCATTATAAAAATCTCATCATCTCAGCTCTGGAAGGGTCTGAGCCTCCATTTTTGCACTCAGGTCTAAGTCTCACGACCCTCTATCAGAATCCAGAGTTTCAGGAAGATCAGAGAAACTCAAAAATTTCGACACCCCAGAAAAAAAAGCAGACAGTGGTACCCCTTATGTTTTTTTTTGGTGCAAAAAGAAGTTTCTCAATCTTCTCGAAACTCTGAGATTCTGGATGAGGGCCATGAGCCTGAGACCAGAAGTGCAAAATGGAGTCTGAACCCTTGAAGCTATGAACTCCTGAAACCCATTCACCACGTCACTTGGGGAGCAATTGGGAGTTGGGCCCACAGTCATGTCATGCCAGTAGGTATACTTGAACCTGCAACTTCTGAGTTACCAGTCTGACTTACTCTAACCATTAGGCCACAAATTTAATGAACTCTCACTCTGGTAAACACCTTGAATCATGTCTGTATTCCATGATAGATTCGTACTTTCATTAAACGTCAAGACAGAGATTCAAAAAAGAAAAGAAAGTCAGTTAAAAGTCAGTAAATTTTTCATACCTTTCTCTTTCTCTTTCTTTGTTACACCACATATGACCTCAGTGAAAGGGAGATCCCTACTGAATTGGACAGTATGGTAAAAGACAATACTGACCTGTACAATGCAGTCCACACGAGGGCGCTGTTAAACAACTACACATAAGCATTGCACCACAATTGTTTTAAAACAACACATTGACTTTGAAGTTCAACATTTCATCATAGTCTTATAAACATGAAACATTCATTACATGAATTGCATTCATTAAATAACCACTGTTATAAACAAAATTTTCTTAAAGCCTTGAGGTTCAGAACTCACAGCACCTCAATCACTCTCCAAGAACTCACAAATCAGAAGTAGCAGAAAAGAATTATGACGGAGAAACATGAAAGACTCTTGAATTACACTTAAACTAAATGAACTGTGTGTGAATAACTGCCTATACTGTGTGAAAGTATGTGTGGAGGCTTCTAGCTGTGTGTTTATAGTGCTCAGAGCTGGTGTAGTGGCGACACACTGTTAGGCTAATTGGATTGGATTGAGAAGTCTTCCTGGGAAAGGAGCAGTTGGGAAGGTCAAGTATTCCAATATCACTGAATCAAGCAGAATTTGATTAGTTGCAGCCTGTGTACATGGTAGCACCCACAAAACTCCTACCCTCCTCCTTGTTGTAAATCTTCTTACTAATATCATGCAAATAAACACATGTCAGCATGTGTGACTATCATATGCATTACTTTGGATCACAGTCATCATTAGTGGGTTTCATGACCTGAGATAAATGGGTATTGAGAATCTCTTTCGTTTTAATTTTTTCTTCATTCCTTTCTTTTCCCTTCCCTTTCCCCTTCTTTCCTTCCTTTTTCCTTCATTCTATCAAAAAGTGGTTGAAGCAAGGGAGGAAGCAGAATCCAAATGCAGCACACTTTATTCAATAAACTTCAAACTTAACAAACTCAGAGCATGAAACAGGACTCAGGGACAGAACAACAACATCAAGAACTCACAAAGACAGCTGAAACATAGGGCTTAAATACAGGGGTAAACAAGTTAGACGGGAAAACAAGGGGGCGTGGTAAATGGGAAACACCTGGGATGACTAATAGACAGACAGGCAACCGATAAACATGACAAGACAAACCCACACTGTGACATTCATTCATTCATTCCTTTCTTTTTTCTCTCGTTCCTTTCATCCTTCCCTCCTTCTTTCCTTCCTTCAACATCGTGGCAGATGGTAAATGATGGCAAGTCCACATTTGTTTAAAAGCAGAGACAGCGTTGCAGATGGACAAGAGCGTGGAGGCTTTATTAAACAATCAACCTCATGTTTTTGCATGCATATTGTGCAGCAATGGGGGTCAGCTTATTCAATTTAGTCAACTTAATAAAAAACGAGGAGACAGCAGGAAGGATAAAATCCTGAAAAGCCACTCTCAGTCTCATACGAAGCGGCATCATTAATGCCATGAAACACTTTTACAATCATGTTGCACACCCGTAAAGATATTCGGTAACACTTTACAATACGTGTGCTCTAATAACTAATGCACAGATAATACAGACTTAATGTGTAACTAATGATTATTTAAGCTATTCATTAATGATTACCAAATTAGGAACTAATTAAGAGTCTGTAAGGTTAATGTATTAGTTCATATATGAATTGTTATTAATTAAATATGTAATTGTGGATTAATTCCATATAACTAAATTTTTTAAACTAATAGTGTCAATTAACATGTTAATTACCAGAATGAGCCAAAGCCTTGTATTTCAACTTCCAGATAGGCACACTAATGTGCATTAATACATGATGAATTACTTCATTGTTACTACAAATTAATGTGCAAATTACTACAATTACTAAATGACTAGTTAATAATGATGTGCCCCAACAAGTAAAGTCATAACATAATGATACCTTTGCAAATCATTAGCTAATTATTAATTAAAGCAGACAACTGGAAGTTAAAGTGCATAGCTTTGAATAATTGTGGTAATTAACACATTAATTTACACTATTAGTTACACTATTGTTATTAAAGAATTAATACACACTGACACATTGAATTAATTGCAATTCATGTAATACTTAATCTATTAATAATATAGACTCTTTATTAGTTGCTGATGCAATAATCATTAATTAATGGTTTAGTTCTTCATGAGTTATACATTAACTCAGTGATTATATATGCATTAGTTAAGCATGAATTAATGCATATTCAGTGCACCCGTATTGCAAAGTGTTACCAGATATTCTCTCTTGGGGCATCAGTGCAATTAAAGTACAAAAGTGAAGAGATCCTTTATCCGAGGAAAGCTTTATGATACACACACACAGCATGTAAAATGTGGTATTTATCAGTGTGTGCATGTGTGCAGAGGGGTAAGGTTATGTCTGCGATTGCCATGGAAACAGAGCCCTTGTGTACATTTTGCCTTTACTGATGCTTTATTTCCTTGTTCCACTGTTTTCTCTCGCTCTCTCTCATTCAAGCCACAGGACAGCACCACAAGTATCTTATTTATAAAGTTTGTTACTTTCCTTCCATAGTGGCTATGTAGACAAAATGGATTTCTAAGATAAATATGGAAGCAAAAAATACAACTTAAACTAGTCTTAAGAAAGATGTTTTTTCATTTTTACACTTTTTGTAGAAAATGAGAAACCATCTCAGGGAAGCTCATCTGCCATAAATGCATTTTGGATGAAACCCGGTTTTCACTGTACATGGCAGGTGGCAGACAGTGTGTATGACGTGTCGTGTGGGTGAGCAGTTTGCTGATGTCAACGTTTTGGATCAAGTGGCCCATGGTGGCGGTAGGGTTATGGTATGGGCAGGCGTATGTTATGGACAACGAACACAGGTGCATTTTATTGATGGCGTTTTGAATGCACCGAGATACCATGACAAGATCTCATCCATGACCATTGCCTCATGTTGCAGCATTATAATGCATGACCCTATGTTGCAAGAATCTGTACAAATTCCTGGCAGCTGAAAACATCCCAGTTCTTGCATGTCCAGCATACTCATCGGACATGTCACCCATTGAGAATGTTTGGGATGCTCTGGATTGGCGTATACGACAGTGTGTTCCAGGTCCTGAAAATATCCAGCAACTTCGCACAACCATTGAAGAGGAGAGTACCAACATTCGACAGGCCACAATCAACAACCTGATCAACTCTATGCGTAGGAGATGTGTTACAAAGCGCTGAGGCAAATGGTGGTCACACCAGATACTGAGGTTTTAAATAGATAATAAACACGGTTCTTTATGGCTGTTGGAAACGGGGAAGTGACCATTGAATGAATTACATAATGCAGTTATGACCTCATATTCAACATAGTTGAAACCTACTCCAACAGCTGGATGTTTAAGAGATGCTGTGAGTGGTGGTGGCAGTGTGGCGTCTCTCTCCTCGTTCTCTTGCTGAGAGACTTACAAAGAGCAGAAGCTGTAATTAGAATGCGAGGGAGCAAGTCGCTGCTGCAAATTGAAAACATATTGATTCTCCCTCAGCTATGTTCTCCCCAGCCTGAGAACAGGATGGAGATTCACACACAAGGTAACAGGGAGCAGGAAAGAGGGGTTGGTGGGTGGGGAGGAGTTTTTGGAAATAAGAGAATAAAAGAGAGAGGAGGGGAGAGATTACATCATGCACTGGGCATTTTTATTCAGAAAAATAATGCCAAGGATTTTTAATTAAAAGTTTGGGCTGAACCAAATCTAGACAGAGCAAAATAGCTCCGCCTATTAATCAAGCTAAATTCTGCAGCACATAAGATGAAAAGACTGTCCACTGTATGGGAAGATTGCTCAGGTCCATGAACTAAAATGAGAGCTGAATAGTAGTGAGATACTAAGTTAGAAGTGTGAGCCTGTCAAATGCAGTCGTACACCGTGTTGTATGTCAATGTCTCCCCTCAGGCAATACAATAGCTTTCTCATCCAAAGCAGTGTATCACCACCTAAGCTTTCAAATGAAAGAAAAATGATTTTTCCACAATTTTAGCATATGATTTGTATTCATTTATTTACAAAAGGAACCGAATAAAGCATGTTATTGCATTTTAAGTAAGAACTGCTTCAGGGTATGGGTGTTAGAGACGCACCTTGCGCCCTCAGTAGCTGGTGTCAGTGTGCAACCTGTTGATGGAGCCTTGCACTTAATGCAATGCCCCAGCATAGATGAATGCTTGGTGGTTTCAGCTTGTGCATGCAGATTCACAGCAATAAGTTCTGATCTGGAGGCTTTTGTCTGGGCACTGGAAGGTGGCAGCACTAGGTGGCGTTTTAATTGGGATCCCAATCAGCCGACATGTCGACTTTGTCGAATGTGAGTGACTGAAAGGTAACATCTTGGTTACATACGTAACCCTCGTTCCCTCAAGGAGGGAACAGAGACGTAGTCCGTCGCCACTATTGCTGGACCACCGCTGACTCCGAGCTACACTCGGCTCCTTAGCGAAAAACAACTAGCGTGTACATCCACTTCTGTATTTATATGGCTTGTGATGCATTTCACGCATGCCTAATTCATTGGCTCGTTTTAACAGTACTCGGAGATGACAGGCTCTCTAAGCGTGAGCCTAATCAGTCGACATGACGACTACGTCTCCATCAGGGTACGAGAGTTACATACTGTACGATAACCGAGACGTTTTCTGCTGTCATTTTATCCAATTGAAAACTGTATTTCCTAAAAAAAAATGTTTTATGGCAAATCATCTATGTTGCTTACAGAAGAATAAAGGGTGTGCCACTAAGGCCTTGCAGGCACTCTTTCCAAAGTGGTTTATTCAGACCTCAGAAAGACTAGATCTAGACTCCGCTGTTGGACATGAGAAATGTTGCAGCACAAAGACCAGGTGTATTCAAACCAGTGCATCAATTATCTACAGGACCATCAGCTGAGGGAAATAGTGTCTACCCCAAAGACAGAGTGTGCCCTGAGGCAAGTTCTAAAGAGACTCCACATAATCACATCCAATTAATGAAACCACAAAAAAGGAGGCAGTTCAAAGAGCTACCTTATCCTTTGTGTTTCCACTACTCACTCTCGCTCTCTCTTCTGCTTAAATTCACTTTAAGCTTTGCTTGAGCCAATGCTCAAGGGGTGCTTAACAAGCAGTTGATTAGCACTAGGTTTTTTTGTAGCTCAATGTTTTAGCTCATTTAAGGTCCACATGTTGGTAATACACTAACAACCACCAAACATAGTGATGATGGGAGTCACATGATGAATCAAAGCTCATCACCTTCAGCGGTAACACTTTATTTTGATAGTCCACTTTGGACATTCTACTAACTATAAGTAACTTTTCAAGTACATGTCAAATCACTGTCATTAGAGTATTAGACTGTCAGCTTAATATCTGCATACACTTTATTTTGTTGGTTCCCCCAACAGACATTCAACTGACTTCAAGTAACTTGGTGACTAGAGTAAACTTATTCTCCTAACCCAAAGCCTAACACCTAACCATAACCTAATAGTCTACTGACAGTCGACTATAATATACTAATACTCTAATGAGAGTTAGTTGACACGTAGTTGAAAAGTTACTTATAATTAGTAGAACGTCTAAAGTGACTATCGAAATAGTAATTCGACTTTTCCACATGCAAGAAGGACAATATTTTTTATAGTATTCACAGCGTCATTCACACAAACTCTAAACACCATTAAGTTAATATACAGAATTTAAAAATGCAATAAACATTAATTTAACAACATTAGATGTAACATAAAACCCCAATATACATTACTGATTAGAAAAAAATCTAAGAAAGAAACACTAATTTCAGTGAAAATCATATGTGAAGTATCAGGCAGGGAATTCTGGGAATGTCAATTTAAATATTTTGCTGTAAATTATACAATGAAGTTCATTTTCACTTGCAAAAACAAAATTATTTATATTGTATATATACTATGGAATCATATTAAACACTGTCTTTTAAAGTTAAAATCACAATAATTTTTTACAGTGTGGGATTTAAGATCATACGTGGATAGACCAAAGTTACTTTTGCGTCATCTAAGGGTTACACCCTTTTTGGGAGAAAACAAACGGATTCCCCTGAGAACAGAACTCACTCTTGACCTCCAAAGTTTCTTGGTAGCAAAAATGGGACAAACATACACACTCTCTTTGCCGGCCGAGGACCGTGAGCAGTATTTAAAAAAGCTAATTGATACAGGGTTACCGAGGTGTCCCTTTAAAGGGGAATCACAATATGACAAATTAGACGATGAGGCTCAAGGGTTAGTTCACCAAAACATGAAAATTATGTCATTAATGACTCACCCTCATGTCATTCCAAGCCTGTAAGACCTCTGTTCATCTTCAGAACACAGTTTAAAATATTTTAGATTTAGTCCGACAGTTTTCTGTCCCTCAACTGAAAATGTATGTACGGTATACTGTCCCTGTCCAGAAAGGAAATAAAGACATCATCATAGTAGTCCATGTGACATCAGTGGGTTAGTTAGAATGTTCTGAATCATCGAAAATACATTTTGGCCCCAAAATAACAAAAACTATGACTTTAAACAAACCCTTTAACTTGATTTAAGCTATTGATATATAGTTTTGTTGTTGACTAGCTATACTATACTGTTGACATAGTGGCAGGCTAGGACTAAAGTGAACTTGGCTGGTTTCTGTTTGTGTTTAGAAAGTGCTAGGACTTTGAAAGTTGTAAAAAGTTTTACAGTGTATGACAAAGTATAGGATGTATGCATGGGATGTTGAGACATTACGCTATCCTATTTAGCCTAGAAGGCTTGATTTACTGCCGTTCGTGTTGTTACATGTAGCCCAGAGCAGTGGTCATTTACTAGACACATATAGGCCGAACACTTTCTTCACTTTAGTCCTAGCCTCCCACTATTTCAACAGTAAAATCAGTTAACAGCCAAGGTAGTGTGCTTAGTGAGAGCTAATCACGGACCTGCTAGCTTAGCTAGTCAACAACAAAACTATGTCAATAGCTTAAATCAAGTTAAATATGATCCAAGTTACATGGCCACACCATCTAGTTTGTCATACTGTGAGTGTGTTAATGACAAAATCAGGTGACTTACTTGGTGATACCACAAGATAGTGGTAGATGTCTGAATAGTCCACATTTGACCACTGCGTGGGGTCATTAATCCAGTTTTTGACCATTTCAAAGGGACACCTCTGTAACCCTGAATCCTGTAACTTCTTTAAGTTTGTGCTATTTTTGCAAACTTTGCAGATCTAGAGCGCATTCTGTTCTCAGGGGAATCCGCTTTGTCTTCCCCAAAAAAGTTACCCTTCAATGACGCAAAAGTAGCATTGGTTTATGCTATACAACCATACACCCATCTCTAAAATACCCATTCATTTATGTCAATTTTATCATTCCCTGCTGATTCACAGTAGATCACACACTCATACTCAGTGGCCAAAGCCAGAACTCCTGTTTGCTCATTGTTCATTCCAGTGATCATGACACAGCTAATAGAGGCTGGATTAGTGTGCAGGAACAGAGTGGGCAAACACACAGAGACTAATGATGGAGACCAGCCAGTCTGCACCACTTTCCCATGCTCTAACACCACCTCTATCATGCTTGCCCCTACATTTATCAGAGCATATTATGTTTGAGTAGTTCACTAAGGTGTTGAAATGCACTGAGCTCGTGTCTACTGATCTATTATATACAGTCTCTTTTTAGATGGTAATTTCTAAGTTCTATTTTTATAGCTTTCACCCATCCATCTGCCCCCATTGATAATCATACTATAGCTTTGGATGCATTTGTATGTTATTTTATTTTACGCTTGAATACAAATACATTTCCTACACTCTTTATATTTTCTCTGCAAATCTCAAATCAAAGTCCCCAATTCCCTGCTTCAGTAAATCTACTCCATATATTCCCGTCCCCTTCCTCTTTGTATCTGTCAGTGTGCTCTCCTCATCTGTCGCCTGCGCTTTGAATCCGGAGTGGTCCGCACTGTACCAGACTAGAATTTTAAGCATGTCCTTTGGTCAGGAGAAGGTGTGTGTGGGGGGACGGAGCTGGTGCAGATTTCTCACTCCTGTTTTTACTAGTCTTAGCTATACACAGCTACATGGCTACTGTGTGTTATTTTCATCACATAATCAATTTATTTTAAACAATTGAACTGATGAAATGAGAGAAATGTATGCTTTATAAAGTTGCCATGGGATGACATAAGGATAAGAAATTTAGGACATGCAATGAACATGAATAGCAGTCAATGAAGTCAATGAAAAAATGCACAGGTAGAGGTGCAAAAGTTGATAGAATCAAAATGAAATGGCTTGTAATTCTGCATTGTGTGAATGGCATCAAATAAATATCCAAGCTGGAAAAGCAAAGATGACAATATTCTTTAAACCATAGATGTTTTAATCAAAATTACTCAACCCACAAATCAGGTTTATCAGCAAAATGTACAGACTTTCAGCTGTTTCCAGATGATTAAATCAAACAAGAATAATTTGATAAACAACTGAAACAGCTCAACACAACAAATGTTTCAAGTGGTTTCCCCAAATTCAAATGAAAATGCAACTTTTAATGACTTCTGCAGTCTCAAAATTTTTCAATCCCTTCATGGAACACCCTTTTTCTGTTGTGACCTGCTGCAAACAAGATGTCTAACCACACCAGCTTCTGGCAGCGTTTCTGAGGAATCTTAGCTCATTCCTTATGACCAATGGCCTCCAATTCAGTAATGTTCTTGGGTTTACATGCTGTGACCATCTTTTCCAAAACCCAGCAGAGACTGTAAATGGGGTTCAAGTCAGTTGACTGTAGAATCTTCCACTTCTTCTTCAACCAAGGCTTGGTGGATCATTGTCCTGTTGAAAGGTCTAAGCTTCAGCTTCCTTACTGACAGCAATACGTTTTCTCCTAGGATTTCCTGATACTTCAATGAATCCATCTTGCCTTCCACATGCCGCAGGTTTCCAGTGCCAGAGGATGCAAAGCAGCCACAGAGCATCAAGAGCACCACCATGCTTAACTGTAGATAACTGTAGCAGATGCTTCATTCTTCCACAACATTTTTTGGACGGGAAGTTCGGTCTGACTCGATCCATTGAGGTGTAATTATGATCGGTTCAGAAATCATTGGGCCAATCAAATTGCCAGGGCGGGCTTTATACGATGATGAACAGGTGATCTGAAGGGACGTAATCATCACGTTATCAAAGAGCGCTGAACTGTCTTCCCTCAGAGATGACTGCAGCTGGAGAATTGAGATGTACAGATTCCGCTGTTGTGTCTGTAGTAAAATAAATCGACAGCGCATTAATTTTAATAGACAAACAGAAAACTGCAATCAAGGCATTTGTCGATTGGAAAGATATTTTTGCCGCCCCACATGATTCGGGAAAAGTGTAACTTATCAGCTGGCTCTGATGGTCGCTAAGAAGATGGGACGTAATGAAAAGCCTGTGGTCGTTGTGGTTTCTCCTTTGGTCGCACTCATGAAGGAGTAAGTAAAAGAAGCAACACTCGTTATTTAACTTCTAAAATAAGTAAAGTTAGGCTACGTTCTGTATTTGACTACTGTATGCAAAATAGCTGACTTACTGCGTTGCTCTGATTGGTTGTAGGTTTACCGACTATCCAATTGAGTGCAGAGTTGTTGTTTTTCCTGGTTCGGTTAAGACACGCCTCATTATCAAAGCCAGACGGAGGGGTTTCAGACTCATCTTCCAATAGGAAAATGAGTATGACGAAGTCAAGCTACTTTGTCGCCATCTCGGTTCAAAATCTGCAATTGCCGTAATTTGCGGAATTATCAAATTTACGTGGTTTGTGCTTCAACAAGGCACAGCGCAGATGAATCCAATGTTTGAGGAGAGTGTGCAGCTGTCAATCACCATACCGGTGTGGATACATTCGGAATCACAGATGATTCTTTTTGGAAGTATGACTAACATAAGAATTTCCACCGGAAAATGTAATCTCAACAAGTAACATCCACTTTTGTTCTGGTTCTAAACAACTAAAGAAAAAAATTCATGCAGTAAATTGTGCTGATTAAATCTAACAATTGCTTATCATATCACTAAAAACCGTGCAAATTATACTTTGTTCTCAAATTGTTAATATTCAACATCAGCATTGCGTGATTACATTTAATGCTCTTCCAGATATTTATCCTCGTTTTTGCATGGGTCCGGTTGCAGTCTCTTTTTTCTGTAGTTTTGAGGCTGTATTCGCTCAATTTTATTTTGTATATTTTAACCCAAAAAAGCAATGGACAGCAGCTTTAATATTAGCCTATTTACAAATAACAAAAAATTTTTTGTTTACAATGCTAGTGTTAGTTAGTTGACGAATAGCTACTGAACGTGACCGTGTCCTAGAGGCTTTGTGTATTTTAAAATATAGGCTTTTTCTAATTAAAAGAACTTGATTTTTTAACTCGATTACATAATCCACATAACATGCAGTCCGATATAACCCAGCACTGTAACTCAGCATGCAAGCATCGATTCAAATCTACTATAGTCTATTCGTTCGAGAACGTGAGTTAATATTCGAAATGTTTCGCTCCATACAAATGAGAGTTTTAACTGCACCCTTTTCTGTCGCCACACATATCCCTTCTCTGTTGTGTAACTCTCTCGCTCGCTCTCTCTCTCTCTCTCTCTCTCTCTCGCTCTCTCTCTCCCTCTCCCTCGCCACAGCTCGCCTGCCTACATCCCTCTCCCAAATCTTCACTAGCACACAAGCAAAAAGGGGACCGAAGCAGACCCGTATCCTCCTTTCCCTGCACACCACGTTCCTCATTCTCAGGTTTTTTGTTGTTGTTTTTCTTTTGTATTTTTTATGGCGCAAGGGCTCTGCAAGCGGGACGGTTCTGGGTGCGAGAAAGCCAGCGCGGATTTGGATAAGCGAGCATCAGTGACGGGTCTAGAATTCAGCAGCAGCTGCGGCGCCTCCGCCTCCTCGGTCTCATCTAGCCGGCTCTATGACGAGTAATGGTCGGCACGTTCTGTTGGATGCTCCCTGCTCTAACCGGATCCTCGACGGCACCATGTTCAACAGCAGATTGCCATTTTCGGAAGAAACCTTCAAAGAGCTAGGAGATACATATGGAAACTGGGATCGGAATTTTAGGAAAAAGGATATATAGTAGTGCTTTATTTTATTAGTCTAATTTGCTCATTTATGTTTCGTTCTCGGTGAATTTCCTCATTTTCATCGTTGACTTGATTTGTCAAATTGATGCGAGAGCGGCGGCAGCAGATTTAGATTCGCCTGGACATTCTTTTCGTTGGTTTTGAACTGGACTATCCTGGCCATCCATCCATCTATCCTGTATTTTTTTCTGCTCCTGCACTTCAGTTGAGCTTATCCTGTTCTTTCTGTGGGTTTTTTTCTCTATCTCTCTCTCTCTCTCTCTCTCTCTCTGCGTCTTCCCTCTTGATTAGAATACACTATATGCTTAGCCATATTATGAGAAGACAGCGTGCTGGTTAAGCAGCTACGTAGGTCAACAGTTGTTGTAACCCAGTGAATTATTTAGATATATTCCGATCAGAAGCGAAACCTACCATTGCTCCATCAACGCCAGTCTGAATTCCACATTCTTCCTAAAGCCAGTATTTATCCACAATTTCTAATACATCAAATCTACGCGCCTAAAATTGTCATGATTGAAACCAGAGTAGCTATTGTTTAACATTGGCTTAATTGCAGTGGCGTTTGAATGACATGCTCAGGCCATTATTACAGGCCTCGGCAATTAAGTTACTTCATCTTTGATTAGTGGCTTTGCAGCGTGAATGTGTAAGTTTAAGCTGGAGCATAGCTGCTGCATATCTTACCTCGTTTAGAAACAAAGACCGGGACAAACGATTTAGGAGGCTGAAATTGCTCTTTGTTGGAACAGAGCGGAAAGCGTACAGCGTTCCTCTCCAAAAACAAACAAAACAAAACAAAAAACAGCCAGAAAGGCTCACCTATTCTCTTCCTTTAATCGGTTCTCACCCAAACGCAACCATAAGGTTCCTACCGCATCCTCCCCCTTCCCCCTCCTTTCGCTCAAATATATCCCATTTTTTAAATTTGGTTTGGTCCCGTAAATTTTCAAATATTTATTTCCTATACATCAAGAGGAAAGGGGTCCCCCTTTCATGGAATGCGGAAACATGGGTGTGTTTGACCGCGGAGTTCAGATGTTATTGACCATGGTGGGCGCATTCGCTGCCTTCAGTCTCATGACCATCGCGGTGGGCACGGACTACTGGCTGTACTCGCGCGGCGTGTGTAAGATCAAGACCAACAACGAGAACGAAACCAGCAAGAAGAACGAAGAGGTGATGACCCATTCGGGACTGTGGAGGACATGTTGCTTGGAAGGTAAGTACGACTGTCATGCTCTCTTTTATCCACCCGATGACGTTTAGCGGTCCCCCCATTTGCATTAGAGGGTCCATCTCTAGCAACGTACACACGTGTTCATGCTCGGTTGTTAACTGGAAAAAACGCATCTTAGGCCTGCTGCTCTCATGATGGTATAAAAGCTCCACTTTCAGCACCACGGACAGCGACACAAGCGCACACTGATAACAAACTGTTGTAAAAAGATGTAGTCCACACACAATGCTATCTCTTATATTATGGCGAGTTGTTAACTTGTTAGCTGGTTTCTTGCTGGATGATCATGTTCTTAAAAACCGGCTTGAAAACATTAATCTAGTAACAGCTATTAGCTGGTTTGTTATAGATTTGCGCGCTACAGGGACAAGGCTTAGGCCAACTAGAAACCACATTCTATGATAAAAGGGTTCAGCCACAGAAGTTAAATTATAGCATCATATGCTCACCCTCATGTCATTTCAAATTGCTTTTCTTTCTTCTGTGGAGCCAAATAAATATAATTTGAAAAATGTTTTATCCATACAATAATGGTCCACAACAGACTGAATGGTGTGTGTGTTCAGGCATAGAGATAGTTATGCAGGTTTGAAATGACCACTTAAAAAAAAGATTCTTTTGGGATATTATGTGGATCCAAATAATCTTTAACATGTATGGAACCTTTCCATTCTGCAAAAAGTTTTTACGATTGATTTAGATTTATTTTTAAGAGTGATGAGGGTGAATATGATAATAAAAAGGGGTTAACTATGCCTTTAAGATGGATTTTCCCACATTGGAAGGTTATGGATAACAGCAGATAAATGCATGTACTGGACTTCCACTATAGGTAACACCTGGGGAGAAAAATGCTATTCACATGAACCATGTTCAGAAAGGCTCTCTGTATGTCAGGTCAACATTCACAGACTGTTGATTTCCTGTCATGCTTCAGTGGCTGAACTGACTGCTGACTTTGGCCAAGCAAGTCAGCCTTGTGAGGTCAAAAAGCATAACAAATCTCCCTCATCCTCACCAGGGCTCAGTGGGGGCACAGGAGATGGCCTGGGTTTCTGAGGGCACACGGCCATATGTATACTCTGCTACTTCAAGAGGCACGGGAAAATCTATGTAGCATTATTTTCAAAGAGGCTGGAAACTTTGAATTAGAAAAGACATGATGAAGCAAAGGCATTTACAAGTCAAATGAGTTCAATTACGAGGCATACCTGACAGGGGAATTAGATGTCTTGATCTTGATCAGTCATCATGACAGCATGAGTTGTCATTGCCATATGTTGACCATGACAAGTGACTTTGACCACATCTGTCAGTGTGTCAGTGACATCTGCTTTTTAGGTTTGTCTGTAATTTATCCTTAAAGGGGTCATATAATGGTACATGCACTTTTGTGTTGGTTGTACTGAAACGTGTGTTGGCAGTGCCTGTACACATCCATCATTTAATGCTCAAAATTCGTAATCTTTTTAATCTCCTCGTATGTTTTCCCCTGTCTTAAATCAAGCCATCTGACCGTGTGACATCACAGTCGGACACCCCTCCCGCAATTGTTGATTGACAGCAGTGTTTCAACACAGACCTCGCCCCTGAGCGAGCTGTCAGTCATAGTCCGCTATTGTTGATACGCTGGATCAGAATGGTGTCTAAGCCATTGTGGTGTTCAGTTCTTGGGTTTAATAACGAACACAGCAGTCATTTTGATGTTCTAGATAATCCGAACCGCTGAAGACACAGTGGCTGAGTTTTGTTTTCGAAGGAAATATTCCCACAAGATCAACGCCAATGTTTTTATGTTTGCGCAAATCATTTCTCACCAGACTGCTTTATAAACGAGGGTCAGTGGAAAGCTGGTTTTGTTAAGCAGCTGAAAAACAAATCAGTACCAACTATTCATGTCCCTGCTACACCTCCAGAAGAAGTGAGTGTAAAGTTTATTAACCTTTATAATAATCTTTGCAAATAGTGAAAAAAATGTATACCATTAACTGTAACATCAATCTGTCAATGAACTAACGTAACACAATGTTCGTATCTCACTCTGCGACCCTGCTAGTATATACAAAGATCAATCAAAGTGAAATTACGTTAACCAACCATTCAGAAATGTTCGGTTCGAGCCTTAATTGTCACTTCTTTACTGCGGTCATCTTGTTCCGGGTCTGACTGCGGTTCAAACTGATATGGTTGCACAGATGTGTCCTCAGAGGCTCCCCCTGACATTCTTTCTCCAAAAAATACCCACAACTGTTGTCAAGGCAACACTTCACGTGTGTTTGTGTCAAAACGTCCCACAGAACCGAGGGGCGGAGTGAGCGAAGCTCATGATCATTAAAAACACATGCACTGCAACGGCGTGCTGAAAACATGTTTTTGACCAGGGAAAATTAGTTTTCTTGCAATACTTATATGAGAATTAGTAATTTAAGTATATTACACACTTTTCATTTCAACCCAAAAGAATCAAATTAACTTGTATGAAAATGGCATTATATGGCCCCTTTAAATGGTTAGTTCACTTTCTGTCCCTTCATTGTACTCAACTACCACTTTCAAGGCCCAGATAGGATGTAAAAACATCATAAATGTAATGCATGTGACTCCAGTGGTAAATTGTTTTTTTGCTCAAACAAAGACACCCATAATTAATGACAGAATTTTCATTTTTGGGTGAACCCTTTAACGGTCTGTCTATCAAAATACCTGAAATACTCCAGGCTTACAAAATCTGTCATTATGTTTCATTTGGTGTGCAGGAAGATTCTCCTTGCGATCAGAAAGTGCTCCGTGAAATTAAACAAGTGGAATCTGATTTCCATGTAAAATATTTCCTAATAGATTTCTTTGTCAGGGCCTGTGTTTCAGTGCTGTCACTGGCCCAACAAAATTCCACATGACAGTCAGTCATTTGTAATTTTCATTTCAGTGCAGACCGAGGTCAAATTCTTTGTATTAGCAATGAAATGGCATACTTTTTTGTTTGGTTCAACTGAACTGTACGCGACCAGAATTGATCACTGGAGAATGAAAAAAAGCTAAAATTGTGTGGCAAAATAAATCCTATAGTTTTTTAACAGCCAGTAATTCCAAAATGACTTGAATAAAATCACTAGGGAAAAAACTTAGATAGTAGAACACTTAAATAGCTGATTATCTAGGTCAGCTCATTTGCTGAATTAGGTGGTCTATGATAAGCCTTTAAGTAAAAGAGGATCTTGCTGCTTCAATGTGAAACATCATCCTTCTGTTATGAGTTCAGTCTTACACAGATCTCATGAATCAGACGCTCATGAAAAAAGCAATTAGATGCAACAGTAAAGAACACTTATCCCTCAACCTACATGCTGGATCTATCAGAGCAGGTGCTGCCTCTCAGAGCCCATCTTGCACTATCATCTCATAGACTGTGTAGGCTGGCTCAGGATGTAAATCTCAGTGGTCAGTGCAGAAGATGATTTGCTGGGGAGAAATAGATTTACAGCATGCAGGTGGGCAAGAGTGTTAGTGTAATTTGTCCCTGGAGTGCTCCAAACTGATGAGAGAAGGAAACACCCTCAACTGAACTGTCCTCAGCAATTTTAACAAAGCTTCAGATATTTAACATCTACCCTTGGTAACCATCTTTATGGGATTGTTGGTATACTTACTGTACTGTCGGTAACATTATACGTTTTAAAAAAAAGTCTCTTATGCCCACCCAAGGCTTTCTTTGATCAAAAATACAGTAAAAATCGTGATTTTGTAACCCACACACACACACACACACACACACACACACACACACACACACACACACACACACACACACACACACATACATATATAAATTACATAATTATACAATTTTAAAAAAAAAAAAACACAGTAATATTGTGAAATATTATGACAATTTAAAATGATTTTATGTTAATATATATTAAAATGTAATTTATTCCTCTGAAAAAAAGCTGAATTTTCAGCATCATTACTCCAGTCTTCAGTGTCACATGATCCTTCACAAATCACTCTAATAGGATGATTTTATGCTCCAAAAACATGTATGATTATTATCCATGTTGAAAACAGTTTTTTACATTTTTATTTAGGATTCTTTGATGAATAGAAAGTTCAAAGAACAGCATTTATTTAATTAGAATCTTTTCTAACATTATAAATATCTTTACTGTAACTTTTGATCAATGTAACTCATCCTTGATGAATAGAAGTATTGATTTCTTTATTTATTTCCCCAAAAATAAAATACAAATTCTTACTGACCCAAACTTTTTAAAGGGTAGTGTTTAATGTAACAAAAGCTGTTATGAATATATAAAAATATAATTTATAATTTATAATTTCTTGTGATGGCAAAACCTAATTTTCAGCATCATTACTTCAGTCTTCAGAGTCATATAATCCTTCAGAAATCATTCTAATATGATAATTCGGTGTTCAAAAACATGTTGAAAATAGTTAAAAGAACTGATTTAATACTTCTTGGAACGTTTGAACCGTAGCCATATTTTGACTTGTATCAAATTATTTTAATGCCACATAAAATGTGACTATTGACAGTTATGGAGGTTTACACCAGTCTCTGAGCAATGCTTCGAAAACTATTTACACAGGCCAATAGCTAATTATGCAGTGCTTTAAATTATGTGAAAATCCTAAAGCTATTCCTGTAGCGGGGTCATGTATTCATTTACGTTTTCTACTTATATATTTTCAGAGAGCAGTTTTGCTTCAGTCCGATTTGCAGTAATTTTACTAGCATCAGCAGATACTATTTTGTTCCCAAATGAACTTACAATGGCTCCCAAAGTGTTTGAACACTTAAGCCACACTTAAAAATTATAGATATCATTAGATATAAAACCAACAGGTGATTATTAAAACAAATACAACAAGCACCAGTCTGGTGGAACAAAAACAGTAGGCCTATTTTAGTTGTCAAACTTCAGTGGATTATGGTACATAGTGATAAATATTGAACTGTGGTTACTCTTGAGAGAAGCAAATTACAATGACATCAGCTTATTGAAAGTAATTAAAGAAATGGTAAAGATTTTTTAAGTTAGTTCTGAAAATATAAAAGTCCAGCATCATCTATTTGCAGATGGCACTTGGTTTGACATCTTTGTTATCTAATACAATGACATTCATATACTTTAAACTAGACTTAAATGTACAAATACTTTTAATAGTCATTGCATATTTTTTCTTTTAATAAAGATTTTTTTCTATTAATAATATTTTTTATTATTCATATTTTAATCTTAAATCTCAAAGCAAAAATGGTCAAAACCCCCCAAAAAGATTTGCAACACAAAAGCATAGCACAATTCACTTGCTGTTATCACACCTCTCAGTGAAAGATGACAGCTTGTTAAGGTCTTATTCTTGACACCCACGGAGCCATTATAGTACCACTGCAGATTAGAATGTGTCCCTATAGTGAGTGGAACCAAATATGAATCAGCATGACATTGCATCTCTATGAGTTGCAGAACATGCATGTACACATATAAACTTTGTCGTAATAGAACACAAACTGCTAAACGGTGGAGACGCCATTACCGTAGTGACTCCGTTGCAGAACAGTTAATCTGCGTTATTAATCTTCAATTCTCTAATAATGAATGTGAGGGTACAGCACATTGGAGCTACTAGAAAAGCACAGCAAAGTACAGTGACAAAGGAGGCGCAGTTATATTCTTACGGAATACCCAGCACTTATCATCCAAATCTCTGTGACAGCAACTTTCCCAATAGGACAGATCATTCTTCCAGAAGTCGCCTTGAATATTTCCAGCTACAGGGGGCTGCTGCTAATGAATGGCCATCCTGCGCACGTTTTTGTTCGCAGGCAGCCAAAGCGTGTGTTTGAAGAGATAACCCGCGCCACCTCAGCGGAGGGGTGCAAAATACTCTTACATTTTCTCACCTCTCTCTGGTTCATGCACAAATCTGCTCTTTGTAAGCAAGTGCATGTGAGGTCTCATACCTCACATGCACTTGTTCATCAGGTCGACTGAATCAGTATGGCTGCTTTGTGGTGCTATTTGTGAATCACATCTTGATCAGAAATTGTGGTCACATTTTGTTTAAAAATGCCTTATTCTTATGTATGTGTGATATAGACAGACAGACCGTCGGGACTTAGCCATGCTTGGCACTGGTGTAGAGACGGATTACTCTCATAAACTGATCAGATAAGGATTACCAGCCTGGCATGTATCTGCCCAGCTAATGACCCAGGTCTAAAGTGGCATTATGCAGTATTACAACACTACTGCATGCTTCAGTTTGCTCACACAGGCCACTTGCCCCAAAACATTCATCCCAGTTCAGCTCTACACTACCAAAGGAAAAAATAAAAAAAAATTCTTTTGGCATGCCCACTATGGCTTTTCACTCTCTCTGAAACACTTTAAAACCATGATCCACTTATCCTATAAACACCAGTGATGTGATAAACAGTGGGAAAATAGTGGAACCCAGCATATACAATGCCAAACCATTCTGTCAGGTTCAAATATCTCTTATGCTAACCTGACAGATTGTTTAGGCATTGTATATGAGCTATTCATAAAGCTGCTTCGTCCAACAACTTTTCTCATTGTCTTCACATGAACATTACAGTTTTAAGGTGGCATATTTGTAGCTGTATAGTTGGATAGTTCACCCAAAAAATTGGTATGGAATGACATGAGGGTAAGAAAATTATAACGGAATTTTAATTTTTAGGTGAAATCCCTTTTAAAGTTAAAATCACTGCAAGTTTACGAAGCAAAAAAAAAAGAATATATCAGACATTACTGTTCAAAGTTTGGGGTCAGTAAGAATTTTATAGTTTTATTCAGCAAGGATGCATTTGATCAAAGTGACTGTAAAGACATTTCAGATTGTTACGATTTTTTATTTCTAGGATCATGTGACGCTGTAATAAATTACATTTAAATAATATTACATTTAAATATATTACATTAAATAAACAGGGTTTCCACGGGTCCTTGAAATCCTTGAAAGTTTGTGAATTTGAAAAAAAGATTAATTCAGAACCCTGGAAAGTTTTTGAAAATAAACATATAGATAAATAGATAAATAAATAGATAAATGGCCTTGAAAGTGCTTGAATTTATTTTTGTGCAAAACATTTTCTGGAAAAAAAATCCATATTATTCGCTCCCAGTCCGTTAATTGTGTTATTTCGCCAACACTTCGTGGCCTATGCATACTAGCTTTCTTCATTTACATTAGTTACGCACATTTACACGTTAAGTTGTGTTTCCTGCGTGAGGTAATATGTGTTGTACGTTGCCATGACGTTCACGCGTGCACAAAACTACTACGATGGTAGTACGTTTGTTATTGGACACAACACATGTGTCCTACATTAAGTTCTTGAATTTGAGAGTATTGGACCTGGAAAGTCTTTGAAAGTTCCTTGAATTTGAAGCTAACCAATATCGAAACCCTGAATAAAATAGAGTATAAGACATCATAAATTACCACACAAATACCACACCGACAACCGCCATATTCAACAGATGATAACAACAAGCATAATACTGGAACAAAATAATTTAAAACAAGAGCCAGAGCAAATATGTTACATTACCGACATTTTATATAAACACAGAAACAAACTATCTGTGAAATGAGATACTGAGTAACACTTCCGGATATTCGATATCATAGCAAGTAACTGTAAAAAAAAAAAAAAAAAAACAACCCTGCCGTGCTGCCTAACTTTGCTCTCAAGCGCACACAGCCAGGCATTTTCCGCATAGTGCCTAACGTTTTTAGTTTCTAAAAACGCTTTGGTGGAGACACGCACGCGGCCAAAATTCTGTTGTCAGTCTTAAAAATGACAGTGTGAACATAGCATTTGTTCCAAGTCTTTTGAAGCCATGCAATAGTTGTTGTTTTTTTTAGGAAGATGTTTACATTTGCATTTATTCATTTAGAAGACAGAAAGGCACAGCTTTAACATTTTGCTATAAATATCTGTTTTTGTATTCCACAGAGGTAAATCAGTTATATAGGTTTTAAAAGACATGAGGAATAACATTTTTGTGGGGTTTACTGCCCATTTAAATAATGACAGAAGCTATGTTTTGATGAATAATGCTCTTATTTCAAGGTAATGTACCTGGCAAGCCAGGTCTCACTTTGAACCTTTCAAATGCAGGACACGTTTTTTTTTTTTTTTGCAACATCTAGACAACCTCTGCCAAAATTAGAGGACAAAATTCTCCTCTGCCGCTCAGACAGGAGGGAACATAATTAGGGTCTCAGGGGCATTATTAATATTGGATTGGGAGACGGCCCGGGTGGAATACCATTTGAATCTTTCTAATTCTGATTCAGCTCTGAAAGCAGGTTGAATGTGACGGCAGTGATCAGAGTGCAACAGAACAGGTCTGTTCCACATCTCATTTCTCATATCGCTTGCTTCTCGTTCTGCATTTGCTTCTTTCTTTGTACCTGAATGTTGGCAGGTGCATGTGTCAGGAGTACTCATGCTATTCTGGAAACTTATGTATCTCTCCCACTCAATTGACCCTTTACTGGGATGCACATCTGCATTCAGTAAAATCCCTTTTAAGAGCTTTTCCAGCATTCTTTTCGCATACAAGGGACTGCTAAATGATCAGAGAGTCATTGTAATAAACTGTACATGGTGTGGTGAAATTAGAAAAGGCCATAAACATAACTGTTTGACAGTCCTGTCACAAGTAGGAGGAGCCGAGCTGGTGTCATTTCATTCTCTTGTGGGTTGCCTTTACCAGGGGAAAGATATGGATCAAATTTTGTTTTTTGGTAGGGTGCCATTGTGAAATTCCTCTGCATGAAAATAAAGGCATTTTGAAGTAAATACCCTATACGCGTTGAACTAGTACTTTTTGTCCCTCTCTGTTATTATAGTTTTTCAAGATGCCGTATATGTATATAAAGATAACAAATTATTTGTTTACAAGGATAAGTCTAATAATAGCCAGAGGTAGTTGTACACCATTGAGGATATAAATGAATTAAAATATGGACTTATGGATAATATGGATAATAATATACATAAAATACAAAAAATTCATTGTCCCTTTAAAAACAAAGTAACACGCTTCAGAATACCATGACAAGTAGCTATTCACAACCTAACCATAAGCCCTACTCCTCTGCCCAATGGTAACGATCAAAACGTCAACATAATAGAAACTCTTTCAAATGTCAAACTAAACGGAACATTAAACAGATGTTTCTCTTTACTCAAAAACACATAAAATAAAACTTAATTTCAATATTTACTCTCCATTTGCAGCCATGCGCAAAGCATGCTGGGAACTAACAATTCAATTCTTTACAAGCCAATTCTTAAAATTAAATAGCCTTTTTTCCTTATTTTTATCAGTGTAATAAGTTCCTCAATTCAAGGCTCAAAACTGCACGTTTCTTTAAAAAAAGAATTAGGAAAATTGTTTTTTATTAGTGAAATGTTCTCAAATGTTTTATACAACTCTGAACCACAATTTTCTTATTAAAATATACACAATATTTTTAATTTTCGCCTTAATTTTTTTAAATCAAAATTACAAGACCCTTGATTCATTTTTACAGTGATGTGCTACTTGTTTTTTAGGGTGCTTCAATGAATAGAAACTTAAAAAGAACAGCATTTATTACTCTCACAATTGGTCAATTTAATGCATCATTGCTGGATACAATAATTTATTTATTTTAAACAAACAGGAAAAAAAAATATCTTACTGACCCCAAACTTTTGAACGATATAGTGTATTTATTTCCTTTGTAAATGTATTTAAATATATTAAAATATGGTGCTTCAGGACATTTTATCTGGCATTTTGTTCTTACATTTCCGTCTGTTCTTCACTCAAAGCTTATATAATCACTTCAGAAGACTTGGAATATGAATTGTATTGATTATTTCAATTACACTTTTTGGCTCCAACTGAAGCACTGATATGGAGTTCTGCATGGCAGAAAAAGAATTATGGGTCATTTAGAAATCCGCTCTATGTCTTCTTGCATGTAGAGCAAGTGCCAAAATCTCTGTGATACTATTATACTGGGCAAGACCAATTATATTGATCTCATTTCTACTGTTGTAGACCATTAGGCCAATTGCTTGATGATATTTGAAGGAGATCATTCATTTATTCCCTTTACCCCGTTCTCTGACGGCCATTTTGCAGATTTAAAGTATAGAGGGAATTACCACCATACATGCTGATTAACTCTACTATCTGCTTCCATTCATTTTAAGTCAAAGTGTTTTGCTGTTTTTCCCCCAGAGTAGCGTGGTGGAGTCTGCAGCCCTCTCAGGTGTGATGAATTGGTGGTGTCCTTGGCACAGTTCATTTGCAATCCATTACAGTGCATTAGCTTTATGTCGGGGAGGAACCCAAACACCATGCATCACTAAAGTGAGGGGATGTGATCAGATACCCCATCTTACACCCACATACCATTGACTTGCAGAGCACGTTTGAATTTTAATTTTGTCTTTTATAAAGTGTGTTGAAATTAGGCCAGAACTGTTTAAAGGAAGTGTGAAATATTCAGGAGAAAAGATTGAAAGACAACTGTAGTGCTAAGATGCTGCTCATTTATAGGTCAAGAAACTTATTTGTGACCTCAATTATTCTTCATCTATCTGCTTTGTCTCAGAGTGGGAAACCCATTAGGAAATTAATGACGCATTTATTTACATACAATGAGAGTACGTATACGCACAAAATATAGTACAGAAAGAGAAAGAGAGTATGTACAGTAAAGAATATATATATATATACTTTTTATAAGAATGAATATAATAGTGATAATGAACGATACCTGTGAGACGCACCGGTCTCGACATCCCTCACGGAGGAGTGGAAGCATGAAGGAGGAGCGACGACAGGGAAGATCAGAGAGTGGAACAGGCCTTATTTTATGTTGTGTTTTGTTTCTGTAGCCAGCAGTCGTCCGTGAGGGACTGCTGGCTTTACTTTCATTTTGGATTTGTTTATTTTTATTATTAAAGGGCACCCATTTTTACAAGATATAATATTGGTCTCAGGTGTCCCCAGAATGTATTTGTGAAATTTCAGCTCAAAATACCCCACAGTTAATTTATTTTTAACCATTTGAAAATGTCATGTTTGATAATTGGAATATATAAATAGTCTCTGATCAGGCCACAGATGAGCAAAGACTTGGAAGAATAAACACAAATGAGAATGGACCAGTACGCCTCGGTATGGTTATTTGATACATTTATGTACTTATAGGGCTCTATCTTGCACCCGGCGCAAAATGACTTTATACACTGACGCATTTATCATTCCTATTTTGCACTCGCGCAAAGCGGGCTTTTTCCTCCACAGACGCACGTCGGTAAACTAACAAATGAACTTGCGCTTCCTGGGCGGGTTCGGCGCAAAGGAGGCGTGTGTCGCGCAAACAATCCCTGGTGCTATTTTGCAGTTCCAGAAAACAATTGCGCCAATGACCAGAAAAACCTGGTCTAAAGTCAGTGGCGCATTGCGCGTACATTCAGATGCTATTTTAAGCGTGCATGCTTGGCCATAATACAGAGTGTGAACAACGCGGATACACTGTAGATGATTCTCTAATCAACACAGATGCATTTTACTTTTTGCAAATGATACATTATTATACGGAAAAATATATAAACATGAGGGAAATCATTGTTGTGTCCATGATAATGGGAAAAACAGGCATAAAGCTTACACATTTACCCAAATTATTATATGCATGTTTAACCCGAAGCTAATTTGGGTGGGTTTGTCCCATCCCCAGTGTCCCTTCTCTTTCTTTTACGACCCTGACGAGAACATCGTTCTACTCGGCTGTGAACCGATGCTGAAGCGTGTCTGGTAAATGCGCGTTAAAATAGAATTGCGCCACGGAACAAGCGCATCTCGTTCATCATGCTCTTAAAGGGAATGTGATATGACGCTCTTATTGGTTTATTTCCGTTCAGCCCAAACCACACCTATGAATAATGAAGCTACTCCAGACCAACCCCTTTTAGATTTGCGCCAGGCGCAAGAGGTATTTATCCCGCCGGGAAAATAGCAACAGCGCCGGGATCCGCCACAGAAAGTTAATTGCGCTTTGCACTTTGACACTTGCATTTCAGATCGTTAAAATAGGGCCCATAAGGAGTTAGTAATCGCGTCCCCTTTTGAAATGATGGATGTGTAACACACACTAACACACAAAAACACTAATGTTGGCGCAATTTTTTTAAACTACTTACACATACTGTGATAAATTTGCTACGTACAAGCGAAATTACATTTATGCGAGGGACCTGTTGCGTCATGTTTACTTGTAATACAGATGCTTCTGTGGCAAAAGTGAGAAGATGGCTAACTTACAGAACAAGAACATATATGCAGTTTTTAATACAATATATTTAAAAATATATATATATTTATAAACGTGTGGTTACACACTATACAAACAAGCTTTGAATTATATACACAGGACATCCTTCAGCGAACAACAACTTTCAGGCGCATTTGTTGTTGGCTGACATATCGACTGAAAAGACTATTTGCTCAAAAATAAAAAAATACTTATGATCCTAGGAGACATTACCGGCTGTCGTTGAAACAATGGAGGATTGTGTACAGATCACCAAGTGCAGGGTCTATGCCACAACCACACTGTCAATCAACCCCCTTGCTCAATTTCTACGTCACAAAAGCGCTGAATCTTAGAACAGCTCGTTCTGAGACAGTGCATATGATTTATTGAGATTGTAAAAAAAACACTGGGTGGATTTTTATCTGTTCTAGGGTGGTTTTGCTCACACACTGCCAACACACATTTATGTTCAAACACCATGTAAAAGTGAAATTTTCACTTTCCCACCTCCTTCATCCCATAACATCTGAACCCTGTTACAATGTGTATCTGTACAAGAAGAAATTCTTATACACACAAACCTGGATGTATAGATGGATGGATAGCACAGTGAGACGTTAAATCTGACACTACAGAGGAGACATGTGAGGAGTCTTTTACTCAAGAGAGCAATTTAAGAAGCATGATAATCCATTTACTCTCATTTTCTCTTTATTGCCGTTTAATCTCATTGCTGTCATTTCAGAAATTAATGATATCTTTTTTCTATCCTATGGGTGAGTTTCACCTTGGAGAAGATCATATCTTAGCACATGCTGCTTAGTGTTTGCTTCAGTCCTGATGTATTACAAGCCTCAAGTGTAATGTTTCATATAGGACAACACTCAGACAGCCCATTAAGATGTCCCTAAACATTACCGTGTGTAAAGTCATGTTCATTAATTCATGATCTATTTTCATGCCATGGGTACTCACGTTTTTAGCATATATCTTCTCGATTAGCATCGGAGAGGCTCTGGATGTGTAGAGAGGATGAACTGAGATGTTTCCACCTCTGCAGACCTGCGGTTAGCACCTAGCTGGCAAGGTGTGAGCAGTCACGCTCCTCAGTCCAGACAGGAGCATACGGCCAAATCCACCTCCCTCTGCCGCTGTGAAGAGAAGCAAAATTTAATTGTTTTCTAAAGTCACACAAAGTTGCACAGTAAAGTTATTTAACATCAATGAGATGACAAATTGAGTTCCTTTCCCACACACAAAAATCCCAAAAGACAACATTACCTCAATTTGTATTTTAGTTTAGTAAGTACAAAGCAGCAGGGCTCATTAAGTACATTTTATTAGTTGGCTTTCAAAATGTGTGCATTGAGCTACATGCTGCATTTCTATGTCCCTCGTGCATCTGAAACCACATGACCATATTAAAGGGATAGTTCACCCGAAAATAAAAAATATTTTATCATTTACTCACTCTCATGTCATTATGTAGACATGAGACCTGAGAGGTTTCGCTCTCCTCCATTGAAAGTCCAGGTAACCAAAAACTTAGAAAGTGCCAAAAAGCTTATACATCGCCTACTGATTGGCTTTATTGTCTTCTTTCCACCAGAAAGCTGGTGTGTGTTCTGGCACAATATGGTAGCCAGGTGCATGCTGCACAATGGTGGTGGTTGAGGATGTCCACACTTCCATGTATAGTGCATTGAGTACCCAGAAAAAGCACTATATAAGATGTATCAAAAGTATTATTATTAAATAAGCCATTGTAAATACGAATCCATAAATCTAGCGTGTTTATTCCTAGTCTTGCTGAAACAATATGAGATGTGATGCATGAAAACCAATGAGGCTTGTTCTCTGAGTTCACACTCCAGTGTCTTGGCATTAAGCCACTCCATTTCATATGCATTTGTCTTATGACACTTTCTACAAAAGCTTTTAAGTTTTGATTAACTGAACTGTCAATGTGGTAACAACATGTGGGTGAGTAAATTCTTTTTGGGCTGACTATCCTTTTAACTCCAGTTGGTTAAATTATGCACTTGTTTATTCTGAAGCTTCTAAACTTGTAGCAGCATACACTATATAGTATCAGGTTTCATACAAAAATATAGTCATCTTACTCAACTTTCCTCTCCTGCTCTAAGTGGGAGATCAAGTAGTAACGGTCCACATTGTGTCTGTATTGATTTCAGCTCTGCTAGGGACTTTGAAGACTATTGATGGGAAGTAAACGGTGCCCTGTGTCTCATTCCTGATGGTATCTCCTCCCTCCTCATTTATTAGCGTGTATGTGTGTCATACATTGTCTTTTCTCTCAAAATTCGCACCAAATTTTAGTTGCAATTCTTGAAACTTGTGAATTATGGAGGGCCGCTTTGTACAGGTGTCTGGGTCCAAAGGGGCCAAGCAGTGCTGTGGTTGAGCAGAGCTGCTCAGATGGCTGTGTTTACATCAGGCACCAGTTCTGGCAAAGCCTCCAGTCACAGCAAATGGTGCTGTTGGCTAAACATACTGCTGTCAGGAGACTGCCACTGTCAACTTCATCTGGGAGAATTCAGACAGACCGGCTATCTCAGGAAGCCAGATACTTACAGTGTAAATTTCAGTGTTCAGCCTAAAGAAAATTCAAGCAATATCTTCAGACTGAAGATTTTACAGAAGAAAATACAACAGCAGTTTTACCATATTAAACACACCACCATGAGGCTAGGCAGAGTGTTGCTATGCAGTTAATAAGGTGTACTGAGGGCTTTAAACATGTTGGTTATGTAGGTGATCTGTGTGTGTGTTTATATGTTTTGTTTTGATTTGTTTGTTGGTGTGTGTGTGTGGCGCTAATGGGTTTTAGGTGGGGTTTTATTGCAAATTGCTATTTGATTGCTTGGTATTGTCATGTTTCTATGTAGTTGCTAACATGCTCTTAAAAGTGAATGCTTGCAATAATTTAAAGTAGTGCACCAGCAAAAAAGTGTTAAAAAAGATGTTAAAAGATTCCTTAAAATAAATTTACATGTTCACAAATGTATGTTCATACTTGTTAATTAAGACAAGATACATTTGAATTAAAGAAACATACTTTGAAAATAAGTCTTGGGTCAAATTTTTCTGATAATGGATACATCATATACAAGAAATCCAGCAACATCCATTAAAGAAATAAATAGGGTTAACTTTGATTTCATGTCAACCATAAATATTTTAATCAAAGCACTCATGTAAATATTAAAATCTTGTTCATAAAGTCTTGTATATTAAAACAACACAGTCATTCTGAAAGTAGGGGCTGCGTTTATAGCAAGAAATGATGTGCACCTGGTATTGTAACTTTTGCAAACATCAAATAATTCATGTGTAAAAAGGTTCTGTATGTAAGCTTCTCTTCTGAAGATAACCTCAGGACAAGGTTGCACAGGATGTCAAAATAGACTGCTGCTATCATGTCTTTGTGCAGATGTGGCAATAGATAAGTATGCAGTTTGGGTCATGGAGGATGATGATGAATTTTCTGTCAGATGTGTCATTCGTATCCTCTACTCACACTTTCCTCTACCTGTCTTGAATCTCTGCTGGGCTTGGAATAGGCAAGTGTGTGTCTGCCTGTTTATATTTTTCAATAAAAAACAATATGAAGAGCAGCATGGCTTCTCTTTACACTCTCAGGACAAAGAGTCTCTAATCTTCACAGTGCTTGTATATATGTATGTGTATGCATGTGTAAATGCATTCACACAGTCAGGAGTGAACACAAGCTTAAATATGAGTTGTGTCATGTTGAAATACTTTCTCCTTCGATGCACAAAGTCAGCAATAAGTAAGCCATTTGTGGCAGCAGATGTGGCAACGGGACATACGTCTCCGTTCCCTCCCTGAGGGTTACCATATGTAACCAAGACGTTCCCTATCGGTCAGTCACTACAACGTAGGTCACTGAAGGTTGTACTGCACATAAATATCAGGAGACTTAGCCAAAGGGAAAGACACGGACTTCCCGATAGGAGCAGCCATTGAAAACATACACATATGGGATCCACGTAGGGTCACATATATGGAACCCAGCCCAGATCCGGTTCTCAAGGATTCAGCGGATAAAGGCCTAGCACCGCCATGTCCGGGCGAAGGGGTTTTGGAGACGACTCAACAGGTTTTACTCTGGAGTAATAAGGTTGCACAGTAGGGTGCAGCAAGCCAACAGAGCCGGGTCTCTTTGTGCTTCTACCCGTCTAGGGTGAGAGAACACGGTAGGAGACCGGCTCTACACGTAGGCTACAAAATCTAGCGAACGTGTTAGGTGTCGCCCAGCCTGCAGCTTTAAAGATATCTGTTAGCGAGGAGCCACGTGCCAGTGCCCAGGAGGCTGCAACACCTCTTGTGGAGTGTGCATGCAACCTGAGCGGGCAGGGCACGCCTTGTGCTTGGTAAGCCAAAGCGATGGCATCCACTATCCAGTGGGCCATCCTCAGTAATAGACAAAGAGCTGGTCTGAGGTCCTGACGCTTTGAGTTTTGTCCATGTACATATGCAGAGTGCGAACGGGACAGAGCAAAGCCAGGGCTGGGTCTGCCTCCTCCATGAGCTTGCAGGTTCACTACCTGTTTTTTGAAGGGGTGGTAGGAACCTCAGGCACATAGCCAGGCAGATATGTCAGATGATCCTTCCTCAGAGGAATGGGCCAGGGAGAAACTGTCACAAGGAGCATGAGTTCTGGGAGCCAAGTCCGGGTGGGCCAAATCGGGAGCCACCCAGAAGTACCTGCTCCCTTATCCTCCCAAACTTTGCAAAGTGTCTGTGCAAGTAAGCTCACTGTGGGAAATGCATATTTGCGGAATGCAGGAACGCAAAAATGCAGAAACGGCCTGTGTTGAGGAAGAATCGAGACATGAAAGTACACGTCCTTCAAGTCGATCGCTGCAAAAATCTCGGAGTCGGATGCACTCGAAAATGCATTTCTGAGTGAGCATTTTGAAAGGTAGCCAGTGGAGGCTTCAATACAAAACTTGTAGGTCCAAGATCTAGTCGTAACCCACCAACTTTCTTGGGTACAATGAAGTAGGGACTGTAGTGTCCGGACCTCATATAGGCTGGAGGGACCGGCTCTATCATATCCTTCGATCTTCGCACCGCAAGATATGGGCATCAGCTGCTCTCACTGTAGTGGATTGGATGGCCCCAAACTTGGAGGGAAGCCGGGCGAATTGAATCGCATAGCCGAGCCTGATGGTCAGAATGAGCCAGCGAGACAGACTAGGGAGCACTAACCAGGCTCTCAGAGACCGTACAAGCAGGGTGGCTCTCTCTGGGAGGCGGCTCGTAGCGGGGTCTGAGTGTGCTGTGCCACACAAAAGTCCTTTTAAGTCATGCCACTCAGCCACCACCAGCAACGCTTCCGGGCAGCTATTTTGGACTAACAAGACCAGGCTCCCATCTAAATTAATGGCAGAGAGTCAGAACTGCACTTTCACTGGACACCGGGACATAAAAACTGCTTGTATAGAAACAGCAGTAAAATATGATAAAAATCACTAAAAAAGTTTGATGACTTTGCCTTTGCTTTTGATGAAGCTATATGTTTACTACGCATGCGCAAGGGTTCTCGTCTCTGCTGTCACAAACCCCAACTTTACGCATGCCTCAGTGGAACCAGACGGTAGGCTTACATGTTACATGTCCCGGCTGAGACACAGCCAGAGATGACGTTCCTGTAACACCAAGGTGGACATCACCCGACCCACTGACCACGGGGGGACCTTCGTCAAGGTCCGTTTCGGAACAAAGTTCTTGGAGAACTTGTGGATCATGACCACCCCCGGGCAGGTCCTTCATTGCCTTGTCCTGATGGACCTACAGCAACGCCATGGCGTACATGGCAGAGACAGCTTCCCCACAGGCCTTGTAAGCCATGTCGAATATGGTCCGAGTACCTACAGGCCCAGGAAGGAAGACACGCTTCTCCACGCCACGTGTATATCCCTTAGCTGCCCCGCCATTCGATTCCCCGTTCCCCGAAAGGAAATGCGCTCACTGCAATCCTCAGGTCTCCCATGTCACTGCCCGAAGCAACCTTCTGAGAAGGATTGGATCGAGGTAGAAGCATGGGGACTCTGCCCCTTTGCAGGAATGAGAGTTTCAACCGCAGCTATAAGATGGTCATCTTCCCACAATGGATACATGACTCATCCACAAATGCTGCCTCATGTTTGAGGCCCAGACACACGAGGCAGCGATCATGACCCCAGGTAATGACCACATCCAGAAACACACAGATAGAACGTCATCTTTTTTTCTTTTTTTCCTGAAAAAGACACAAACTATCTATGTAAACTCTTTTAGAGACTCTCCTTGGTGCTGAGGCATGCAGGGGAACGGTCACCGTGAACACAGACAGGAATGTGCACCCATGTGCACACTGGTGAAAACGGCTGTTGAGCGCTCTCACACCGCACCTTACAGTTTTTTGTTTTGTTTTGTTTTGTTTTGCTCAGTTTAAAAATAAAAAACAGAAAATAAAAAAGAGGGAGAAAAAAGAAGACCCCCGTGCTGCTGTGCTGTCACGCCCGCACCAAAGTGGAGAGATCCAGAAGAGGCTTCAAAAAAAGATTCACTCTGTGTAGTCAGCATACGAAGTGCTTGGCTCCGAAGCAAAAAGCTAGTGTGCAATTGCAACAGCTGCTCGTTAAATACCCACGCTGCGAGGCTGCTGATGCAAATGATTGCATGCCAATGTGTATTGGCTTGTTTTAGAAAACATTTTTTTAGAAAACATTAAAGAAACATTTCTCATTATTATCAATGTTGAGAACAGTTGTGCTGCTTTACATTTTTGTGGAAATCATGATAAAAAAAATTTCAGAAATCTTTGATGAATAGAAAGTTCAAAAACAGTTTATTTGTTATAGAAAGCTTAAAAATAGGAAAATAGAAATTAAAAAAGAAATTAAGCCGTAACCGAACTTGTTGCTTGAGCTGGAGTAGTCTACATACTATCACTTAGTCATGGTGCTCACATTAGCTTTGTCTGGAAAGATTAATCCTTGATCGGTAAAAAAAAAAAAAAAAAAAAAAAAGAATCGCTTAAAAATTCTCTATGGAGAAAATAATACGTAGAACCCCAATATTTGTTTGAGCGGTCCGACGTGTAAACTTCTGGTTCGATCAACCATACCGGTTTGTTAGAATAATATCTGGAAAGCCTGTTGGGAAACGAACGTTATTTCTAACAAATTATTTGGTGCTAGTGATGCAGATTCTAGATTCTTCTGAAAGACTTTTTTCAATCTGTGCTAGGAGAAGACAGAAAATCAGAGGCAGGAGTAACAGGGGTCTAGTGACCCTGACCTCTGACTGTCCACAATAGTGAGGCAGCACGATGCAATCCATCCCTGCTCAGCCCTGCAGGAGCCTAATTAAAGCAATTAATCAGATGAATTACACTGAAACCACACACTGCTCCTTCAGGGCCCTTATGTGACCAGAGCTAGCGTGGATGCTAAAGCTAGTGAACTGTTGCTTGAATGACATCAGGGGTTTTGGGGTTAAAAGTAATGAGGTGCTTTGACTGAGAGACTTTTAACAAATCAAATGCCAACACATCCATAGAAATGCCTTGAATGAATGGCAGCAAGGGTCTTGGAATCATCTTGGATTCATATCTTTCTCTATTTTACTCTGATATTTGCTCACTCAAGCAGGCCCACAGCCGCACACACAAATATCGACACACAACATGCTTTCGAGGGTCACAGCGGCGATGGTGGCACACATTCCCATTCAAAAACTCAGTTTGTGTGCATGTGTCTCTGCGTGACTTAGGCATTGTGTCTCAGTGTTTGTAGGGGACCAATGGCAGACACACTACGTCAAGCTGCTGTGTGTCACTATCAGGAAGTAATCAGATGAGAGGACAGCGTCACGAGTCACAGGCTCATAGCAACAGCAAGAAAAGGAGGAGAAGGGAAGGGAGGGAGGGAGTGAGGAAGATAGTATGAGAATGAATTAACACCTTTTAACGGCAGCAGCCCATTAAGGCTGCAGAAAAGCAGACAGGCACGAAGAAAAGAGAGGGAGGGATTGAGACACAACGTAATGAAGAAAGAAATATGCATAGTGATGGTAGTAAAGAACATTCAAATTGTTGAAACGCAACGGACATATGTTAGATGTTGGGACTTTTTGCAATGCAAATCTATACATGCAATACAACACAAAAATGGCCAAATAATCAGTGTTCTTGGTTTTTCTTGGTCAACTTAAATTTAAAGCAAAACTGGTCAAATTTTAGGAAAGTAAAATTATTATTTACTTAAAGAGATCATTTTAAAATTTAAATGACATTTAGACATTACAAGTAATCCTTTACAATAAGGTCATTAGTAAGCAATACATTTGTTTGAGTATGTATTACTTCTTGTTAACATTAATTAATGTTAGCAAACAGATTCAACTTTTGATTTTAATAATGCATTAGTAAATGTCATTAAGATTTAATCTATTTAAGCTATGTCATTAAGCTATTAAAAACTTTTCAGAAAATATCTTAAAACAAGAAAAAAAACTTTGCATACATTTAATTTAAGTATAAATATATCCAAATTTAGTGAGGTTTATATAGAGGCTTAAAAAACAAGGAGGTTGTGTATTTCCCAATGGGTAAAACAAGTCTCTTTCTATTTTTTTTTCTTTTTTGCTAAATTTGTTTGTTTATTAATTATAGTTTTGCTTCTCACATATATTTTCCTAGTTTATACGGATACTTTTCTGATTAAGACATATTTGTTTGTAGTCTATGCACTCTTGTAGATATGCACTCAATGAATTTCCAGTTGCCAAAGGGGAAAAGGTGTGCAAAAGGGAAATGTGTGATAAAAGGAAGTAGAAAAAATTAAGAGTGGAGGAGAAAATGGAGGAAGAGGGGAGGTGGTTTGACGCATCTAGACTGCAACCATGGCTTTTTTCTTCATTAGGGATCAGAGGGAAAAAACTGCAGCGAAGCAGTGCACTGAATCCTGGATGCATTCATCTCATGTCCTCCAATTCATTCTGAACATCCATCCACATGCATTTATCTGTCATGACTAACGTTTCATTCTCTGTCTTTGTCTCCTTCTTTCAGGCCCCCTCCCCCTCTTTATTCGCTCATAAGTGTCACGCCCCTTTTTAAAAAAAATAAACATAAAAATGCACAATCCGAAGCTAAATGGTTGTAATTCAAGAATGCTTTGGAATATAGATGTAAGATTAGTATTCTTTTAAAGAAGACATTTGGCAGATTTGTGTAGAAGTTATATAAATTAAGAAAGAAACAGAAAAAAGTTACAGAAGTTTGTGAAAATGCAAAAAATTAATTATTCATATTTTATATAAAATATATTTTTTTCAAAACCTGGTGGACTCTAAAACTGCAAAAAAGAAAAAATCAAAGCCAAAACTCTGAACAAGTTGTGTTTCAAATTTGAAGATGATATCTAAAAAATTGCTTTCTGTAAGATTTTGTTTTGGCAAGTACCAAACTTTTTCACTAAGGTCACAACCAGACTCCATATGCCATATAAGGGTGCCTACAGTACATTTCCATATGTGTTTTGAATGATCTGAACCATTATTTCCACAATTTTCATACAATTTATGTAGTAGGCATCCTATTCAGAAGTAGTAGGGGAAGTTTGGCAGAAATTTGATATGAATTCAACCTCTAATAATCACATAAAAAGAACATGCATGTGCAACATAGCTCGCTGACACATAACAAATGGTGAATCTATACATTTTTTCTTTATATTTAAAATATTTTCAGACCTTTTTTTCCAAAAAAAAAAATGAATGGATGTTATCTTTTGAACTATTGACATGAAAACAAACTAAGGTTTCTACCATTATTTCATGTTTTTGAAATATGAAAATTACAGATCGTAAGCTTTCAAATGATATATAGTTATGTCAATAGGTTTAGTATAGGATATTACTTTTTGAAATATGTAATGGCTATGGGTGACACAGGGGAGGAGAGAGTTCGGTAAAAAAGAAAAAATTCTGTCATCATTCACTCACCCTCATGTTGTTCCAAACCTGTGTGACTTAATTGCCCTGTTCCAAAACCTGGAGAGCTGCTTAATTATGCAGGCTCCTAAAATAGCTTATTTTGACCAGCATCGGAAATGCACTTTGTACAAAATGCAATACTTGAATGCATTGCAGTCCACTCCAAGAAAAGAAAAAAAATTCAAAAAGATGGACAAGATGAGGAAAATGTTGACAATGTACTTTAAGTTGGTAACATAATTCAACATAATTCTTTTACCCTTAGCACCTTTTTTTTTTAGAACATCTTGTGTCTGAAACTGCAACCGATGTGAGTGCAAATACATGTTCATCTAGTGTATGTTCACATTTAAAAACAAACGAAATGTACGAAAATGTAGTGCAGTGAAGTGCTAAAACTTGTTTTGAGTAAACATCCCCTTAGAAGTGAGCTGCCTACAGTAGGCAGTTGCACAGAGCTTCTTACTTCTTCAATCATCATGGGAAAGCATGGGGACCGGGGACATTAGTGGTGACCATTCACTTTCGTTATATGAAAATAACAGCTGGAACATTTTGCTGCCGTAACTCCTAAACGCAAACAAAACGTTAAATGACAAAGCTGAGTAAATGGTGACAGAATTATAATTTTGGGGCTATCCCTTTAACACCTTTGTTGTCTCCTTTTACTTGTACATCTCACACAGAGTCTGTCTTTAACTCGTCCGTCATCGCTGAAGTCGCTCTGTTCCTCTGCCTCTCTCATACATGCACACAGACTATGTCCCCCTTGGTCGCCTCACTTGGCTCAGGAAGAGAAATCAATAGCAACAAATTAATCATTCTGCCTAAGGCAATCCAGTAGAAAGGGGGAGGGGTTGGAGAGGTGTGCATGTGCGTGAGTGTGTGTGTGTGTTGCAGATGAAGAATTGGCAGTAGTACATGTTCTGACATTTGATTTAAGCTTCTCCTTATGGCTAAACCAACATTATTTCATATCTGGGGTGGAACTGATACTGTTAGCCTAACAATTATTTTTCTTGTTGTGGTGTTTTGTTATAGAGCTCATTTTTCTTGTTCTGTTCAGATCATGTCAGTCAGAGTTACGTACAAAAGGCAGGAACCTGTAGGAAAAGGAGAACAAGATATTTTTGCATTTGGGCTTGAAATTTTACACCTTGATATCCCTGCTAAAAAAATATATATATATATATATATATATATATATATATATATATATATATATATATATATATATATATATATATACACTAATACTATATACTATATATATATATATATATATATATATATATATATATATATATATATATATATATATATATATATACATATATACTATATACTATATATATATATATATATATATATATATATATATATATATATATCTTAAAGGGATAGTTCACCCAAAAATGTAAATTCTGTCAGTATTTACTCACCCTCATGTTGTTCCAACCCCATAAGACCTTCGTTCATCTTCGGAACACAAATTAAGATATTTTTGATTAAATCTGAGAGCTGGATCACTCCTCCATAATACTCCATAGGCTTCTCTGAGGAACTGAAATTTTAAGGTTTAAGGTCTTGAAGGAACATGAGGGTGAGTAATTACTGTCAGAATTTTGATTTTTGGGTGAACTAACCCTTTAAACCAGCCTAAGCTGATTTACCTGTCCCAGTATGGTCTGGTCTGGAAGTTTTAGAGGGTTTTTGGGCTAGCCAAGTTAGGAGACTAGCTTGACATCACTGACAGAGAAGCTTGTTACTGGGACAGTACCCTTTAAAAGGACAACTTTGGACCTCCTCTATCCTAAACAATCATAGTAGGCCTACCTTAGAGTAGTGATGTGTTCTCTCAAACATTTGGAGGGAAATAAGTTACAACGATGTTTATTTAATGATACTCAGTGACAAGCTGTTGTACCCCTAAGGCCTGTTCACAGCAAGGACTATAACTATGAAGATCACTATATTAGCGTTCACAACAGTTCGAATATCGTTCAGTTTATTGAAATGCTCAAGCTCGTTACAGCAGGATGGATTCTTATTGGCTGTTAATTTTTTTATCCTTCATCAGCTGGATAAAATTGTTCTTATTCCAGCGGTATTGTTTCTCTGTGCCATTACCGTTATGCAGTGGACTTTAGGATTTTTTAATATTTAGAACAATTTTTCAAAACTACTGTATATTGCTAATCATAATCGTCCTTATTTAAAGCAACCAAGACCAACACCATAGCTTATATAATATAGCAGGTAAGGATTGCACAACTAATTGTCTTTTACTAGTCATCCAGAAAAGAATCTGACAAAGAGATGGCTCAATAGTTTACTGAATGTAAATTACTCATCATATGACATGCACCATCAGGGGCCTTTGCTGTTTCTGGCAAGTCTGTTAATGGAGAGCGTGTGTAAGAATGAGATGAGAAACAGAAACATTCTTTACTGTCAGACTTGTTCTGCTTCCACTATCATTAACAGAGTAAAAAGTCATATACGACTTAGCCTGTGGCGACACTTTATTGCTTTCGGAGCAGTTTGCAAGAATGTTTGGCTTGCATATGTATGGGAATGCTCAAAATGTGCTTTGTGAATTTCACTTGTCTAATTCCAATAATAATAATGATAGTTACACACACTAGTATCTCAGTGTACAGTATGCCATCAGTTTTGTATAATAATAATAATAATTAGTAGTAAAGAAGTGTGTGTGTACAGTGTGTGTGTGTGAAGTACATTGTACACTGGTTCACTGGCAGTAGTCCTTGTCCTTTCTCAGGTTCATTCATAGGATATGATGTAATTGAGCTTTTGAATTGATTGTATCTTACTGGCACATTTGTATCAGTAACAGCCTGAACTCCATGCTCATATCAGTGAGGGATAGTGCTTAAAAAATAACATAATTAAATACACATGCTCACACTAATGCATACCTTATACGGGAGGTGGATTAGGGCCCAAGCGCTAGCTAGTAATGACACACAGTCAAGTCATTCAAAAGGTTTCAGCAATGTGACACAAAGTTAAACACACTCCACTTTAAAAGTGCTGTGGTGTAAAAAAGTGAAAGACTGCAAATGAGCTATTCTACCTGAGAGACAGAGAAAATTACACAGGAGGCATAAAAGCAGATGTTATTGATCCACCCCTTAAACCAGCACCTGGTTAGCAGCGAACCTGCCCCGCAGCCCACACGCACCATAGGGCACTGCAAGCTACTGTATGCCTGGAGCACACAGAATCAGGGATGTTTATACACACATGCACACAAGGGGTGAAGCGATGCACTCATACATGTAACATCACATGGGAGGGAGAAAATGCCCTTGGATGTTGAGAGAGTAAAACGCTAATCCTGGTTCATAATGTCATCTATGATAGTGTTTTTTACCTCCTTGGTTAATTTGGTAAATTTTCAGCATATGTGCACAAATGTATCACAGAGGACTGAATGATATAGGTCTTAAAACCATATTTCGACCTCACTACTGTCTTGGTGATAAGTGTTTATTGGGAGATTTTACAATGCTGCATGAGCATTAACATGTTAATCTAACAGTATGGATGCACTGATATAAAAATTATCCAATAAAATCCAATAAATATTGGCATAATTGTTAAATATTACGATTACAGCTAATTTTACAATTCCGTACTACAAGAAAGATTGTGGTCTGTAAGATTTGTTTTTTATGTTTTTGACACTCACCAAGGCTGCATTTATTTGATCAAACATACAGTAAAAACAGTAATATTGTGAAAAATTATTACAATTTAAAATAACTTTTAATTTATTTGAAAATGTACTGTGATCCCGTGATGGAAAATCTGAATTTTTACCATCATTCCAGTCTTCAGTGACACATGATCCTTTAAAAATCAATCTGATATGATGATTTTCTGTATGATAAATATTTTTTTATTATTATCATCAATGTTAAAGAGAGCTTAATATTTTGTATTAAAATTATTTTAATATTAAAAATATTAAGCCAGCTTAATACTTTTGTGGAAACCATGATGGATTTTATAAAGAATACAATATTATTTTGATAAATATAAAGTTCAAGAGAAAATCATTCATTGAAATAATTTGTAACATTATAAATGTTTTTACTATAAATTTCAATCAATTTAATTCATCTTTGCTAAATAAAAGAATTAATTTATTTTAACGCAAAATATTAACCGAACCCCAAACTTTTGAAAGGTAAAGCATTTTGTCTAAATAAATTTAAAAGAAAACACTAAAAGCTACATTCAGTCATTTTAAACAACATCACAACATTATACATGTACTAGCAAAATGTATTTATTTTTAGATTTGCTGCATTTAACAGTGTCTTAAATGATTAACATTTTTAAAGATTACATTTACATGAGTGTTAGATGACAGTAAACGTTTTAAATGTAAAAATATAGTTAAAATTATCATGAAAAATGAATCAAGAAAGAAAAGTATAATATCACCCTTAACCAATATCGTACCGAATTGTGGATCCTGAAACTGCACTCTTTCTAGAGTGACATCAGTATTAATATCATTCAAGCAACACCTAATGACAAACGTGTCATCATTCAAAGGTGTTGCTGATTTTTACCAGCTGTGCCTCTTCATATGAAAGAATCATGTTATGATGCTGAGCTAAATCAACAGCTCCTAATCCCCCACCCTCTCCCCAAACTCATCTCCCTTTTTTTAGTCAATGCTCATCTCTCACCCTGCCTTCCTTCTCATTCACACTCGCATGACATCTCACTTCACTCTCTGTCCCTTCACTCCTCTTTTACTCTCAGCGGCTGTTTTAGCTAGTTTAATTTAGAAATTTAGAATGTAAGGGATGAGAAGAATCCTCGATAATATGCTTATATGCCAATGTTTTTTATTTAACTTTTAATAAATAATATATCTCATTCAGTTGTCAATTGAGTTAGCTTCATGAACAACCATTTCTGAACAGTCAGAATTCCATACCATATAGTCATTTTAAAATACATAATACTCTCCACAAGATTCTTATAAACCATCTCTAAAATATTCTTGTTCATGCCAAGGTGTTTTACGCTCTGAATAAGATGCAATCTCTGCACTGCCTTTTTAAAAACATAATCCACATTTCCAACAAAACTCAAATTCTATGTTATTCTTTGATGAATAGTAAGGCTGCCCTGAACCGCAACGTCAAAAAAATTCATAAATAAATGTGGCATTTTGAGATGAAAGTCGAAACATTTCTGAGATGAAAGTCTGAAACATTTCGAGATGAAAGTCTGAAACATTTCGAGATTAAAGTTGAAACATTTCAAGGTTAAAGGCGAAATGTTTAGAGATTTAATTAGAAACATTTCGAGATTAAAGGCGAAACATTTTTGAGATTAAAGTTGAAACAATTCAAAATTAAAGTCTAAATATTTAGAGATTAAAGTCTAAACATTTTTTAGATTAAAGGCGAAAATGTAAAGATTAAAGTCGAAACATTTAGAGATTTAAGTTGAAACATTAAGAAATTAAAGGCTAAATATTTATTAGAGATTAAATTTGAAACATTTCGAGATTAAGGGTGAAATATTTTTTTGATTAAAGTTGAAACATTTCGAGATTAAAGGTAAAATATTTTTGAGATTAAAGGCGAAACATTTCCGAGATTAAAGTTTAAATATTTAGAGATTAAAGGTGAAACATTTAGAGATCAAAGTCGAAACATTTTGAGATTAAAGGTAAAAAATTGAGATTAAAGTCGAAACCACTTTTCTTTTTTAGTTTCCTCTGATAAAACCGTTGCCTTCTTACTTGTAGCTGTTGTTCGGCCATGACGAAAACATACAAATGGCAATCAAACACGAGTTGAGCACTAACGTCAGAATCTGAGGAAGCTAGGGGTGGTGGGGAAGTGACGTATGCTGTAAAGCGGTCGAATTTTGTAGTTGTTTTGTGCTCAGGTTCCTAACTTGAAACCCGAAGTTACAAAGTGCTAGTAAAAGCGATACAGACACGAGATGGCAGACGCATTATTCAACCTATTGTAAGTCGATGTACCATCTCAATGGGTTTTGGTAATATATTATAAAGGTTAAAGAGTTCCACAGTGTGGCTTTGCTGATGACATCAACGGTTTTCTCCAGAGCGGCTATATGTACAGTATAAATGAACTAAATGAAACTTTTTACAATAAAAATGAACCATCACTGAACTTACTTAAGCTGGACTATGACACTATTTTTTTCTAGATCTGCTGGACAGCTGAATCAAACTTTGCTGCTTTATTTTTCTTGTATCACTGTAAAGCTGCTTTGAAACAATCTGTACTGGAAAAAGCGCTATATAAATAAAGCTGATATGACTTTACACTTCATTGGAACATGTCAGAAATATAGGATTACCATTGTACATGAAAAAAAAATAGTATTGCCATGGTATGTAGGTTGTAGTCTCTTGTTAAGAAAAGCTCAATGGGTAGGCCATACTAGTAGGTGTTCTATCTGCATGTCAGGAAGTGTGTAAAGCAAATGTTATGTTGCATGTGTATTTGTGATATTAGAATAGAGGAGCAGGTTTGACGGGCTGTGCCTCAGTGGTAGGGGAATGGCCACTGTGAACTAAATCAAATTAGCACCTGGTCGGTAGGGGTCTCTTGGCCGGCCAGTGGCTGTGTTAATGAGAGCAGCCCAGCCTCAGTCACTCGGTGTGTTTTACAAAGCATGCACCACAGTGAGCCTGCACACACACGTACACATGCGGTGCAAGGGAAGTGTGAACACACCCCCTATGAACCATGTGTTTTCAGAGCTAAGTATGTGTGTGTTTTCTGTTTGACCACCTCACATCTGCATGACAGAAAGGTACATGTTTCAGTAGAATAAGAATAGATGGATTTAAGTGCAAATGTGAATTACAGTGAGTACAAGGCAGCACTATTGATATTCTTCAAACATTCTGTTCAGGGTATGATCCCATAATCATGAGTAATAAAACTTTAATTAAATCAAGCCAAATCACAGCAATTCAAACTTTGTTTTATAGATAATTTTAGCCTTTATTTCTGTTTTGTTCCCCCTAAAATTCATAGCATTTAGGTAAATGTTTTGACATTGTTAGAATATTGATAGTAGAACTGATAATATTCAAAATGTAACCAACATTTTGCCCATGTGGAGGTGGAGGAGATGAATTTCAATTGGTTTTCTTTTTTACACCTATTTACATGCTTTGGTAATGGATGTGGCCATGTTAATGAATTTGGTCTCGGTGGAATAAATCTTCTGCTGCTGTTGCAGAGCAAGTACAGAGACTTGCTACTGCCAATACATTCACAGACATTACTGTTAGCATTGTAAGACATGCTTCTGCTGCATATATAACAAACATAGAATAACCCCAACAAAGTAGGAGACATGGAAACACAATACAAGCCAATATATGAATGCTGCTGCATCAGCAGACATGTATCTGCACAATGATAAACATAACGGGATGGTATAGGACAATCTATCATGTGTTCTCATTAGATATCAAGTTGCAAGCTGATAGTAACATAATTTAAGTCATTTTGATAATATTCAAATAGTTATCATTTAGAACCATTTGATATCATCATATCAAACCCTCAATAATCCTATTTGTATATGTAGAAGTAATCTGGAACAATATAAATAAAGTAAAAATTAAAACATCACCCTTGGAAATAATTAAGATGTCACTGTTGAAATATTAGCTAACATTGCAATCTGATTTTGTTATACATGCTGCTGCACAAAAGTACTAGGAGCTCCGTTTGAAATGCAATACAAAAGGGAAAGCCTATTTTACTTTAAAAAGTGTTCACATGCCAGCAATGATATGTCTCTTGCTGTGTCCGAAATCTCCACTTAAAGCACTACCCCTATGTTGGGGGTAGAGTGCAGAGCACTATATAGTGAGCTCACCAGCATAATAGAAACATCACTTTCGGACACTACTCGATTGTCTCTCGGCGCCGTTGATCATCTGTCAGCTGGTGCCGAGCCGGTTCTGGGCAAAATAGATTTTTAAAAATAAATACATTACATTATATTGAGCTTATTTCTCCAAAATTTAAAAACTAAAAGTGATTTCTGGCCGTTTCTGTTATAATGCGCTACTCCACACATGATTATAACTTATTTTTACGATCAGCGCAATGCATGATGGTATGTAGGCCTTAGGTTAGTGACCATCGGTAGTACACTACTTTTCAAAATGCATTCTGGGATACATTGAGTGGACTAAATAGGGTATAATAATCATCACTATACATTCAGACAGCACTACAAAATGGGAGCTCACAGTCCACTATAGTAATGGGAGATTTCGGACACAGCATCTGTATCCTTATGGCAACTACATTATGAAGCAGCAGCAACAGACAAACATAATATTTCATGTTCGCAAGCTGCAGATATGCTTAGTAATTAACTCTAATGATTAAACAGGACTGTTAACATGACACAGGATTTTGAACTTTGTGGATGGTTACTTTATAAGGGATTGACAAATCAGAACACACAAAAATGCATAGCGCAGCAAGCTCAATGGCTGCTGATGCCAGCGCCATGTAGATAACAATGTGATCGCTACAAATAGCCTATGCATAGAGTTTGAGAACAGTTCAGTGACACAACTTTGTATATTTCATGAAAAATTTAAAACATTTATTCAGCCTCATGTCCTCCAAACCAACATGAATGTCTTTATTCTGATATATATACCCGTAAATTAAGAAAACATCTTCATCAGTTTTACAACACGTGTGCTCCAAATACTCAACACAACCAAACACAGTAACTTGCCACAAATAGAACAGCACACATGAATGAATGAAAAAATGAATGAATGAATGAATGAATGAATGAATGAATGAATGAGGCATTTATATAGTGTTTTTGTGTTTGTGTTTCTCAGAAGAAAGTAAGTCACTCACATAAGGGTGAGTGAGTGATGGTAGAATTACAATTTTTGGAGTCATCTATCGCTTTAATTGTGATTGGTTGTCTCTTCTTTGCATACAATTATAATTTTATAGCCACATTTATACTGCAAAGATGGCATGAATATTCATTCTTGTGCACGATCAACTGAAAAGGTGTGTTGAATGTCAGCAATGGGAAAGTGGCTCTTATCCTGCAATTCAGAACAAAACAAACTTGAAAGCTATTCTTTTGCTGTTCTTTAAGCATATGGTAATTCCTTCAGGAAATGTAAAATTAATTTATTCATTGATTTTCAATGATCTTTAATAATATTTTCTAAGTGCAGATTTAAAGTCCTGACCAATAAAGCCTTACAGAACTAGCTCACATCAGTCTTTAACACAGGCAAAATGTGATAAATCAGGACTTGTATAGCTAAGCTGCAAAAGATCGTCAGAAGCAAAGCTGCATAAAGATTTATGCATACAGTTGCATAAATCTAACAAAATTAGTATTGTTTAATCTTAAAAACAGGCGACACACTGGCTCAGTGGGTTGCATGGTCACCTCACAGCAAGAAGGCTGAGTCCCGGCTGAGCCGTGGAGCTGCGTGTGTGGAGTTTCTGGGTTTACACAATCCAAAACATGCAGTATAGGTGAACTGGAGATGCTAAATTGTCCGTGAGGTGTGCGTGTGTGTGTATAAGTCCCAAGCCATGTAACGGGTAGGGTTGAGGAAAGACCTAGTGACCTATCGCGAAAAAAAAAAATACAAAAAATAATAATTGGCAAGACAATTAATGGACAACTCTGAGTGTGGCGAGAGATGACCCATTTGAATCCTAAGAGTCGGATACAACTGAAATGGTTAGTAAGTGAATGAAATCTAAAAACATAAGCATTTGGAGAAAGAAAAATAACCTTAACTCAAGATATCATAACCTTAACTAAAATAACCTTAACTCAAGATTAAGGAAAGAGGAAAGGAAATGTATCTTGTTTTAAAGGGGCTCATAAACTGCATCTTTTTTAACTTTATAGTGTTTCCTGAGGTGCGCTTATAATGTTTGTATGATTTCTACATCAAAATTTGTCAATTTATAAATATATGGACATTTTCTCCGATTTTAGCCCTCTGATTTAAGTGTAATCGCCCACTGCTGTAATTTGGCTGATATCCTTAATATGAAATAAATATTACATGAGAAATTCTCTTGAGATCTTTTACTACGTTTTTACTATTACAACTGTCGAGATTAATCATGAAAAGTGTTTATTATAGCATTATATTTAGATCTACTTCCGATGCATGACATGTTGCAGTGATGAGCATTAGCAAATGACATACATGTCTGTTTGAGCGCATGAATGCAGTGATCTCATCATTGTCCAATTTCTGTCCCCTCACGCATGCTTTCATCATAACTAACAGTGCAAACATGATTCAAATAAGAGATTCATTGTGCAGTGTAGACAGCATCATTGATTATAATTGGAGTTTTGGCAAGAGTCCAGATTAACTTGATATGTGTGATTGACAGCTCTAGCGATTGTAAAGGGGGCATTCTTCTGATCACTTTCCTGTATATAATTTAATCGATTTTATTTTCATGCTACTAAGAGAAATAATGTGAGTTGTAACCGTATAGGTCACTGGCTTGATTTACTGACATATAACCAGCAATAACGATTTTGTAGACAAAGACCGCCTGTCTGTACATGAGGATCATAGCGCCTCTTCATATGGGCCATGACAAGCTCCCTCGACCATATGCAGCTCCTTGAAGTACAGCCGCGTGCATTGGTCACATCACCCATGTAATCAGGGTGTTGTGCAATGAAATTGGTGTAGGCATCGAGGGTGGCAACATCCAGTACATTGTACAATTTGATAATTTTTGGTTTCTTAATACTGTTATCATCCACTTTTTACATCATGTATGGTGCTCAGTAGGACAACAGCCTTTCCCTTCTTCGACACATAGCTTACCATGGTCATGTTGCCATTGAATCCAAATTCTGAGATATGCTTCTCTTTCAATTTGGATGGCTTCATGACAGGCGGTATGTCTGGCTTGTTTCTAGTGATCGAGTCCACTGATGGACGTGAAAGGGTGACCAATAGCATTGGTTTACTGACAACAAATTAAAATGATGAAATATGAAGATACAAGGTTTCCACCCTACAGCGACAATATTATGTACTTGTATATATAATAAGTTATATTTCAACTTTTATTTTGTTGACCTAGCTAACATTAGACAGCAACAGCAAGCTAGCTAATAGTATTGGAGATGTTTCGCTTTCTCACTAATAATGGATTTCAAGGTCAAGTTAACTGTAGCCTAACACTCAAATATTAATATTATATCTAGTATATCTTAAGTAATAAAAAAATTGGGAAATGTGTGGTAGGTGAATAGTTTTCTGCAGTGAATATGTTTCAACAAAAAATGTACAAATACAAAAGGTTCCTAAAATTGACTGAAAAAGAGGAATAAAAAAATAATCTTTTGGAAATTGATCTTAATGCCTTAATTAAAAAATAGGAAACATCCAACCTTTAAGAACACCAATTTATAATAATTTCATTCCAAAGAATCTCAAAGTGCTACATAAAAGAACAACAATAATAGCTACAAAATACTAAAAACTATAAAAACAATAGAACTTAAAATTCAGGGGGAGTAAGTCAGGACACCCCTATGTTTAATTCCTATAGAGGCAAATTTTTATTTTTAAAGGCCAGTTATTTCATGGATCCAGGATACTATACATTCTGATAAAGTTCCCTTGGCTTTTGGAATTAAAGAGCCCACATCATCACATACCCTTCACCATACCTCAGAGATTGGCATTGGGTACTTTCCATACGATCATCTCTCAATGCAAATCAAACCAGCTTTTAGGCTAACTGAAATAAAACCATGCCGATCAAAGATTCAACAAAGAAACACACAGCCATGATTGAAATAACACATGGAATGAAATACGGGTCATTTTAGACCCATGTGCAGTTGAAGAGTAGTGACACAAAAACAAATGTATTCGAAAAGACATTTAAACAAAATAAAATAAGAATTTGTAACAATCTAAAACAAGTTATTTGAGTAATGCCTGGAATACTGAATGATGAAATTAATTTCTTGCAATTACATAGAAAATAAAAACTTAGTTAACTTTAGACCCATGTTGTGCATCAAAGTGTTAAGAAAATATTCCATTGTCTGTGTGGGATTAAACACCTTTCAGGCGACATGAACACGGTGTACCTCAGCCTGATATAGATACTGAGAGAATGAGAAAGAAAAGAGAGAGGCGAGAAAGAACAGCACATGCAGATCTTTGACCAGCTGTTTCTAGAACGCCCTCCAGTCCCCATTGGCTGTAAGCCCCATTCCTCTCTCTTCTCCTTTCTATCCTCCTTTTCCTTCTCACCCCATGTGCTCATTCACTTGTTTTATCCCCATCACCCTTCAATCTGTTTTACTGTGTATCGTTTTTTCTATGTCCACTGCCCTCTTTCCTTGCACCATCAAGTCATGTTTCTTTACTAAATGTTTGCACATCTTGACCTTTTATTTTCTCTCATTCACATGTGGGTCCTATGGTCCTTTGTTTAATGAATTTGTCTATCATTCATTTGGAGTTCTGTTCTGTTCTCTGCTCTTTTCTTCAAGGTGAAAAATGAATTGAGGATGACCCAAAAAAGTTTGCCTGGAAACTAGGATAAGAATATCTGTTGTCCTACTAGCGACACCATGTGCGGTAAATAGACAGGGTGACATCTGAAGTGTAAGCTCTTCACCCGATCCCCCTTCCCTCGTTTATATGTTCTGGGAGAATTCCGAAAGGAAAAAGCTGGTTTAATTTAGCTTATATATTTGATTTGATTATTTTAATGAATATTATAGCATATTATTAGCATATTATAGTATAATATGTTATAGAAAACCATCTAGGCCCACTATATATTTGTTATATATATATATTTGTTATATATATATATATATATATATATATATATATATATATATATATATAAATTATTCACATATAATAATGTAATTTATTAAACAGCATTATTTTATATATTAAAAATATTATATGTATGGGGGGTGCAGTTTAGGTGGGTATGACTATAGCTAAATACTCTGACACTGATTCTCATCTCTGATCTTTTTTCGCTTTAACCTTTCTCTGCAACTTTTCTCACTTTGTCTCTGGCATTTAAGTATACATTTCTCCTATCTCTCCTTCTCTTGCCTCCATTGCTTCCACTTTCTCTCTTTTCTTTACTTGAGCACCCTGTCAGTTCTGATGACCTGGTTTTTGGTAACTGGTCTGGAGTCTTCAGATTAGCTCTCCAGTGGAGAGAAAGAGTGAAGGATCATCTCTATAGCTTTGATATGAATTTCAGCTGGGTCAGATACTCATGACTGCAGTCCCAGAGTGGCCCATTTTGTATTTTCTGCACAGCAGTACCAAAGGCATAACATTTTAGGAATTTACAAGCTTTGGTTGAGACAGAGCATCAGCAACATCAACTTCACATGCTGTCACCAACATGAGGGGCAGGTGGAGACGTGAGAGGGGAGGGTGGGGTTAAAAATGTAGGAGAGAGAAAGCTGATATAAGAGACAAAACTGCAAAAGGAAAGGAAGGAAAAGACAAAAAAAGAAGAGGTTATTTGAGAAAAGGAAGGAAAGGAGGTCTGCCAGGGGAAGGGGGGATGGGTATCACACAGTAGAGAGAGGTGATAGTGTGTGTGTGTGTGTGGTGTGTGTGTGTGTGTTGGGGGAACTCCATGATGATGACTGTGGGGTGCAGGCCGCTTTTAGCTGAGCATCAAAGCTAATGCCCAGGGATCTCCTATCCTCAAAAGTCAACACAAATACTAACAGGATGTGTGTGTGTGTGTGTGTGTGTGTGTGTGTGTGTGTGTGTGTGTGTGTGTGTGTGTGTGTGTGTGTGTGTGTGTGTGTGTGTGTGTGTGTGTGTGTGTGTGTGTGTGTGTGCGCTGCATGCGCGCATGTGCATGCTTGGGTTAGCACTGCAAATCACTGTCTAAACCTTCTAAAGAAGCATTTGTTTCAGAACTCTTAATAAAGGATATAATTTAATCCAAAACGGTTGGAAATCGCAGTCCATTTCCTCAGATGTCTACCTACTATTCACAACTCCTCTTTCCTTTATCTATATTGTTAAAAGGTTCATCATGACATGTTATTTTTATTGTAATATGTTCCATGTGGTTAAAGCTACAATATGTAATTTTTCGGCTGCCAGAGGTCGCATTTTCAAAACAATAACAAAGGTAAAGCTTTATGACGCTTTGTAGGAGAGTAGGAACAATGGGACATATGAGATGTATGGTATAATTTACGAATCATGTTCATGGATGAGGTAATAAATTATTTTTTGTATTACCTGCACATTTGATCAAACTATTTTATCTCATCATAATGAATTAGCTGCAAGGAACATGACATGTAATGCTATATTAACCTGCTACTAATTTGTGACTGAATTGTCAAATGATTTGGTGGGTGATTTAATGCTGCGCAGTTTTACACATTTAAAACAATCGTACTGAAAAGTAAAATTAAGTACAAACAAAGTGCAATATAACTGAATGTGTACAATATATATTTGCTTAGCTGTCCATTAAAACACATGCGAGAGCTGTGCTCGTCCAAGTTTGTCACAAAGCTTTCTCCATCCTGAAAACGCCATATCGAATATTTATCCTTGTTTTATTTCTCTGTTTTTCCCAAAGCCTGCTTGCCTCAGTTGATCTATATTTACGCTTTTTGGGGGGATTTGCTGTACTCGCAATCAACAATCCTGAAACCATGATGACTGAACGACACAACAGCAGCGTGCAAGATATTGTATCATTGAAACAAACACAGATCCTCTTAAGTAGGGCCCAATGAAATTCGCTTCATTTTTTCCCAAATTCCGTTTTATTTTTTCCCAAATTCCATTTTTTCCGTTTTAATATTTGGGAATTAGTTTTTTTTTACCCTTGACTGTTATTTTAATTGTAAAAATAGTATGCTTTTAAAGTTAATGATTAAAATGTATTAAAAAATACAAATAAATTAGGAATGACCTTAATGAGGTTATACAGACATTTACTCAGTAGCCTCAGTAGTGTTATGATCCAACATAACACAGCACTTAACTGTCCGGTAATATAAAATTATATTAGTTTATATAAGTTTAAGATAAGTTCACACTCTGTCTCTTACGGAGTTCGCTTCGCCTTTGTCCAGTCCGGCGCCTCATAGACAGACGCGGTGTGACGTCGTGTGTGTGAGCACGCTGAGTTAACACAGTCTCATCCCAATTCGTCATATAACTGACGTTTTGGGACGTCTTTCGACCATTCGTCAATATACGACTTTCAGGGCCCCTTAAACGTCGGCAGACTGACGATCCCGGGTCGTCATACAACTGACGCTTTTACCTTTAACGTCAGTTAGGTGACGAGTTGGGTTTAGGGTTAGGGTTAGGTCTGGGGTAGAGTTAGGATCCCATAACGTCATCTACCGACGTTTAAGGGGGCCCTAAAAAGTCGTATATTGACGAATGGTCAAAAGACGTCCCAAAACGTCACTTATATGACGAATTGGGATGAGACTGCGCTGCGTGAGTAAGAGAGAGACGGAGGGAGGGCGGGGAAATACAACGGAAGGAATACACTGCGGTGTTTTAAATAGTGTTAAAAACCGAAACACAGTATGTGGCGCCGAATTAGTCAATGTGTGGGAAACACTGCATAAGTCACACGCGAACTGCTCGGCTCCGGCACTGACAGCTTATAGCGTTGAGTTTCTTAACTTTTAGTCGACGAAAAGGAGAGCCACGTTTATACACTAGATATATTCCGCGTTAACACTAGATTCCAAGTTAATTGGCCAATTCTGTGATTCCGTCCGCGATTTCGTTCATCGGAAATCATAGGGCCCTACTTTAGTGACTTGCGTATATTGCCCATTGAATCGGCCACTAATGAGGAGTCTATGTATATATCTGTGGTTTCTACAAGCAGAAACCGAGGATAGCGTGGATATTACGTCACTGATAGGGGACAATGACAAGGGACAAGCTGTAATACAAAACTGGAATTGCTGTGGAAAATGCACCAAACATACTTTGACGCGAATCTGGGACGCCATTGAAATAAACCATCCATTTGTTTCTGACGCTGGCATCCTTCTTAAGTCAGTACAGAGATGCATGCAGAAGAGATGTTTAAACTGCAAACATTATTTCACTCTTCCATTTGTCCTTTTATTGACAGACATAAGTGCATGCAGTATGTCAGAAACTGAACATGCAACTGTAGCATCCAGTGTAGACAAATGTCAGCTGTTAAGTGACTGAACACCACTGGGCGGGGCCTATGGTGTGATAATGTACAGCTATTTGTCAATGTCTTGATCTGGCATAAGCATACATATATTTTTCTGTGACGTCACAGATCTCCCAATATCAAAAATCGAGTCATTTGTGGAGCTTGATTAAATAAATGCTTTGTTTATGATCAGGAGGATGTTTTAAGCTATGAAACTTCCAGGATGTTTTAATGGAAAAAAGATCTCTTACAGTCAAAGGATCAAGGCAAATATGATTTCTCATGACCACTTTAAATCCATTAAGGAATTTAGAGGTCACCTTTCAAGAAAACAAACCCAACCAAACCATGTTCAGCTTCTACAATTAATATATGAATATTTGAGCTGTCAATATGAACAAAAAAGTCAATCAACAAAATATAAACGCAAAAACACAATTAATAATGCGTCATGACCCAACTGCAAAACTGCTATACAATTTTCCTGACCATCTGAGAAATGACTCAAATGTCCATTCCCACAATCTTGGATTCAAATCCAAATGCATAAAGGGGAAAAAAAAATAATCAGAACACTTTAAAACTGCAAGCATGTGTCTTTAAAACACTGTCCTCAAGGCACAAAACACTGAAAAAACGCAAGACATAAAGCAATAGTCAAAGATGGCCATTTGCTTGTATCCATAGTTTAACAATTTATAAAAACATAGGAGTACAAGAATGTGTCCTGTGCAAGTGGCCTCTGATTAGGAAAAGTTTACTTACAAAGGTGTGCTGAGTGATATGCAAATAAAATAAATACTATGACATCTAAAGACAATTAACCCTAGATTCACATACAAATGTTAACCTAGTCCCAGACTGAAATGCATATTTAATCTGTTTTAAAGCAATTTGCACTGGCAAATCTTAAAATAGGTCAGTGGCATTGTTTTATCAGATGCACACCAGATGCGCTGAACGATTATATAAATTAGCTGGTATTCATAAAGACCTAAACTAGGTGTATGGTGTATCACTACAGTAATGTTCCACACACATATTGTATATGAAAAATTGCATGCAAGCTAAATCATCAGAAGCTGGTTTTAGCTGGATTTTTGTACTAGGAAAATGGCTGTTACTTTTACTGAGCATCTAATTTTTAAAGCTGTTACACCTAACCTGGAACAATCCAAAACACACAGCACCCAATTCACCAATCCAGCATCATTATTTATGCCAAGGCACATGCACACACACAGACAGAACACCTGCTGGGACTGGTACGAGCAGAGCTCTCCTGGCAACGTACTCCAGCACACACCTCACCAGCAGGATTATTGAGATTAATAACTGGTGATTATTAAGATGAATACATCCGATTATGTCTGTTGTGCCTTATGCTGCCCCTGTCGTTAATTAAGGCCACATCGTTAGCACACCAACGGCAGATATTAACCCCATACTCATCCATCCCCATCATCGAGGGCAACGGTAACCATGGAGTGCTTGCTACACCTCACTGTGGTTTTGGAATAAAGTCTTTGGTTATTAAGATACAGTACAAACCTTAAGGGCTCTTTAACCACAGCAAAGTAACATTCATATTATTCAGTAGCTTCACTGCTGGAAAAACTGCTTAAACCGGCCTAAGATGGTCAGGTTAGTCTGGTCTGGTTTGATGGTTTTAGACAGGATGAGGGCCTGCTAAACCTGATACATACCAGTTAGGAGACCAGTTTGAACAGATTAACAGCAACTTGGCCTGGGTTGGAGACAAGGTATACCATCTTAAAGGAGCATTCCGACTTTTTGTCTTTAGCTTATTCACTGTATCCCCCACAGTTAGATAAGTCCATACATACCTTTTTCATCTCTGTGCGTGTTGTAACTCTGTACTGATGCACCCACCATTAGCCTAGCTTAGCACAAAGACTGGATGTAAATGGCTAAAGCTAGCATACTGAATCCTAATAAGTGAAATAATAACGCAAACATTTTTCTATTTACATGATGAGATTTGTATAGTCACAGCATGTACAAATCACAAGGTTATGAGACACAGCCATCTTCTAACCATGCAAATATTAGGAACTATATTCTTAGAAGGCAGCACTGCTACTTGGGCGGAGTGATAACCGCAGCACCTGAGACGCACAGCAGCAGTGCTTCGCCTTCTGAGAATATAGTTCCCAATATTTATACAGTTAAAGGATATCTGTCTCATATGACCTTGTTTTTTGTACACTCTGTGACTATACAAATCACAAAATGTAAATAGAAAAATGTTTGCGTTTTCTGTCTCTTATTGGAATTATGCTAGCTGTAGCCATTTACAAACAGTCTTTATGCTAAGCTAGGCTCGCGGTGGGTGCGTCAGATAGAGTTACAGCATGCACTGAGATGAAAAAGGTATGTATGGACTTATCTAACTCTGGGGGATACAGTGAATACACTAAAGTCCAAAAAAGTGTGTGTGTTCCTTTAGACAAGTTTATTGAGGCAAAAGTCATGGTTTATAGTGAATATGTGTTCCCCAGTCTAAAGTGCGACCAAACATTTTGGATAAGTTTATATTATATTTATAGGTATATTTCTCTTGTTATATTATATTTATAGGTATTTTCCTCATATATTGTTGGTCATATATAGAACAGCTTACACAAGCCAAGGATGGCCCATTGAATTTACACCAGAAATATATTGATCAATTTGAAAATACATTGAAAAAAGAAATAGTACAAAGCGTACTTAAAGTCTTAAAAATACATCTTAGGTAAAGGCAACATTTATTTTAAAATACAGTGAAAAAAGAAATAGTACAAAGTGTACTTAAAGTCTTAAAATACATCTTAGGTAAAGGCAACATTTATTATTGGGTCTTTATGAGAAAAATGTATATGTATATGTATATGTATATATATATATTGTGGAAAAGATACTGGAAAAAATACCGTTTGCATTTACCCCAAATGTATTTGAAGACTAGACGTTTATAAGAATATTTGCAATATATTTTGTTCACTTGAAAATGTAAAAATGAATATATTTTCAAATTGAAGGCTTAGATTGCTGTTTGATATAACCATCTGATAGGCCTCAACTGTAACCATGGGAAGCTCAGACTAATAATTCGCAGCTCATGATGCTGCTGGTAAACTTTTTGAAACTATTACACCCACCTGCAGCAGGCCAGTAAAAAAATGAAGAGATGGGGCGGAGTCTGATGAAAAATCCTAAGCTCTCGCTCTCACAGAAAAAAAAACAAAACAAAAAAAAACAAAAATCTGGCCTACTCCTCCACTGAGTTGAACTGAGCCTGATTGACACCCCCTACACCGCACTCACACAGACAGAATACATCAAAAACATACACACACGAACCCTCTTCAGCTTTGTCTTTAACTGTGTGGGCATGCATTTATTTTCTCTTGAGCTGAAGGGATGACATCACTGTTGGAGGGGAGCAGCATGTGGCGGTCTTGCTGTATGCCTGTCTTTAGTCGAGCAGACGATGATAGAGCACAAATGGCCACCGAGGGGTCGGTGACAGGCGAGGAAAATGCCAATATCCTTAGTGTGTGATAGCAGCAGCAAGAGAGAATAAGAGCTGTGAAAGGGGTCACTCATTGTTTTTCAACCATTAACGCAAACACGCACACATACCATGAGTGAGAATGGCTGCACTGGTGACTTTTTTCATGAGAAGATCAACTTCAGATATCTAATGAGCAGCATGAAGGGTGGAGATGAGAGAGAGGAAGGACTGCAAGAGAATGCTCCCAATTATCTCTTAATAATCCCTCTGTAATCTTTCACACTGAATGGAAATTGTGCGGAAGGGAAAAGCATGGGAAGATAAAGATTACAATTAAAGTAAAAATCACATTTTTTCCATGCAGTAATCTGCCATCGTTGGGCAATGAGCTTTATGCTTTTTCTATGGTCATTCATCTCTAAGAAGCTGAAAGGACTAAAAAGGCAAAATGAAACAATGAGGACAAAAGAGAGGACAGAATCCCTGAGCTATACAGTTACGGAGTTGAATTTTTCAGTAGAAAAGGCCAGCTTGAACCTGGTTTATGCTGGTCAGTGCTGGTCCGAACATGTGGCAAAACATGGCTGCTTAATCAGCATGGAATTTCTGATGATATTGGTAGACCAAAGATGTCTTCCTTGGCATAAGCTAGTTGGGAAACATATCAAATTGGGGCCAACACAGTTAACACTTTATTTCGATAATCCACTTTAGACCCTGATACGTAACTTTGCAACTACAGTACATGGCAACAAACATTTATTATTTAAAGTGTTAGTAGACTGTTAAATATATTGACATGCAGTTGCAAAGTTACTTATCATCAGTTGAATGTCTATTGGCAAATTGGGGACCTAACTAACACCAACACACTATTATGTTAGCAATTCATATATTTTTAAGCAGTCTATAGACATTCACTTTGAACTGAATTGAACTCAGGGCTTGTTCTGAATTAAATGAGTATAACTGAGAGAAAGGGGGAGGAAAAAGTAAAGAGATGAATAGTGGGGAGTTTCAGCAGAGAGAAATTGTCCCACTTTTAAACAGCAGTAAATCCCACGCAGCACATCTTTACAATCCCAGCACTTACTTAGAACGACAGTTGAGAAAAGACTAGGGGGAAGGTGCATAAAGGCCCCAATGGCTTGAACATAGAAAGAAAACATTGCTGTAGGGAGACTGTGGAGAATTAAATTCACATCTGTATTTATTATTAAAATATTAATCTCTCAAAAACAGGGTTAATTTTTTCACATCTAAAACCAATTTGTGTGAGTGTGTGTTCAACTATAGGCATGCACTTTTGGTGCTGTGTGTAAACACTTGCACTCTCACTTGTTAGTAATCGATTTCAATGTAGCATTCTTCCAACAAATGTTCGATTAAGCTGGCAGACTCTTTTGCCAAGCTAAGGCTAATTTTACAGGTAATATTTCAAAAATACACACAACTATGTAAAAGTTTTTGGACAATTTAGCAAATTAGCTTGATTGGAAATCCTACACAATAAAAATATTGCATTCAAAAATTATTACAACATTTCCCCTTGTTCTTTTATTCCTCCATTTACTGACATCTCATAGTATTTCCTCTCAACTATGAGTACGGTACAAAATCAACCTTAAAAAATTGTTAGTTTTGGTGGAAAAGATTAACTGATAGATATTGATAAAATATTTTTTAGGCCAGATTCACATGTAGCGCCTAAAAACACGTATAAAACGCTGGGCGCGCCGCATTCTCCTTTTTCCAAAGTGCTAGGGTGGTTGCGCTCCGGCTTGGTTCTTGTCACGTGACTCACTGTGCGCTTATGGTGCGCTTGCGCCATTCTGAAAAGTTGAGTTGTTTTGGCAAAATGGAGGTAAAATGACAAAATAATTAATCAGAATACCTAGCAAAAGTTTCTCCTGCTCCTAGCTCATGGACAGCTCCTACTCACACTCTCCGCCTCTACAAGATTCAGAAGGGAATGATTCAGATTTCTCATGCCACAGCCACTAGAAGACAGACGGGTTTGCCACGTCACATCAAGCTCTGTTTGAGTCGGTTTGAGTCTGCACGTCAGGAACAAATGTGCTAAAAAAAAAAAAAATAAAATAAAAAAATGCCCAAAACGTGCTTCACTCGTCTCAATGGAGTTCCATTGAGATGGCTCTGTCCACTTCTTATACTGTCTATGGTCGCACCGCGACCGTGTCGCTTCCATTATGAGCGCCTACATTTGAAATAACAAACTTGAGCGCGCAAAAGACGAGACCAGGTCAAGCAAGTTAGAATCAAATAATTTCCACAAAATAAATATTGGAGTGGTTTATTTTTATTTCACTCTGTTTAGATCAGTTTATAAATGAAAAAATATGCATCTCCATTAAAAAAATATTGCAAGGCTGAAATTGTGGATCTGAGACTAGAGAAAAAGAAATAATATTTCTTATAATAAATAATAAGACTTTTGACAGTTTTAATGTTAACTTCATAAGAAACCTGTTATTTTATTTGAATAAAAATCTACCAAAGAAGTGCATGTAGTTGAAAAAAAACGCCCACATACATGTGATTGTACCTAAGCAGCCTCAGTTCTCAGGCAGTGTCTATGGAAACCGAACATCCACTAACATGAACAGAGAGAAAAGGCTGGGAAACGGAGAACACAAGAGATTGAGGTTCATCGACTGATGGCGAATGGGAAAGCCTAGTGCGTGGGCTGACCGGGGGTTTCTGCCGCACAAGCACTCATAAATTAGCTTTTTTCCTCCCTACCAATCCCTCACCCTTTCTCTCTATCTCTCTCCTTCTCTCTCTTCTCTTCATCCCTGACCCCCTTCCTTTAAGCATAATGATAATTGCATGCTTTATGAGGAACTGAAGCAGGAGGGCAATGCATAGCTCATCTACACGTCAAGAGATAGGATCGGTACGACGACCCCTCTCCGCCATTACAGTGATTAAATAAGACGGACTCTGTCCCTATATCAGCGATGCAGATCACAGTCTTCCTCAGCCCTTGAAACTGGAAGGTCAACTCTGACCTTCAGACTCAACTTTAGTAATAGACATTATCATTTTATGAAGTCCTCATGAAGTCTCTTGAGATATAAACACAAGCATGGCTGTTTCTCACTAGAGAAATAAAGAGTTAGGGGACTCTTGTCCATCTTTTGAATATTATTATTTGATTAATAACTATTGGTAGAATGTGTTTAACAACCGTTTCCCGCAAATAACATGAACTGCACCAGCCAAATAGGAAACAAAGGGCCATTTACTAAACAGCAAATTAGCGCGAGACTGCAGTCTCATAAAATGCGTAGATGGGAGTGGTCGAATCTACTGACAATGTGCAAATTAAAGAACAAAGACCCATCAGCTCATTTCCATTATGACCAATACAATCTACTAAGAGTAAATTTAGCGTAGGGTCAGAAACAAGCAGAGACAATCAGAGGCAGGACAGAGTACGCAGCTTTATTACTTGAGTAAAAGATACACCTTGCTAAATTTTACTCAAGTACAAGTACTACAGTCATTTGTCTACTTAAGTAAAAGTATCGAAGTACTTGTTTTTAGTAAAAGTATCGAAGTACTCTAGTATCAAGAGTACATTTTCTAAATATTGCATTACTACTGCCACAGTGCTTACATTTATGTACAGAAACGTCCTACATGGAGTTATAACATGAAAAATCAAGTAATTTTTACTTGATTTTTCAAGTAAAATGAGTAAAATCAAGTAATTTTACCTTTTCACCATGTTGCTTTAACATTTAAGAAAATTTAAGAAAATTTAAATAGTCTGGCGAGGTGGGGCCACGGATTGGCACATTCACGGGATGGACCTGCTGTGTCTTCATCTATTGTTTCGTCCATGGTTTCGTCTCTTATCTATGGAGTTGAATTTGGCGGAAAGCTGAAGGTGATTGCTGATAGGACGTCCCAATAAGTGGCGCCTGCACAATCCAATCACGTTTGAGAGGGAAACAACAAATTGAGGGTTTCCGATATTTTTCTTTCTTCCATTTTTATTTTGTATTTTTTTTAGTAGTAATGGGTCCTCGTGGTTATGGATAGAAATGTAGTGGAGTAAAGAGTAGGCTACAAAATTTCCCTCTCAAATGTACTTGAGTAAAGTCATGAGTACTCCCCAAAAATGATACTCGCGTAAAGTACAGATCCAGACGGAGTAAGTAAATGTACTCCGTTACTGTCCGGCTCTGGAGACAATGATATTTAAGTGTGGGTAATCTACGAACTACAAACTAGGCGCAAAAAACTAAAAGTAGTGTGGCTTGGCAAACAATGTTCAGATAAGGTACACACTGGCATTCCAAGTAAATTTACACTAGAGGAGAAAATTCTCTCCATTCCCTGCAGCGCCTCCTCAACAGCAACGATCACATTCATGTCAAGCGCAAAATGGGTTATGAGATGCTTTTTTGGGTGTTTAATAATGGTGCAAATACCAGTAAATTGACTACCGCAAATCTTAGTAAATCACGTTGCATTATTTATTCAAACACTCTCCTTCTGTAAATCTGTGTCAGGAAAGGGAAACTCTTACAAATGCATATGCAAAAAGTTGCACATGCATGTCCACGCATTTTCAGCAGTAATTTTTTACTATGTGTATCTTTAGTAAATACTAACAGTAGTTTTTTTAACACTAAATGAGTGTTTGTGCTGGTAGACGCTGTATCTTATTCTCTGTTTTACCTCAAGGATACCACCTTTTCCCAATCATTCTATGTTTGTAATCTTTGTTCAGTTCTTCCTTCTATTCTGCCCTGCTCTTTCCTTTCATCTTCTCTCTCTCTCTCTCTCTCTCTCATATATATATATATACACACATATATATATATATATACACACACACCCCTCTCTCTTTCCCTCTCCTGCTCCAGCTAATTGCCGCAGAGCTCACTGATAAGAAATCAATGTGCAATGTTTGATTGTGAGCCAAAGCACAGGAAGGTGAAGCAGAGCAATGAACATCACAAACACACAAACATACAAACTCAGCACTTGCATTTCTGATGCTCAGATGAGTAAGAAGAGGTGTCGAGCACAAACATTGTGCATTTGTTGGGTTTCTCACAGAACCCCTGAATCAATCTGACCTTAACGCCATTAGCTATATTTGAGCTTGCTTATTATTCATTTATTGCATTAAAGCCAACCTCAAATGGCTTTGAGCAGCATAAAATGCAATAACAGACAAATCCAACAGACGTAAAAGATGCTCCTACTGCTATACAACCTATTAGCAAACATTTTCAGCCTTTTTACATTGAGAACAAAATTTAAAGAGATAGTTTATCCAAAAAAAAAGTATAATTCTGTCATCATTGACTCCCCATCATGTTGTTCCAAGCCAAGCCTTTTGTTCACTTTTTCCAGTGAAACACAAAATAAAATATTTTTGTCTCTGTATTTTTACTAGGCAATCAGTGTGGGGTCCAAGAAAATCTATTAGTGAGTAACAGAATGACAGAATTTTCTTTTTTGGGTGAACTATCCCATTATGGGTGAAATTGATTCTAATCCTTTAGTATAATAAAATGCTGTGATGGAGGAGGGCTTCAGCAAACTTTCAAGCGCCCAATTATTCAAATTAAAACATTATTATTAATACAATTAATATGAATATTAACATATTGAAAAAAACTAACTTACAACTGCATCAATAAAGGGATACTCCCCATTTTATAACTCCTCCAGAGTTAAATAGTTGAGCTTCACCGTTTTGAATCCATTCAGCTGATTTTCTGATATTTAGAAGAATATCAGTAACCAGACAGTTTCTGGTCCATTGACTCAATGAAAAAAACTATGGAAGTCAATGAGACCAGAAACTGTCTGGTTACTGATATTCTTCTAAATATTAGAAAATCGTCTGAATGTATGTGAAAACGGCGCAGCTAAACTGTTTAACTCTGGAGGAGTTGTAAAATGAGCCGATTTCCAAAAAAGTGGAGTATCCCTTTAAATTAAGTTCATTAAAATTAAAACTAAAAAGTATGATTTCTGATTATTTCCCAGCGTATTTATCATAATTATAGTAGGAACACTGGAGGACATGTCTTACCTTACTGTATGGCCTTATAAGATTGTTTTGAACTTTTGAGGGGCTTTTGAGTCAAAATGGTTGGGACCACTGGCTTTTTTTCCTTTTTGTAATTGAGCACTATTCAAAAGTTCTGGTTTCAAAATTTCTGACAAAATACTATTTTTTGTGAATCACAATTATTTCATAATAGTTTTTAGTATATAGTATATGAATATTTTTTTTTTTACCAGTGGGTGATTTTTTTTAAGGAATGTCAAAAAGCAAGACATTTTTTTCCAGTTATCTTTCACTGAAAAGAACTCATTCTGATTGGCTGGTGGCACTACAAGAACATGCACAGTCCCAAACCTGAGCGACTGCACGTTCTTGTAGCGCCACCAGCCAAGCAGAACATTTATTTTTCAGTTCTTGAGTGATTAGTCACATGACATTTTACAACTCTAATTATAAATCCACTCGCTTCAAGACACAATTGTTTTGCAGATTTTAAATCCTGCTTTTTTAGCTCCAGCCAAACAGCCACTGAGATGAATGTGAATGCCAACATTTAACATTTTCCCCAGATATTATAGACCTGCTTGGTTTAACAGTCATTTTGATTGCAATTCCGTTTGGTGACACTAGTGGCACAGAAAATACAAACTTCACCTCAAAGTATTCTTATAAACTGCATTATTCTCTTTTCTTAAACCAAAAGCTGTCATCCTGAAACTGAAACAAAAAACGAAAAAGAAAAAAATGAATGGACTAACCCTGTAAAAGCAGAAGGTACTGCTCGCTTGTTATCTTTCTTCTCGACCTGAAAGCCTAGTGGAACAGACTGTATGGAGTAAAGAGACTCGTGTAAATCTGTCTCCAACATGAAAGCTTCTTTGATAGGCCTCATCTCCACAAGCATGCCACTAATGTTCTGCCTCCTAGCCAAAATATCCCCAGCAACACCTGGCACCAAGAAGAAGTAGAAAAAACTGATTAAATCATTAGAGAAACACATGGGAGGATGGAAAAGAGATAGTGGGAGATGAAGGAGGGAGAGTGTGGATGTAACAGGGGGAGTTGGATGAACAACTTCATAAGCTTGGCACTGTGCTCCTGGTGTCGTGCCCGTTGTTTATGTCCACACACACATCAAAGGCTGCGGTAATCGCTGCTGTTTGCAGGCCCACATCACCAGTTCACCTTGACTGACCTGTAATGCGCTGACGGGGCCAAAGCAGCGCGGAGGGTGGCAGGTTCCTCACTGAGCAGGCCAAAAAGTGTCTGAACCTGGGCATTAGCATGTCAGGCTCTTCTAGCACGCTTAATAAATGAACATTAGGAGATGAGCTTCCCATAGCACAGCGGTTGAAGCAGCTCCAGGTCTTCACCAGCTGTGCTGCTCTTGTTTACAAGCCGCCGCCTGCTGCTGGAGTGGCGTTGCAACAGGCCTCTGCTCCGAACCGCATCCTCGGGCTCGCTTGAGTAGCCGAGCCCAACCCGAGTGCACGTGCGCTGGGTCTAAACATCCTTACATGTCCCTCGGTGCACTCTGAATAAGCATAAACTTATACAAAACGTGGAAATGTGGTGTTTGAATTCACAAACCTAACTCTGCAACTATGCTTCTCTGTTACAGGAAACTTCAAAGGATTGTGTAAGCAGATAGATCACTTTCCAGAAGACACAGATTATGAAGCAGATGCCTCAGAGTACTTCTTACGTGAGTGCCTCCTTAGTGTATCTGTGACAGTATTCATGTTCTCACCATCTTGTTCTTCCTTGTTCAATCTGTGAGGCATTTCAAGTACTACCAGATATGCTATTTTTGTTCCTTAAACTACATACAACCTTTAAAAAAAAGAAAGTTTGGGGAAGTTTATTTCCACCCCCAAATCACTGCAGGGTTTCCATGATTCATAGACTGAAACATTCTATGCTAATAATTAAAAAATATATATTTTAAAAGTAATAAAATAGTATTATTATTCAAATAAAAATTATAGGACATTTTATCTCTTAGACACCAATAAGAATTTAGTACTCTGACCACAAGCTGTTAACAAGTGTAATTCTTTGTAATTTTTAATTAATAAGATAATCAAATATATATATATTTTTTTAATTATTAATTCAAATATTAAATATTGTGGGTTAGTTTAGCTTTCAGCAACAAATAGAAATGCAATCCTATATCCCCTGTTTAAATAAACAGTTATTCTTGTTCTTGTTCTAAGTTTTTTTAATTAAAATGTAATCAAATATTAAAACTCTATTAAAACATTAAATAATGTGGGTCATTTTAGCTACCAATAGCAATGCAGCAATATAACTGGCAATTAACATATTTTACCATGTTTACCGTCAATTCTTTTCACAAATTCAGCCGATTTTCCAGCAACAACAAAAATGCAATCAATACATAAATAAATAAATAAAATTCTTTCTGGGCCTTGCAGCTGTTTCTGCTGGCAATGAAGTGTCTCTCACGCTAAATGACTGCAATAGAGATGTATTTCAAGTAATGTCCTAGATTTTACTTTGTTCCACCTATATCTTTGGTTTCCTCATGCTGTTCAGCCGTGTAAGGATGGTCTGTTGTCTCTGCGGGAGAGTGTGAATGTTTCCTCACTCTGTTTAGACTCTCAGCAGTGGCAGACTCTCTAGCTCGTACAGTACAGCTCAACTAGGCCCGATTACAGTACACTGGCTCCCTCGTAAACACAGAGCATTGATTTCCACTCTTTTTCGTCTGTGCAAGCAGACCCGGGAAGTGAGTGTCAAACAAGCCACATGCATCAATCCTAAACTCTCAAGCAGGACTATCAGTTACTGTCATCAAAACAAGGGCCTGAATTGACAGGAAACAACATGGTAACAACCAAGAGTAATTAAAGATTCTGGAACTGTTGTGGAAGAGGACAATGGCAGACTGAAGAGAGAGGAAAAATTAGTCTAAGTGCCGGATTTACAGGGCGCGTCCTGGCCCATTGGGACTTTTTTTGGACTGGCTGAACAAGTGCTAAAGCAGTGTTAACGTCGTCAATGAAATTACTGACGACAATGTTTGTTAGCAACTTTTTTGGGATTTCCTCAAACGATGAAGACGAAACCAGATAAATATGCATCATGACATAATTAAAGGATTTTAAGTAAAACATACAAGGGGTGTAAAGGTGATGATGCACAGGGCAACTTTTTGAGAAATGTTACTGGGCAACGTTGCCGTCAATGGGCAACCAGATGAAACACAAGGCCCACGACCGATTCAGACCAATCTAAATTATCCTCATAGAAATGAAAAAGAAATGCAATCCAGATAGAAACGAAATGGGAAAGTGCCCAAGCAACAATAGCTCGGTAAGATCGCCAAACAACATTGCTCAAAAAGTTGTCCTGTGTATCATCGCCTTAACAGTATGCAGTTATGACATTTAAAGTCACGGTTTGTGTGTTTTTGGTACAGCAGTTATCATTTAATGACGCTGATGTCATCTCGTCTGAGTTAAGCATATGCTACATGACTTTCGGCTGGATTTTGCTGTGAACCGCTCTGTTGATATTATCGCCATGTGATCTTGTAGTGCGTGCAATGCAACGACAAGGTGGAACTAATCCAGCCAATCACAGTGCAGATTGTATAAATGGAAAGCTCTCATAATCACTTGCGTGAATTTCTCGCTTAAATGTATTTTTCCCCCTGTGTTGGTCAGGACTGCCTCTTTACCAAACGTCTGGTAGTTTATGCACCTCGTCAGCATTATGTTGTGTAGTAGGCTATTTGTGTTGCTATGACGACGACAGATGACAAGAAAACTTAGTGTGAGCACCACAGCAGGGCAGTTCAGGTAGTCCTGTAGTGTGAGGTTACCCTTAGTCATTGAAAAAAAGGTCATCAACAAAAGTTTTCTGTCATAAATTTTGATACTGAAATTAACACTATTGCGCTCCATTTGTTTGCGTGGTCCTTTATTGAAGTGTAACAGAGACTCGCTTGCTGTCAGGATGAGCCATTATGCAAAAAGGAAATACTTGTGTGACCTTTAACATTTATAGATTATGATACAACCGTAAAATGTAAATTATGCGCAGAGGAAAAAAGGTCTCAAATGCATTAAACAGCACAAGCATCTGACAAGAGGAAAAGCCACTTTAAACTGCAAGCTTGTGGGTTAGTTTGAAGTGCTTATTATACAGCATATCTAATGTTTTGGACAACTTGGATCATGCACTTTTCCTGCTGCAGTCCACTCTGGGTTGTTTGTTAAGTATTATTATAAATATAATCGATATTCAATATAAACGTATTTTTCCATATGACGGGGAAACTCTGAGTTTTAAATTTGTTCTATACACATGCATTCTAAAGCGAAAGAGCCTCACCAAAATGTTTATCTGTATAGAAAAATATGTAAAGTAAATGCTTTGAATAATCCAATCAAAAGTCAAAATGATGAACATGAACGAATAAAGTAAACTTAACAATGCAGAATGTTAGTTATGAAATATACAGAATATATAGTTAAGAAATCACATTGTAAATACATTTGACAATGTATTTGACAATGAATAACTAGCCATGGCAGTTGTCAACCCGAATTTTACGAGGTGGCTAATTCGTAACAATCACTCGTACGAATTAGTAAGTTTTTGCTAAATCGCACATATTTACGAATTGGCCAATTCGCATGAATTCGTACGAATGACCTACCCCTGACCCCGCCCTAAACCTACCTATCACGTGGGTTTGTACAAATCGTACGAATTCGTACGAGTGAGGTCGTATGAATTAGTACGAATTAGCCACTTTTTAATCACTCGTATGAATTCGGTACGAATTTGTCGTGAGATAGCGTAGGACGCACCAGGTTTTCGAAATGCTGTGTCAAGTAAATCACATGGGACACAAGTTTTGTGCTATTCACTTATGCTTCATCCAGCTGAATGACCACTAACTGATCCAATCAACATATAACATTTTCAACTACGTTACTGCTTGTTTAAATCAGCTCAGACTGTAACATTTAGCAATAATAATATATGAGAATGTCATTTACAGCCAAGAGCCTTAGAATCACAGCCAAGGAATCAGGCTCATCCTTCATAGCATTTGCCCATCCGAGTCAGAACCGTTTAACCTACTTAACCGAACACCCATTGGTTAGATGATGATATCAGATAAAAGACCATACAATTATCTCAGAACAGAGCCTTTTTCGGTATCAAAGCTTCATGCATCACCCCAAACAGGTGCCTGACCTGCTGTAATTGAATCTTCACTAAGCCTGTGATTATAGCTCATGCATTTAAACAGCGCAGGTTACGCAGTTATGCAGCAGCATTGACCCCATTGCGGTTGATATCGTTAATTGACAATGTCATAATGATGCATTCACTCTCTGAGCGCCCTGGTCTCAATCTGAACGTCTGAGCTGGATCCTTCCAAGCATCTCTCGCGCTCTGGGCTACTGGGTGGGTGCAGAGTCGGTCACATTGCATGCTAACTCCACAGATAAAGCCTTACCAATGAGTCTTCGTGCTTCTGAGCACTTGTGCCTTCCCATATGTTTAGCAGTAAACACAGTTCAGACAACAAGTTCAAGACGCTCAAAAACGACACCCAGAGAAAGGGGTGGACAAGGAGTAGTCGAGATGACATGCAAGCCGGGACTGAGAACTACCGCAGACCTTGCACGCCCTGAGTGTGTGTGTGCACGTACAGTATATGTGAACGCATGCGTGTTTGTCCTTTTCCTTAGCTGCAATTGGACGAATAGGCCGCGATGCTCCCAGTGGCTTGTGAATTAGGACACTTACTTCCATAAATATTTCAGCCTCTTTCTTATATAGGTCAGTTTTCTGTCTCTCTCACTTTCTCTCCTCTTCTTCCTACTTTTCTTCTCCTTGCCTGTCTATGTCTTATCCTCTTAGACATCTGTTCTGTAGTAACTTTGGTCACCAACTGTGTCCTGAGTGACTGGAGATCTACAGAGTGAGCAGATACAGTGGTGTAGGTTTCAAAAGTAAGTCATGCATTTACATTTTCTTTATTTTTACCGATACGAGGTAACAAACATTGTGGGTGTTTCAGCTAACCTTAACTACCAAGTTGTTCTGAATCCTTCAAGAGCAGACCAGTCACTGAGGGATGCGCTATATGCAATGCCGCAAGAACTGACTAGCTGAACAGGTAGTGTAGCATGCAAGTGCACTTTTAGCATTGATTTTTGCTTGTTGAAAGAGCTTGTTGTAATACAGAGCATCTGTTAATATACATTTGTAATCGAATTCATTCAACCAACATTGCAAATCAAGTTTATTGGTAAAATTCAGACTTCCAGCTGTTTGCAATGAACAAATCAAACAAAAGTAATCAAAATAGTTCAACACAACAAATGTTTCAAGTGGTTTCCCCAAATTCAAATGAAAATGCAACTTCTGCAGTCCCAAAATTATTCAACCCTTCATGGAACACCATTTTTGTGTAATGATCTGCTGCAAACAAGATGTCTAACCACACCAGCTTCTGGCAGCATTTATGAGGAATCAGCTCATTCCTCAAGACCAATGGCCTGCAATTCAGTAATGTTCATGGGCTTACATGCTGCAACCATCTTTTCCAAAACCCAGCAGAGACTGTAAATGGGGTTCAAGTCAGGTGACTGTAGAATCTTCCAGGACTTCTTCTTCAACCAAGCCTTGGTGGAATTGCTTGGGATCATTGTCCTGTTGGAAGGTCTAAGCTTCAGCTTCCTCACTGACAGCATTACGTTTTCTCCTAGGACTTCAATGAATCCATCTTGCCTTCCACACGCCGCAGTTTTCCAGTGCCAGAGGATGCAAAGCAGCCATAGAGCATCACAGAACACCACCATGCTTAACTGTAGATAACTGTAGCAGATGCTTCTTTCTTCTTCCTCCAGACATACCGTCTGATCCCACAGGGGCCGAAAGTACCAGTTTTGTTTCATCGCTCCACAAAACAGAATCCCAAAAACTTATATGGCTTATTTATATGATTTTGAGCACTTTTCTTGTGCTTTAGGTCAGTGGTGTACCTCTTGGAGTTCTGGCATGGAAACCACATGCGTTTAGCACTCGTCTCACTGTGCAAGCTGAAACCTCAGTGCCTGTTGCCACCAAATCTTGCTGCAGGCCTTTGCAGTCACTCGAGGGTTTTTTCTGAACCCTCAAACACACACTAAAAACACCTGTTTTACAGATTTGTGCTGTTGTAAGGGATTCTATTCAGGGGGTTGAATCATTATAAAACAGTGGAAGTCATTAAAAGTTGCATTTTTAGTTGAAACCACTTGAAACATGTTGTGTTGAGCGTTTTTAATTACTTTTCTTTGATTTGTTCATTGCAAACATCTGACAGTCTGTAAATGTTCCAATAAACCTGATTTGCAATGAGGGTTGAATAATTTTGATTACAACTGTAGGCCTGCAAAGCGATAATCTATGCTACTGTTTATAAGTTTGGGGCCGATAAAATGTTTTTGTGTCACGATCAAAAATACAGAAAAAAACAGTACTATTGTGAAATATTATTACAATTTAAAATAATTGTTTTCTATTATAAAATGTAATTTATTCCTGTGATGTAAAGCTGCATTCAGCATTATAACTCATTATTCAGCATTATTATTATTAGCATTATTGCTGCTCAAGAAACATTTCTTATCATTATCAATGTTGAGAACAGTTGTTATACTTGTGGAAAGCCTGATACATTTTTATTTTATCAGGACACTTTAAAAAAATGCATTTATTTGATATAGAAATCTTTCATTATACATTTCTTTATTGTCACTTTCACAACTGTTTATAAATCTTATACTATAGCTTTTCTTTTCCACTTAGCGCTATGCTAAACATGTAGGCTTAGCTGTTAGCTTGCTAACTAAAGGTTGACTGAAAACACAAAGGGAAATGTTTAATTTTTTTCAATTTTAGCTTTGGCAATATGATGTGAAATGTAATTTATAATTCATTAATTACCTTGTTCTCATGATTGAGACCAAGGTTGGATTTGGAACAGCACACTACCATTCTACTCTTACTGCAATATTTACATTTACATTTAGCAGAAGCTTAGAAGGAACATCACAATCAGTTTGTCATTAGATCCAACAATATTTCTAGTACACAACTGGATAAATAGCAGAAATAGTAGTAGCATGCAAGTATGGTATTCTGAATTTAGCTTGATTACTGAAATATACTAAATATTAAAGTGATTTTCTATAATTTCTAGTTGGACACCAAAAAAAGTACCAATAATTTTCTCGGCCAGTGGAATTGCTTTTGGTCTTGCATAACAAAATCTTAAATCTTCTCAACAACTCACTCCCTTACAAACATTTAGAGGAGCTTTTTGACTAAATCATGAATAGGAGAATTTTTGATGCATTTAGAAGTGAGATTTCTGCCAGTATCATAATAATAATGCTTTAGTAGACACTGAGGTTTGGATGCTCTCATCTCCAACACTCGTGAAACAGTTATGTAAGGAAATCAGAGCTTCAACCGAGGAGCCACATTAGTGAAGTGACACATAAGTGATGTCATAGAAAGCGTCATACAGTTTAGCGATACACCAAATAACTGACCTTTTTTGAAAAACCACACAGTGCAAAGGAAGATTTGCAGAAAACTGGGGAAATAAAAACAGGTCAGTGTTCACATCTGTTCAAACACTGCACATAAAAGCGCCATGTATATTCATGCCTGTATTTTTAGAGCCCAGCATTTGCATACTTACATGCAAAACTACTGTATGGATTCATGCACATTTTATTATGAGTGGATTGTGCACTGATTCTCAAGCACCCTCGGGTGTACGCTCTCTGAGGGTAATCAAGAAATAAATATACGACATAGTAACAGCACATCATCTACAAACACACAAGCACACACACACTTTCACACAGGCCCTATCAGTGGCATGGCTTCTCTTTGTTGGAGTGATCGTATGTAGCCTAGGCAGTGAAATCAGGCATTTCACACATCCACACACTGTTATATAAGAGTGCTGAAGCATTCTGAAGCGCCAGTGGGTTTTTAGATCATGCCGTGTCAGAGCTGCAATCTTCCACAGGACCAAACAGCGCTGAGAGAAGGGGGAGGGGAGGATGAAAGAGAAGGAATAAGAGGGACTGAGAGTGGAGAGAGATTTTGAGAATGTGAACCAGCTGGTAGAATGGACAAGAGGGTGTTAGAGACAGACAGAGAGGAGTAATAAGGGTGAAAACGGTAAAAAAGAAATGCCTGAATTAATTTCACATGTATTCTTTTATGTGATCTGCTCCATTCCTTCCTTTATCCCTGCAGTTTTGTTTTGCCTTCATCCATCTAATGAGAGCCACAACATTAGCCATTAGCTTTAGCCTGTTTCTGTTAAAAATATACTACTAACACTAACCATTAAACAAGTGGAATCATGCACCCAATCATTTTGAGAGGGTAGTCCTAACATGGTTAGGGTCAATTTTGTTTTTTGCTAAGTAGCATATATTTTTTTAGGGCTGTCAGAATTCATGTGTGCGATTTTTGCACATTCAAATTCACCTAAAAATTACTATTTCATTTGAATTCAAAAGACTGGTTAGGAATCATGAGATTAAACTGTGATTATTTAATTTTGTTGACAACTAGTGTTCACTAGTTTTAAGAGTAATTTACACAGCACTGTTTAAAAGTTTGGGGTCAGTAAGAAATTCATTTTCAGCCAGTTTTGATTAAATGAATCAAACGTGACAGTAAAGACATTGATAATTTTAGATTTCAACTTTTAACTTTCTATTCATCAAAGACAATATATGTTTCCACAAAAAAATGCTAAGCACAACTTTTCAGCATTGATGATTATAAGAAAAGTTTCTTGAGCAGAAAATCATCATATAAGAATGATTTCTGAAAGATCAGTGAAGGATCAATACTGGAGTAATGATGCTGACAATTCAGCTTTTCTATTACAGGAAAAAATTATATTTCAAGCCAGATATTTTAATTTTTAATATTATTAATGTTTTACTACAATAATGTGGTCAAATAAATGTTGTGTGTGTGCGTGTGTGTGTGTTTTGTGTGTGTGCGTGTGTGTGCGTGTGTGTGTGTGTGTGTGCGTGTGTGCGTGTGTGCGTGTGTGCGTGTGTGCGTGTGTGTGTGAGAGAGAGAGTATTTATCACACTTCTTATTTTTTACTCGCACAGTAGGTAAAACGATTTGTAAACATGAAGTTTGAAAAGCCCTGCTCTGACATAATCAAAGAAGAAAATATTATAATTATAAGTTTAGAGTACAAGTGGGCATAGGTTCAAATTTTTAGTTCAAGATTTTAATGAAGCTCTCTAGTTTGAAAAAATCATAACAGTTTTGCATTAAATAAAAATAAATTAAATAAACTTGTATTACAGCAAAAGTACAGAATTTTACAACAGGGACACATAAGTTTCATAATGCGAAGCATTTACAAGTTTCATCATAAACGCAAAGTGTTTTGTACATTAGTCATCACGATGGTGAACTGCTGAACCTACATGTCGACTACCAGCAGGTGCTTTGGAGTATCAGTGTCTGTATGGCTCTCCCCTCACGGGCACATGGTGTGGCCAAAACTGGCTGTGACTGGATGACCCAGACACACACACAGACGCACACATACCAAAACACTGGCCGATAAAATCAATGAGGCTGGCCGAACAGCAACGGGTTTGCATGTGCAGAGGCTGCAGTAGCTTAGCTCAAGGCAGAGGATGGATTGCTGCTATAGTAGATAGCAATAAAAGAGGAAGTCACCCTCCGACACCAGCAGGCCCACCATCCGGCCTGATCACCGGTACAAGCTGGGATTTAATCAATCCCCATTCCCTCGCCAAAGGTTTTTTTAACTTTCTTTCTTCCTGGTGCTATCTCTCTCTCTCATTTTCTTACTCCAAACATGACAATTCATCATAGGGGTGATGGGGGGATGGGGCACATGGCACTGAAGCCTCAGGCCCTGGGCATAGAGCACACACACACAACGCACACATACACATGAGAGTGCAGGCCACTGGATCACCTGATATGACATCACTTAACTTATAGAGATTCCACACGCCCAGCCGACGGATTCCATGATTATAATAGCAAAGGCCATGCTCTGCATTATCGATATATTTAGGCCACAGTCCCGCTGGTCATGTGATTTGCATCACTGTGTACTGTTACTGCACCAGATTCCCAGCATTACCAGTTGCTTATTGGGCTCTAGAGGCACGAAATACTGGATGAAACTGCACACTGTGATAGAGATCAGTGGAGCTCAATGGTAATAGGTGAGGATTTTGTAATCCTTTTGTAAAGGAGATTTTCAAAAAGTGAGGAATCTGACCAGGTTTGTTTAATGATATGAGCGTAGGCATTAGCGGATATGTAATGGTCTTAAATGGACAGATGAAAGACTTTACTGCAATTGAAAAAGGTAAATACAGCATGATCATGACTGGCTTGGAGTTTATCAATTAGTTTAATGCTTTTTTTAGACTTTAAATTGGGAGCCGTAAGGCCCATTTACACACACACTTTTGTTTGTTTCTTTTTTTTTTTTTTTTTGGCGCAGAACTATTTTGCTGTGCTGCTCATGCTGAATTAAAGTGACAGTGCATTGTTCATGGTCAAAATAAACATAGGTTAACACGAAAAATGAACAATTGTACCATAAAAGCATGTAAGTGAAGTCTACTGGGTTTCACAGTCACCATATGACTTTCATCACTGTGTGAAAAATACAACAACAAAAGAGACTATTGGACTAGGAGTTGCAAAGCACACAAAAGCATGTTTAAATTATTAAAACTACAAGTATAGCTGAAGCTGAAGATTCATTTCCTCATAAAAAAAACCCTCTACGCATGTTATGGTAATATCCATCACAGTTGAGTATTTCGGGAGCGCAAGCAAAAGCACGTGGAGGTCTCCACATTGAGCAGCGGTTCAGTTGCGAGCTCAGCATGCTGCCAGTGTGAAAGCACTGTGCTCCGTCTGCTCTGTATACATGCAGCTTGTGCGCTGCTTCCACTCTGCTTGCATGTCTAGTGTGAAATGGGCAGAAAAAAAGGAAATAGCACTTACATCAGTGGATCCCAACTGGTGGGTTGTGTTTTTATAGGACAGCAGGGAAATATAATTCTAAAATGCAAATAAAACCTCCATGAAAAAAGCAATCCATTAAAGCTATAGTATACGATGTTAAAAATCGGTCCAGAAAGCCTGAGACGGTAGGAAAGTTTTAAAATACTCATCCCACCCCTCCACACACACACACCCCTCCCTTTTGTGCTACCTGATCCCTGACCTATGTCACTTTTGAGTTCACGTCAATGCAAGATTAGCAACACATGAAATGTTCTAAACTTCCCACCACCATTAGTATAAGACTACTAGTATTGCTAAGGGTTTAAGTAATTGTTATAGCAGCACACAGCGCATCTTGTTCAAATTCTGATCGGCTCGAATAGAAACCCGCTAGGCCTACTGAAATATATTCAAGGACTTCAAGAAATATAATTACTTTGACTCGTGACAGGCGATGCTAAACGGCTAACATTCCAATGCTGACCGACAGCATGAGCAAGTTGTCAAACTGATGAAAGCTATTTATGTAACACGTCACACCATAAAAGTATAAATAAATGTTTACCTGCTCAACAAAAAAATATGGTGGACCCTATATTTATCCATCTTAGAGTCATTTTTTTTTAAATCTCTGCTCTTTCCTTCACAGACTTTCTCTTTCGTCCAAACTTTACAGTAGGGGCAAGCAAGGGCGTTTTAATTTTTATCCATTGCTTTATCCATTGCTGATCTGACGCTACTTGGCTAGCTACCATAGACTGTCTGTCAGCTGCTTGTTAGCGCAAGGAGGGGGCGGGGTCAGGTGCGGTTGGGTTGAGACGTGAGCGCCAGGCGGGTTTCAAGTGGAGCTGGTGATTGGATGAGAGCAGTAGACCTTTGTAAGCTGTTCGGCCAGACAGCTTACATTGGTCAACTTCTCTGCGGCTGTACAGCCAATAGAGTGAATGTATTTTTTTTTCATTCTTTTTTCTATTCATATTGTACTACATAACCATAACCAGCATCTAAACGAGAATATTAATAATGAGCAATCTTTGAAAATCGTATACCATAGCTTTAAAAAGGGGTCATAAACTGCAATGTTATACTGTTTTATAATGTTTCCTGGGATGAACTTATAATGTTAATATGATTTTTACTATAACGATTGTCATAATTTAGTAATAAAGGGCATTTTCCTAGCCTGATTATATCCTCTGATTTGAAAGCTCTGTTGATGAGCTACGCCCCTGCTATGACTTAAAACACACCAGTTATAACCTGCTTGTGTTTTTTTAAACTTTATTGTGTCTGCTTGTGTTTTTTAAAAAAGTTATATAGGCTTCAAAATGTATACATTTTGGATTAACTTGTAAAGATTATCTTGATCGACTAAACGTTAAGGGTCACAACTCTTTGACACAGATCTTATTTTTGCGTTTTTTCAACAGTTTATGGGAAAAAATGCATTGCTTTTCGATTCAGGGAACCAATGTGGCGCTAGCTTCTGAGTTGTCCTACAAAGTGACGTCATAACTTCGCACTCTCATAGACCTTATGCACCAGAGAAACGTGGGCGCCATCATCGTTTTTTTTTTTTACGTTTTCTCAGGTAGTAGGCTACCGAGAGCTAGCCGGCCCTACCGTAACTATACATGTCAGGGATGATAGAGGAAGAGCCCAAGAGAGGCTGAAAAAGCCAGGTTGAAAAAAACCTCTTGTGATGATACATCTTGCGTGAACAACACTTTCAATTAGGGTCGGATGAACCTGAAATCAACCTGCTTCCTAGCTGATTCATCGACTAGTTGTATAGACAACCCATAGACTAGTTGGTTTTGAAAATATGTAATTTCATACATTCCTGATTGTTAGATGGGTGATTAGGATTATATAGCTGCAGTGTGTGTGTGTGTGTGTGTGTGTGGTGAGAGGGCAAGGTGCTGGGGCAGGGCTAGATTAATAAGCGTTTGTAGTATTCAATCAATGTGCCTGCAAGTTAAAGCACCTGATTAGCATGACCCTGTCCTGCACATCAGCACATTCAAGCCTGTGGGAGGCTGATTAAGTGTGAATGTTAATTTTCTTCCACAATGCTGTCAATGAGCATGAGCGTGAGAGAGACTATGAGGGAAAGATGGCGAGCAATGGATAGAATGCAAGTTCAAAGACAGCCACTGTAGAAAGAAAGCGTGTGTATTCATGTGAGTGTGAGAGAGCATTATTTATGCCCCATGTGTAGCCCACTAATTCCAAGCAGTTGTTCCGAAGCAGTTATTTCAACAAGGCATATCTATATCGAGTTGGTCTGTGTGTTGCACCTAAGGTTTGAGGTTTGGCTGGTTAGCATAGCCTTGTTAGCCCCCACAAACTACCATAACTTGAAGTGAATAGGGATGCAAAAGATTTCTGAACAGATACTTAAACATAAAGTCCTGCGCTGTGCAAGCCGCTCGTCATCATAAGCGCCACACTGAAGGGTCTGCTTAAGCAGCCAGCATCTTTGACCTCCACTTAAATCAAAACCATGACCTCTTAGATAATCGCACGTCTCCTAACCGCCTCTCTGATCAGATCACTCTCCTATTATCTGTTATGGAACAAGAACCTCAGTTCACGCCCTCCCATCCTCACCCAGCCATTAGCAGGGCGAGAGGTGAAAGTGCTAATTTGGCCCAGGTCGGTGTTAGCCGTGGCTGAGTTTGGGAGTGACAGGATAATCTTCACGTACTCTGTGCTACGGTGTGACTGCTAGACACATGAGTTTGTCTTTTTGAAAAAGGAGTGTGCCATTCATACCTTAATTGAGAAGGACTTCAACATTTTTTGAACTTACTTAGCAAACAGGATTTACTAGTACAATTCGCACTGAATGACTTCTTTAAAAGTTTTGAAATGCTTATAGTTGAAGGTTTACTGGACTGATGGACGAACATAGTCAGGCAAATCTGATTGTCTGGTATCAAAGAACCATCACATAACCTGATGTTCACCTAGATGTTTTATAAATTTATTTCTACATTTACCGGAGTATTGTCCGATGGGTTCAATAACACACCCTGTTAAAGGGGGGCCTTGGCCAGAACCTAGTGCTATTTGGGGGGCCTTGTCATGGAAAAGTTTGGGAACCCCTGTATTAAGGCACTATAGTATTACTATCGGAGAGAGCTTTAGAAACCATCACAACCCAGTACTTTTTTTACAAAGGGTATTTTATTTTTTTTTATTTTTTTTCATGATAACCTCTTCGAAAGCATAAATGATAGAATGGACTGGTAATATAACTTAATCAATAGCCCCGGCTGTGAACAGTCGGAGAACAACCTCTGATAAAAGCCCCAGTTCACCAGTACAAAGTGTTCTAATAGAAGGCGGCATAAAAAAGCCACTGCTGCTATGCTCCTCTCTTTTCCTTGCTTCAGGCTTCACTTGCCCATGACTCTTCTCTCCTCTTTGCCCATTCCGCCATGCTAATAACAACCCCTAGGCAGTGTTTCTGCCCCTGACAGACCCTCAAATGCTACACAGGGCTTGTGTGAAAATTTCCCTGTGCTTCGTGCCAGTGTCATGCCTGGGGAGTCTGGGCAGATTGCCGAAAAGAGGTCGTGCTTACCCTGGGGCATCATTATCAGTTTAGCTCCCCAAAAAACCTCCATCCTAAGCCTTCGGTCCACAATAGCCTCACAGACTCACAGAGCAGAAGACAATGAAAATATACTTATTCATACATAAATTGAAAAGCCCTCGGAAAATGTGTTTGATGTAACTTTACAGTGTGGAGCCAAAGACATAACAAATGTGAAAGATGTAAGTACAATAGATCACAGACAAAAAGTATCTTCACACCAAGATGAAATGAATATTCATAGGGTTAAATTAAAATGAAATTCACACCCATACACTACAGTAGGTGGCGCTGACCAAAAAACAAATTGTGACAATTCACAACAGGTAGTCTCAGCCTCAGACTTCATACGCAAAAAAATGCTGCCTGAACGTCCGGTGGATTTGACACACTTAAGGATTTTCAAAGTCATCAACTAATTGAAACAAAGATGCCATGATGCTAAACACTAGCCTGACTTCGTCATACTCATATTCTTGTTCGGAATATGATTCTGAAACTGCTCCGCAGGACTTTGATTATGAGGCATGTCTTAACCGAACCAGGAAAAAAAAAAACTCTGCACTCAATTGGATAATCGGTAAACCTACAACCAATCAGAGCAACGCAGTAAGTCAACTACTTTGCATACAGTTGTCAACTACAGAACTTAGCCTACTTATTTTAGAAGTAAATTAACGAGTGTTGCTTCTTTTACTTACTCCTCCATGAGTGCGACCAAAGGAAAAACCACAACGACCACAGGCTTTTCATTACGTCCTATCTTCTTAGCGATCGTCAGAGCCAGCTGATAAGTTACACTTTTACCGAATCATGTAGGAAGGACGGCAAAAATATCTTTCTGATCGACAAATGCCTTGATTGCAGTTTTCTGTTTGTCTATTAAAATTAATGCGCTGTCGATTCATTTTACAACATACAGCGGAATCTGTACATCTCAATTCTCCAGCTGCAGTCATCTCTGAGGGAAGACAGTTAGCGTTCTTTGATAACGTGATTATTATGTCCTTGCAGATCACCTGTCCATCATCGTATAAAGCCCGCCCTGGCAATTTGATTGGCCCGAACATTTTTTGCCTGATCATAATTACTCCTCAATAAGATCGAATCCAGACCGAACTTTCCGACCAAAAAATGTTGTGGGCGGAGTTCGGGCTGGCATTCGGCTAGCCAAACACCCTCATGAAAGAAGAACAGCATCATGTTTACAACTGTGACAATAATTATCAGGATCAACTAAACGGTGGATTTATGTATGTTATATGTAAAGTTTGCCGCATAGACTCTTAAAATATGTCCAAGAGTTTTATACACCGGTCTGTTATTGAACGGACATTGATTTTACATTTTAACAACAAAATAAACTGTGATTGGTTGCTTTACGTGTCAGTCAGACATCATGTGGTTCTGTCTTTGGCCAATGAAAGCTGCGATGGAGTCCAGACCTTCTGCTGTCAGTCTAAAGCTCTGGCTATACGTGAGACTAAAGGTCAATTTATACTTCTGCGTCGAGGGTATGCCGTAGTGTACGGCGTTGGCTACCCACATAGGCGATGCCGTTGTGAGCATTTATACTTCTGCGTTCAGGTCTTGGTTGCTCTGCAGTTCTGCTCCGAAACGCTAGTTGGCGGAGGAGGGTTTTAATGTTCCACTGTGTTTAGATTCCTCGCGGCTAGGTTACTACAAGCAATGGAGACTGAAAGAGAGTGGATCATGTTGGAGTTGGAGATTATTGAGGTGGAAAAACAGTTAATTTTAGTGAAATTACTAAAACTGTAAGGCAGAAATGAGAGAAGACGTCGGAGGAGATGGTACGTGTGGAAATGTGTGAGAAGGTATGTGCGGAAATGCGTAGGAGGAAACATCGATGCTACCAAGCCGACCAATCACAGATCTTGCGGTCCGCGTCGTTGCGGTGTGTAGTTACATTTTTGAGGAGGTGCGCGTTAGGCTACGGCGAAGGGTACGCGGTATGGGGTACACGGTATGGTCTGTATGTATGCTACGCCGTACCTACTGCGCGCACACTATGCAGAAGTATAAATTGGCCTTAAGTGCACAAACACACCTTTCAAAATGAAATTTTAACAAGCTTAATATCATTTTTCAATACATTGTCGGAAATATGCAAGATTAATTCAAAGTGCCAGGGAAAATTACTCCAGTCTTCAGGGTCACATGATGCTATTGCTATATGTTATGGAAGCTTGTTTCCGCCACAGAATGAAAAATAAAGAAGGTAACTGCTACTTTTAATCTCTCAATTCTGTCTTTTTTTCTCACAATTGCGACTTTATTTCTCACAAATTATTGGTCAATTTTTTAATGGACAAACAAAGAAAATTGCATCTCGGTTTGTAAAGAAAAAAAGACTATAGAATGGAAGAATGGAAACCCATTGTTTCTATTCAAAATTTGCCAACAAATGTTCGGCCTCATTGTGAAAAGGCCCTCAGGCTGGTCAGTCTCCGGCTGTGATCAGTGCAGGGAGCCTGGGGAGAATCTGCCTCTCTCTCTTCCTCCTCCAGAGCCTCTGCAGCCATGGATACAGCGCTGCTGCTTGATCCGACAGGTCAAAGCCAAGGTCACAGAGCTGCAAGTACCGACTGTGGATTTTCTGAGAGTGAAAGCATGTCTCTATGAGCCCACGTGAGTCCACAGGGCTAATTAGGAATGTATGAAGTCTGTGTGTGAGATTCACACTGTTTCTAGGAATGTCTCAGCATCTCACTAAGCTTATAGAACATACTACATAGTATAGAACATACTACTTAGGTATTCTGTAGTCCCATTCACAACGACGAATCCCATTCACAACAGCTGAAAATCAACACCTGGTCTCCGAGGACACTTCTGTCACCTTCAAGCCTGTCGTTTTGAAAGCTTGTGTCAACAATCAATAGATTTAGGTTATTATATTGTCCTTTCCCACTTTCACATCCTGCCTCACATTCTTTCCCTTGCCCCTTTTCGTGTCTTTGTAAATGAGGCTGATGGATGAGAAGGAGTGATATGTCTTCTCTGTGCTGTGACTGTCCATGCCAATATCCCCAGGTTAATGTGAGATGCGGGGGTTTGGGGTGTAAGAGAGAAAGAGATTTGGGAGACAAGACCAGGGTCAGCACCCAGCACACCTTAATATTTAATCAGACCATTCCCAGCAACTCTAAACCCTACAGAGAGTGGGATGAGGAAAAAAAGAGTCAGGATAAATAGAACATGCAAGGACATCCATCTAAAAAAAATCCCCTTTATTTAGTTAGTTTATTTAGTTTACTCGAACAGGGTCCAAAATTAACTTTTCTGCCAATGGCGTAGGAATAGACAATGTTCACAGGCCATGAAACTGTTTTTCAAAATGAAAAAAAAGGCAAACGCTGTCGACTGATTAAAACTGTAATCAACGCAACTGAATTATGCTGAGTAGATTAATCCAATCATCACAACTAACTGCATATAGTAATATTTTTCTAACCGTAACCATCCAAATAAAACTAGTTTAAAAGCATTGCATTAAGTTTCAGCCCATTTTCATCCCAAGGCGTCACCTAACTGACGCCTTGGGAAGCATTTTGACCATGCTTCATTATCTGACGCTTTAGGCACCCTTTAGCGTCAGTTAGATGTATATCCCTTTAACGCCGTATAGGATTGCGTCATGTAACAAACAAGCAAAACTCTACACACAAATCCCTTCATTTCTCATTGCCTACACCATGTGGTCCTTTAAAAAGCACTAGCATTCAATATTGTTCATTCAAGTCAGCACAGCTTCAGCTCAGTTATCACACAATTACCCAGGTGAAATCACTAAGAGTCAAAATTGAACACATCAATCAGATCCTTCAATAGATAGATAAAATTTTATAAAATCTTTTATAAAAAAAAAAAATCAGTTTACTGAGTTTTGGAACAATGGATCCAAAGAGAAATTAAGCAATAGGTCAAGGAGGGAGAAGAGGAGGATAAGGGAGGGCAGAGGGAAAGAAGACAAGCCATCTCAGATGAAATTCAAGCCACTTTAGTTGACCATGTCCTTGTCCATGATATTCACTATGAGGGAGGAGGCAGACGGGTCTAAGCCAGACCGATATGTTGGCAGACTGATATTATCGGCCGATATTAGGCATTTTCCAAAATATCGTGTATCGGCAGTTATAATGGCCGATAAATTAATATTTCAAAAATAAAATAAAAACGGATGAAAACACGCTTGAACCATGTCATGAGTGTTGGAGTTGTATAGTTTGTCCACCAGAGGGCACTCTACACTGTCCCTGTTGGCAACACTCGATTGAGTTGGTCACGAGACATACATTGCTTGAATAACAATTAAAAGAACATCCCCATCAGTTCTCTTAACTCAAATAAGCATGACAACATTTGTGACTATCATGTCCAGTTTTGCTGCTGTTAAATAAGCCGAGAGTGAAGTGGAATTAGCTAGTAATAGTTACGTTTACGTTGTTACAGTGTAGTTGACTGACTGTCCTTTTAACTTTTGACAATGTGACTGAAGTATTTCTTTAATAGCGCATGACAGTTATAGCAATGAGACGTATCATCTCTCCTTGGCCTGTTATATTGAAAATGTATGTTTTACAATTTGCAGTATGACGTAATCCATTGCTAAATTATGGCTCATCATAGACTAGCGAACCACAAAGCTAGCTAATGCCACTATCATCAGTCTGTTCTGTTGTGACAATAAAAAGAAAGTTTCTTTTAAAATGCATTATCATATTATTTTAGTTAAAACTCATAAATAATTACAAATAACTAATGTTAGGGAAATATGTTAATGTTTTGTTGCACGTTTCTGAAAAAAAATTAAAATAAAAAAATTTTGGCCAATATATCAGAATATCGATTTGAAAAGACCGAAAAATGTTTGTATTGAATATCGAGCCTTCAAAATCCTTTATTGAGTAGAGCTCACGAGTTACAGAGCAAATTTGAAGTCGTGTCACTGTCGCCTCATCATATGTTATATTTCTAGGCCAATGATTGTATTTCAACCATATGTGGAACATATTAGACTTGTTCATCATATCTGTATCCTTGAGTGGAGGTCCTCCATTCATGTACCAACACTCTTTACCTTTCCAAGACAAATCAATATTTGAATAAGGTTGTGTGTGTGTTCTTTTACTGTCATATGATCGCGCCTCGCGCCACTCTCCCACGGCCCTCGGCCTCGCCCTGCTCGCCACAAAAGTTTTTTTGTTTTTTTGTGTGTTGTTCATTTTGACCTGAAAATAGGATGTTTGGGGAATTGGATGAGACGTTATTGATTTGTGTTTAAGAAATGTGTTTAAGGAATTACATGTACAAATGGCAATTCCTGACCTCATGTGGTTTTACTAGTGGAACATGCTCACGAAAGATAGAACAAGACACTGAGAATTGCTAGGGACTCACTTAGATTGAGTGGATAAGAGAGAAAACAGAGAGAAAGAGACAGATCAGGAGACGACGGAACAAAGCACAAGAAAGTTAAAATGCCGTTCATCACTTCGATTGAAGTCTCGTTTAGTTTTCTCAGAGAGGAGAGAAGAACTGCGGCACTAGAAAAATCTCACCTTATATAACACATGCAGCAGATATCACCATTTAGCACAGTGCATATTCAATGCATTTACTAAGTAAAATTTTGCTAAAACTGCACTATAGTTGTTTTAGCTGTAAAACTGACGCACGTTTGTGATAGTTGACTTTAGCTTCTCGTGTGATCTGCGGCAGATGGTACAAGTACAGTGGTTTTAGGGTGAAGGTGAGGACAGGACAGGAGAGCAGATGACCCTCTCAGGGGACCTTCAGACCCCGCTTTAGCCAGTAAGAGTTCACAGTCCTGTCATGCTGTCCACACATCAGGGTTTACAGCACAGCAGGGAGGGACAGAGAGACAGAAAAAACTGCTGTGCTTGCAGACTAGATGGAGTGGTGAAAATTTAACTAGCCAGATGAAAGCATAACTTTGCATATCATGTTTTTTTTATAAACACAGATAGATAGATAAAGGAGAAGAGGGTAAGAGATGAGCAAGCAGTAAGAATTGAGAAAGACTGTGAAAGGAAAAGGAAAGGAGAGCATAACACTACTGCATGATATAAGCAGACTTAAGTATACTTCAGTTTTGACGTGAATGCTTAGCATATGCATACAACCAAATGCATAGCCTTTCAAAGTATACTCCATTGATATTTTGCATGTGCAAACACAGGCGTTTGACACATGCACACTAGAAAGTTGTCCAGTTCCTGCTCTATTTCTTTCCAGAAGTTACGAAGGATAAAAATGATACTTGCTTCAACTTGAGTTTAGTGAATCTCCTACACATCTATTGTTGTTGCCATTTCCAGTAGTTTGTTGTTGTCCCTTTTCATTATTTTATTAAATTCTTTTGGCAAAGGCCCAAATCAGTTTTGCCACCTTGTGGACCAACAAATTCAGTGCAAAAATTCAAGGCGCATGTCCAAGATGAGCATACAGACATGGTTGGAAAAATCGGGCTTTGCGCAGTACAGTACACTTTAAACCTGAATAAGTTGGAAAAACGAAGAAAAAAAATTGTGGTTATCAGTAATATAAAAAAAAATAAGTTTAGAAATTAAGTTTAAGTAAGCAGAACTGGCAGTTTTTTATTTTGAATTCTTTGCTCTTAACTGTAAATATTTGAGTAAGCTAATTCACACATTTTAACTTCAAATTATCATGCAATCTCAATTTATCTATTTTTAGTTGTGGCTTGGTTTAACCCGCTAATTCAATAAATGCTAACTTGCTAATTGGTGTAACAATGCCTTGATTGCATTAACATAATACAGCAATAAGTACAACAATATAAAATATAACATACTTTATATCTGTTCTCAAACCAAGCTCGTGCTTCACTCGTCACCATCACACCTATAAACCCAGTATAACTCAGAAACTCTTCTAAATTAGCATAGCAAAACATTAAACGCTACTAAATCTCCAACGCATTCTCACCCCAAGGCGTCACCTTTTGACCATGCTTCAATATTCGACGCTTTAGGCGCCCTTTCACGTCAGTTACATGACGCGATCCTACGGCGTCATCTTACTGACGCTAAAGGAAAAACCGTCAGGTCAGATGACGCGGGTAGGTTTAGGTCTATGGTAGGGTTACACGCGATCCTACGGCGTCATCTAACTGCGTTAAACTGCTAACGGCGCCTAAAGCGTTAGATATTGAAACATGGTCAAAATGCTGTTAGGTGACGCCTTGGGGGTGAGAATGGGTTGAAATCTCCCACTTAACATTTAATCGAAAAAGTTAATTTGATTGAACTAATTTGTTTAAAGTTTACCCCTACTTAAACCAATTAATTATTTTGAGCATTAGGGTTTACAGAGACAGTAATCATCTCAAACTACAAAATATTGTACTCTAATGTCACAGCCCATTAAACTGCATAAGCGTTCACTCTTCACATAAACCCACGAGTTGACAGAACTGTTAAGTGTTTGAGTCATATGATATTAACAACCTTAAAATGATAGTTTATTCAAAAAGGAACATTTTCGTTTTCTCACCCATTTTTCATTGCAAACCAATGGGGCAGCAAAGAGTTTAAGATATGTCTATAATTTCTAAATCATTTCTAACTATTGATCACATAAAGCAATCATATAGCTTCAGAAGTCATGAATTATTGAAAATAAAACTGAGGGAAAAAGACAAATTGATGCATGGCGCTTTTATCAAGCACTTTTTTTGGTCACTATAGATTTCCTGCAGCTCAAAATGGTAGAGTGTTATCTATGGGTTCAAGGGTTCGATTCCCATGACAAGTATGAAAATGTATGCATTGAATGCAGTGTAACTCACTTTGGATAAAAGTGTGAAAAGTTGAAAAGAAAAGTTGGAGATTGGCACTGGTTACTGCATGAATATTCTGCAAAGTATCTCACTTTTGTTTCCCACTGAAGAAGGAAAACAGGTCTAAAATGACACGAAGATGAGACAATTATGACAACGGTCATTTTTGAGTTAACTATCCCTTTAAGCAGCACAAACCTTCCTGATTTGGTGAGTTGAAGGCTTGGTAGACAGGCTTAAAAATATTCATTAACACATTCACTTGTCATTTCATGGCTCGATTAAAGCCAGAGACTTGTTGAAGTCTCTCTACGAATTATGCTTTGTTAAAGCATGCAAATAGAGGCATCTGTAAATGGCCTATTGCCTCTTGTCATGTTCGGTCTAGGACTATATGAGTGTTTGAGTTAGGCACAAGTGTTTGGTGAGGCTCTGTGCCTCTGATTGCTCTTCCACAGGCCTTTTAAAGGGTGTGGGAGCTGTTTACTCTGCTGGCAAAGTGTTGATTGGCTGTGCTCAATGTGCTCAGAGAAGAACAGCTGCTAAAAATCACCCGAAATGACAGCTTTCTTCATTCGTCTCATTCCCTCTCTCTGCTCTTTACACGGATTCATTCAACAAGTAGAAGAACATCTTAAACTCACCCCACCTTCTTCTCTGTCTCTCCATCTGTAGGGGCCGGTGCAGACGTCTTAGTATCTTCCCCATCCTCAGCGTCATCCTGCTCTTCATGGGTGGCCTGTGTATAGCTGCCAGCGAGTTCTACAAGTCCCGCCACAATATCATCCTCAGTGCAGGAATCCTCTTTGTGTCAGCAGGTGAGACTATGGAATGAATGAAGGAAGAGTTTTTGACCAACATTTACTGAAGCCTGTGTGTCACTGATGGGTCATTCTGTGTTAAATCAAACACATTTCAGAAACTTCCCCTAGCTCAAATATTTCATTTTGTTAATATTCTTTATTAAGAAGGACAAACCTAAATAGTGATGAAATAATATTTATTGAGTAATCCACTATTTGTATAGAGGGGGGGGGGGGGGTCAAAATTAAAATTTTCACCTGAGATTTGGAGCCAAATTACAGGGGGGTGAAAATGACTTTAGAAAGATGGCAGCGTGCATTATTTTACTGGTAGGTCTGTTAGTAAAATATGTTGACTTTAGCAATTTTGTTTCAATTATACGCCAACGGTGACAGTTCGAAAATGGCCAAAAGCACTTCTTGTGTTTTTTGCCTCAAGTTTGCATGTCTGTATCTCAATAAGTATTAAAGATATCTTAAAGGGACACTCCACTTTTTTTGGAAATAGGCTCAATTTACAGACTCCCCCAGAGTTAAACAGTTTGAGTTTCACAGTTTGAATTTGATTCAGCCGAATTTTCTGATATTTTGGAAGAATATTCAGTAAACAGACACTTTCTGGTCTCATTGACTTCCATAGTGTATTTTTTTCCTACTATGGAAGTCGATGAGAGCCCAGAAACTGTCTGGTTACTGAATATTCTTCTAAATATCAGAAAATCGGCAGAATGAATTTGAAAATGGTGAAACTCAACTGTTTAACTGGAGTTGTAAAATGAGCCTATTTGCAAAAAGTGGAGAATCCCTTTAATATCCTTTTACATTCTTGTTCTAAACAAACTTTTCTTTTTGGTATTTTCCTTTTAAGGCCCTTGATGATTCAATCCCCGAGATATGGACATGTTAATGTGGTTCCATTAGTAAATTACTAAAACTAAATGTGGGTCACTTTGTATACAGCAGATACTTTTTTTCTTTTGAAGATGTATATCTGAAGAACAAATAATGTTTAAACTAGAAATGTATCTTGTGTCCCTCTATCAAAAGAACTGCATAAAACGTAACTCACAGAAACAATCCACAGAAAATGGTTAAGTTGAGGCACATTAACTTCTTAAGCTCTCAATCATCTATCCATATTCAGTTTTAGGGATATTTGCAAGATGGGATTTTGTTAATTTTAACAGCTTCCGAAGCTACCAAGAGTACAAACATGTTCGTTTAGTAACTATATCCTACTGCATTGACATACAATTAAATTAAACAATCGAAGACCTTAAAATGACTCCAAAAGAAAATGTTCATAAGAACACGAATCTAAAATAAAAACTTAGCACTCAGAGAGGTGTGTTGTATGTCTTGAAAGAGGAAAACAAGATACATTTCTAGTTTCTGTGTCATTTGTTCTTCAGACATTCTTTTTTAAATAATATCAGCTGTTTAAAACATTACCTACATTTGATTCTTGACCACTTAAAATGTGTAAAATTTCACAATTTGAACATGGACCAGCTTTTAGATCCCATATCTAACTGAACTATATAGGGCATTGAAAATGAAGGTTCCAAAATCAGCTGATATTGAGATAAAGATATCTTGAATAATTGTAGTGTTACAGGCATGAACAACTTCAAAAAAAATTATGACACTCAAATAGGTATATATTATGCAACTGATCTGACAAATCAGATACATTTCTAGTTTAAACATTGTTTTTTGTTCCGATATCCTCTTTAAAAGAAAAACAATCAGCTCTATACAAAGTGATCCACATTTGGTTTTTGACAGGTTTTTGGTTTTAAGGAGACACATTAACATGTCCATATCTCTGGGATTGAACAACAGAGGGCATTTAAAATGAAGAGACCAAAAGAAAAAAATGTTAATAACCAGAATGTAAAAGGATATTAAAATATATTTAATACTTTTTGCGTTTCAGGCATGGAAACTTGATCAAACTTGAGAAAAGAAGTGCTTTTGGCCTTTTTTGAACTGTCACCATTGGCGTATAATGATACAAAGATTGCTAAAGTCAACAGATTTTACTAATAGACCTACCAATCTCCGTGTAAAAATCAAATGCATATAATAATGCATGCAAGGGACTTCAGGTTTATTTGACACATGAATGACCCTGATAGTCATCACACACATACTATAAAAATACATTACTCATCATAATCACACATTCTACAACTCATACAATGCCTGCATTCCTCGGATATACCTTTATTTCTCCCAACACGGGTTCAGTTGTGTAATGCATTACCCCCAATCAGGGCTCAACAGTAAGGATTTATTTTCCTGTTAGCCGACTCATGCCAGAAAATGTCTACGTGCCCACCAATTAAATCAATTTTGTAAATATTATTTTTTATGTATCTTTTTATATAATTAATACTTTTATTTAACAATGTTGCAAAATTTAACAGAAGCATAATTAACATTTATCATTTACTGTTTACATATACAACCATTCAAAATTTTGGGATTGGTAAGACTTTGTTTTTGAAAGAAGTCTGCATTTTTTTTAATCAAAAACACAGAAAAAAATGTTTTTTTTTATTTACTGAAACATAACTACAATTAAAATGACATTTTCTATTTGAATATTTTATATGTAAAATTCACAACATGTATTTCATATGTAAAAACAGTGTTTATTTGAAATAGAAATATTTTGTAACATTATAAATTTGATCAATCACCTTTGATCAATTTAATGCATCATTGTTAAATAAAAGTATTAATATCTTTTAAAAAAAACATTTGAACGGTAGTCTATATTATGAAATTATTTTTAAAAGTTATTTATTATAGATTTTTCACACATTTCTTTCTCAAATGTGTAGTTTTTTCTTTACAAATACATTTTGTAATAAACAATAACACAGAAACTCCATTATAAGTTCATAAACACTTCTGTCAGAAAATAAATGGCATACATTAGGGCTGGGCGGTATGATATTGTGGCGACGGTATAAAATGTCTATCATTATATTATAGATCTGTCTTGTATATCGCAGTATGTAAATTTAAATGTGTCACAAAGCTCTATTGACACTTCATTAAATGCACGAATGAGAGAATAGAGTGGGACATGATTGATGTTAAAACGTGGAAACACGGAAAGCTGCCTCTTTCAGAAGGCGATCATGAATTGGGACATGCTTAATGTTAAAAAAAAATTCTAAATTTTGAATGGTCGAATATACACACAATTATGTCAAAATGCCTATCATTTACAATTACATTTCTAACTACATATATGTTAAATAAACCTATTGTACCTGAAAAAAATGTTTGTTTGTTTTTTATATTGAATGTAATTCGCAATTTTGTAATTTATGACAAAATTTATATAATAATACAACAAAAAACTATATGGTGATAAATATTATTACCGTGAAATAATGTATATAAAATAATGTGAAATAAGATTTATCATATCAGCCGACCAACAGCATCCATTAACATTACAAATTACAGTAGTTATCCCCTTCTTGCACATGCTACCACAAATCGCTTTCAGCCTCATCTTAGCTAGTTTATTTAGCTGACAAGCAGAATTTGCAACTAAATGTAAAAAAAAAAAAAAAACTTTAACCTGGCAAGATATAATGCATGTACATGCATGTATCTCTCTGACCCAACAGTTCAGTCAACTGGCCCCCCCGATACTGTTTAGCAGTGCAATTCAGTAAAACAAAGATTTTCTGAAACCAAACCTTTGACCTTAATGCCCAGATCAGCACGGTATCACTTAGAAACAGTCTTGCACTGGACTTTTTTTAACAAGCTGCCTCAGTGATATACAGTAGCTAGTTAGCAAGTCGATTTCTTTTTTCTTGTCTCACTTTGGTCCTGATTCTGTAGCTAGGCTTAGAAAGGCCATTTGGGATTAAACTCTAAAAATATGGTGTCCCTGACACACTTTCCCAGCGATCCATCATGGTGGTTTCACTCCGTCACAGACAACTCCACCAGAGTGTGACTGAAGTCAGCAGTGAGCCACAGATCATGTTCCTGTGAGGTCACACACTCCGTTATAAGTTCAATTCTTCACTCTGATCTTCTCATTTACTTGCTCCCTCTGACAAATTAAGGCACTTAGTGTTTAGTGTATGGCTAACGGTTTAAGGATATTGTAAACCTGCTTGTGTTAACCTTACCATTTAGAGGGCAGTCAGTTTATTTTGTGAGACATAGAGATGACAGAATGATTCAACCATCCTCAGCCACACACATATATATATGTGTGTGGCTGAGGATGGTTGAATAGGTAATCTTCATTGCCATTTAAGTGAAATTACTGAACTTTAATGTACAAGCTTGATAAAAATGATAATTTTAGAAGAAAATTTCAAATGGCACTTAGAGGCTTTTGCATCTGAACTCTTCATTATATATATATATATATATATATATATATATATATATATATATATATATATATATATATACACACACACATATACATATATATATATATATATATATATATATATATATATATATATATATACACATATATTTTTTGTCTATTATTGAAATTGAGCCCGATCTCATGAAAGTTTGTATCTATAGCACGAATGTCATTTCTCATGGCATTTATATTGCAAAAACAGTTTTTGCGTGTATATGGTACGCATTTTTCGCGTGCATTTGATACGCACTTTTTCCCCATCCCCCTCCCCCTAAACCTACCCCAGGGATTAGTGCGTAGCATATGCACGAGAAAAAAAAGAAGAAAAAAAAACAGTTTTGGTGTATAAATGCCACGAGAAATGACATTCATGGTATTGATAAGAACTTTCATGAGACTGTGTTGTGCAGATCATAGAAATGATGAAAGATCAACTTCTGATGATAACTCTACCACTGAGGGTTTAAGTTGTTTAAAGAAAGCACCGCATGTCAGGTTTTCTTTAAATGTCAGTTTGTATGTCTTTGTATGACTTATAATATTGAAATTCTTATATTTCAGATCTATTCAAAAGCACAAACATTCAAACAGACAATAACTTGAATAAACCTCTTGTATAAGAAACATCTTTAACATTTTAAATGTTCACTTTTTCTCAGATTTAAAGTCAGAAGTGTATAGTTGTTGTACCCAATGACTGGTTGTACCTCAATTCTAGAATGAAAGTAGTTGGATTTCACATTTTAATCCATGTAATCAAGAAGCCTCCTAGCATTAGCATTAATTAGCGTTGTTTATTTTGTCATGCTGGGCTGGACAAAACTTGTCAACATTTTTTTAAAACCCATCAAATTCTAACTGTTGAATGAGAGTCAAACTTACCAGCTTTTAAAGATGGCTCCTCTGAAGACTGATGTCACTTCCTCATGCTCAGATCATTTAAAGGGACAAGTCACTGTTTTTGGAGGAAAAGAATAGGTTCAGCATCAGAACTCACAGACACAGGCAAATGAATGATCCTGTTTTAATTCAATACATTTTTTTAATATGACTGATCTCCTGTAAAGGGGGAACTATAATTATAAAGTTTTGCAAGGTTATATTTTTATTTAGAAATAATTATTCTATGACTGGCTATGTGCACAAGGTAAATGCTTGTCCTTAATTTGCAAAACACTTAATTTCAAATATTTGTGTTTAGCACACGTCTTCAAACACAAATAGCTCTCATTTTGTGAAATGATTCTTCTTGTTTTCATCATATCTCTTACCCATGTTATTGACGTGTAGATCACTGCACAGCACCCTATTAAAGGAGTAGTTGAAAAAAAACTTGCTGAAACTTTTGCTGATAGTTTACTCACCCCCATGTCATCTAAGATGTCCATGTCTTTCTTTCTTCAGTCGAAAAGAAATTAAGGTTTTTGATGAAAACATTTTCCAGGATTTTTCTCCATATAATGCACTTGTAACCAACTGGTAACCAAACGGTTCAAGGTCCAAAAGACAGTTTCAGTACAAACTACAAACTGTTCAAAGGGCTTTAAACGATTCCAGACGACGAATAAGGGTCTTATCAAGCGAAACGATCGCTCATTTAAAAAAATAACAAAGTTTTAGTTTTATAAGCTCAAATGCTCGCCTTGCTCTGTTCTGTGACGCACGTGTGTCACTCATCTGTTCGAACTCATTCATCAAAATGAACGAATCTTTTTCTGAGTCAATTTGTTCGTTTTGTTCGTTGAATCAATTTAAACGATAAACGATTCTAAACGATTCCATCGTCTGGAATTGTTTAAAGCCCTTGAACAGTTTGCAATTTGCACTAAAAGTGTCTCTTTGGACCTTGAACCATATGGTTCCCACTGAAGTGCATTATATGTAGAAAAATGCTGGAATGTTTTCATCAAAAACCTTAATTTCTTTTTGACTGAAGAAAGAATAACATGGACATCTTGGATGACATGGGGTGGGTAAATTATCAGCAAAAGTTATTTCAAAAGTGAACTACTCCTTTAACCTACTTTATATTCTATTGCAGGGAATGGCACTTTTTTATTTTAAAAAAGTCACTTGAAGACGTGCTAGATTGTGAATAAGCATTTTAGCCATAGCTAGGGGGTTAAAATCTCTACTTTCTTCCCCACAGGCCTCAGTAACATCATTGGCATGATCGTGTACATATCAGCCAATGCGGGGGATCCCTCAAAGAGCGACTCCAAAAAGAACAGCTACTCGTACGGCTGGAGTTTCTACTTTGGTGCTCTGTCCTTTATCATGGCTGAAATGGTGGGCGTGCTGGCCGTGCACATGTTCATCGACCGGCACGGGAGCTGCGGGCGGGGCGCGGGCTGCAGATTACCTGCAGGGCTCGGCTATCACGCGCATCCCCAGCTACCGGTCCCGCTACCGGCGCCGCTCCCGCTCCTCGTCCCGGCTCCACGGACCCCTCGCACTCCCGCGACACCTCGCCGAGTGGGCTTGAAGGGTTTCGGGGCTCTGCCCTCCACCGAGATCTCCATGTACACACTCACCCGTGGGGGCGACACCTAAAGGGTGGCCAGGCACCCCCACTGCCACCTACAATTCGGAGAGGGACCACAACTTCCTGCAGGTCCACAACTGCATCCAGAAGGACCTGAAAGACTCATCCCACACTAACACAGCCAACCGACGCACCACCCCTGTATGAGGCACAACCTCCCCCCGTCTAGATGGCAGGGCGAGGGAGACGGGAGCAGGGCAGAGGGGGCGGAGGCCCAGAATATTAGGCTTACAGATCAAACTTCATGTACCATGCGTTTTCAGCGATTCGGAGGAACCGGGAGGATTTTTACGTTTCGATCAAAGATTACACATGTATGCATGATTTTGCCATTTGCCATTGACAAAATGAGGCTGGTTTGAAACGGAGAGAGGCGATAAGAGATATGCAGAAGGGTTGTGCCGTGACACGGGAGCTGTAGCTTGTGGCATTGATTTGACATGTTTTTGTTAAGAAAACACCCGTCGTCGGTCTACATGGATCAGCAAGCTACTGCTCCCTCATAAGTCTTCTTCCCCTCTCCACTATATTCATCATATTTATTTATATTTTTAATTTGTTATTTGCATTAAAAAAACTGTGAACCACAGCAGTAGGGTATTCAGTAAGAAATAGCCTGGTCTGCAATCTCATATATATATAGGCTATATATATAGGCTATATATAGGCTATATATATACATACATACATACATGTATGTAGGCTATTCATTTTATAAATAAATTAACATAATAATCAAGACTTTCAGAGGCAAAAAAGTCAAATCTGTTTGCTGGGTTGTTGGAAAAGAGACTCTATGTCCCTAAGCTGCGACTGTGGCTGGACGATGGACGAAATCACAGAGAATCTTCACTGCAAAGCTGCTGTAATACGAGACTGACAAAGACGTTCAACCTTAGACAAAATTCTATTCTTTTAAAAGTACCTTCTCATCTTTTTCTCAGTCCCTTTTTGCTTCCTTTTTTCTCTACTATCGCATTCGGTCGTCATGGGAGCGAACGACAGAAAACCAAACGCAACGCCCTTCTCTGACAAGAGCAACTAAAAAGGGGTCGGAGTTCACTGAAAGACTCCAGAAACGACTGCCAAGACGGAAAAAAGGAAGGAGGAGGGGAGGAAAAGAAGAGGATGCTGAACTCTAAATAAATACTTGCAAGAACGCAAGCGACAAATAAAGTACGAAAATACTACGAGAAACGAAGCTAAGTGACTCACGAATACAAAGATTAAATGCATGCTATAAATTTACAGCAAACCTGCTCTTGAAACTTAAGTTTTAAAGGATAATGATAATTATAAAGGGAAAAGCAATGTTAAAAATGTTAAATATTAATGTTTTGTGTACTCTTTCTGTTTTGGTTTTTATTCTTAATTATTATTATTCATTATAATAACATACCTTTGGCAATAAGCCAAACAAACAAATGACGACAAAACTGCTTTTTTAATGCTCAGTTGTTTCTTTGTATCCACATGTATTTCTTTTACTCATTCTTTTTCTCGGAAACACACGCCTTAGTCATTTCGTATTTCTTTGGTTTCATTTTAAACGTGTCGTTTTATTTGAAATGAAATCTAAAGGTGCCAAAACAGAATGATCCTAAACTTGGATGCATCAAGTCCTGATGAATAAACAGACAAACCCAAGGGGGAACAAACTCGCTCTTTCTCTGTGTTTGCGAACCCTCGCGCACCTGACGAAGTCTCGGGCACTATTCAAACCAGCGGGAAAGCGGGCCGTGTTGTGAGTGAGCATGAGGCTTTCCAAATGAGTCAGACGTGAGTAAGTAACAGTCAGGGAAGTGAAGTAACAGGACACGTAATTTCTCATCTGTTCCAGGCTCATCTAGGCCTATAAGTGGGAAACGGTCTCTTAAATATGTAATGCAGGCTTATCTGCTGCCCTAACAATGAGTGTGAATGATTCAGTATGTTTTGCTTTGATGGAGCCAACCCGGAAAAATGGAGGGAAAAAAAAACACAGGTGAGAAGATGTGCCATGTTCCCGAGAAACAACACAGGTTTGTAATATAACGTGACCTACTCAAGCGTTCTCCAACAACCAGCATGCTAAAAGCATCACTTCACAAGACTTGCGTGTAACAGGTCCGGATTCATGCGTAGGACAGAAGTCGCTTCAGAAAGCAGCAAAAGGGCTTCAAGTTTTACTTTGAGAATTAGTTCACATAAGCATGAATTCATGCTCAATAAGAGGATATGTCAATCTAGACAACAAGCTTCCCTCGGAGTACACATTGGATTCATGCCTTCTTAATACATGCCGAAATCTGACTCGTCGTCTATATAAGCGACAGCCATTTTGTGAATCTTCCCTCGACCGAGGAGGCAGAGAGAGTGTGAAATTACAACCACACACAAGCAGTGTTTTATGCCTTTTTTCACTTCTCTGAATTAAAATGCTTCCCTCATTCTCCCACTCTGTGTATTCCCTCATCCATCTCCCTCCATCTTGTTGGGCCAACATGCTTGTCCTTAATTTGCTTCCCCTGCACAATCCCTAATTTTTCCCTCCCTCGGTGAATCATCTACTTGCATACTACACCCCCTCCCCATCTATCGCTCTTGCTCCTTTCTTTTCCTCTAGCTCTCTTTTCCATCTATCCTCCTCTCCGTTACACATTCATCACACGCTCTGTCCTTTTACTCCTTCATCACATTCCGACGTCTCTCGCATCAACTTTTCCATTCTTCTCCATCCGGCAAATCAGATTCTATCCCCCACCTTCCTCTCTCCTCATTACAATATTGTGGAAAAAGGAAAAAAAATCAACAGATTTAAACAGGCAAATCAATCATCAGGTAATAGCCTCTTCGTTCAGGAGATCAAGATTACCGGCTGATGAATGAACACGCTCACTCTTTAGTTTCCTCTAAATGAGCCGCTGTCTCTCTGACTGTGCCATGGCAGTACAAACTGAAGCAGAATGTTAGATTTTTCTGTGCTTCACTCATTTGTATTTATCTTGCAAATTAGGTTTATCTTGCAAAATTATCTGAATTGCTAAAACACGTTTCTTGAAAACCTTAAACACAAAACCAAATTTCTCAAAACTAAACAATTGCCTTAAAACCATTTTATCTGTGCTCAAAATCAAACAATGCTTTCAGATCATAAACACAGCGAGCCAAAATTATAAACTGCAGATCATTTGTTAAACACTACATAGGCTAGAAAAATGGAGAACACAGAATCCAAAGCATGCAGTTAACTTACAGGAAAAAAAGTATTGTAATAAAGTAAACTAATTTTCCAATTACATAAAAAAGTATAGACATGACAACATACAGTAGTAAGGTGAATAAATGGTATATGCACTGCTTGTGTATTGTAATGGATATTGTATAGTAGGCCCATACTGAGCTCTTGCACTGTAAAAATACAGTGACCCAACTGCAAAAGCCAAAAAGGTTGCAGTAAAAAACTGAAAAGCATGTTTTGTCACTCAGAAGAGTTGTGCAACAGCAGAATCAAGGTCAACGAGAGAGATTTCATTCTGCTTCAGAATCATGTCTTCATGTTGGGTCTGGACTGAGGATTTTGTCCACATCACAGACAATATCATTTCTGCAGGCAAAGGGAAAAACCATAAAGCAGATCCAGCCTTGAAAACATTCTCTACATCTGCTCTTCCTCGTCCTCTTCCTCCTTGTTCACCACCTCTTACACACACACTCTTCCTTCTCTCCCTCTTATATTGTTACCATCCATTATTGGTATCAACATTATTGCAATATTTATAATACAAGCAATATTTTGATTCAATTATGGGACTCTGAACTGACTTGTTTTATGTGCAGTTAGTTAGAAAAACAATTTTGAGTCGTACATTTTTGAGAAAATACAAAACCAGCCAGTGTTCAAAACTATCTGCTTGCCTTAGCTCGCATTCAAAGCTGTAAGCTTGTAATAATGTTTTTAATTCTAGTGGTAGGCCTACTGGTGGATTTCCACAGGAGATTCAAGCATATCTTTGCGTCATTACGTCACATCTGTAAGTTACACATAATGCGAATCAAGGATATATAGGCTACTAAATTGGAAAGACATTGTAGTCACCCAAAGCTGACATTGAATTAACAAGTTTTGCACGATTTTGCGCGATTTACTGCAATTTATCAGCGCGATTTACGGCAATTTCAGAACCAAAACAAACGTGAATGTTACTTACTTGTTCAGATGACATTTTCCGGTGAAAACTATTATTTTGGTCATACTTCCAAAAAGTAAAATCTGTGATTCTGAATGCCAGTATCCACACCAGCGCGGTGACTGACAGCTGCACATTCTCCTCAAACAATGTGTTCATTCACGCTGTGCTGTGTCGAGGGTGAACTCCAACTCACCTTGAGTTAATTAGCGAATAACTTGCAGATTTCGAACAGAGATGGCGACAAAGAGGAAAAGCTCAGAATTGCAGATTTACCGAACTTTAGATTTTTTCCGTTTTTACCAACTGCTTACACACAAAAAAATGTCTCACGATTTTTGAAAACCTCACTCACAGTGGAAAACTACATGCCAAATCTTCAAAACCATAAGCTCAGCATTTGACCCAGTTTTCAATTGCATCTTTTTAAACACTACACATAATTCTCTACCTAAAACACAAAGATCTATCACTTTTACTTGCTGACTTGCTTTCCTTTTCCAAACACAACCAATCAAAATGCTACACTTATTCACACACACCTCACATGTGCAAACACTAATTGCTTACATAAGCGTTTACAGTTTTGTTGTGCTAATGTATACAACATTGTTTGGCCTAATAAATATTTTCTGGCTCTACATTGCATTGGCGTTTCCGATGTACTTGTTACCACTCTCAGCAGATTACTTTCACTGTATTGAAATGTAAGTTAAGCCTATATAAGATTTAGAACAGCAGTGTTTACATGGCATATCCAAAAATGTATTATTATGAAAGAAGTGTTTGATGCAAATGCTTTATTCTGACATGTGTTTATGGAATTTTTAATGAAGTGTTGCATTTTGAAGGAGATGTGAGGCATTTTACATTTTGTGCAGTTTTGAGAATTGTGTGTAGAGTTTTGAAGAAAGGAGACTTAGTTTTGAAAACATGTAAGCGGTTGGTAAAAACGGTAACTTTTGGCCTACTGGTGTTTAAGCATTTTGAAACATAAGTGCATTACCGTGCAAAATGTGTTTTAGTGATTGAAAATGTGTTTAGAGTTTTGAAAAAGAGTGCATGAGATTTGCAAATGGGGTTTTAACTACCTGAACTTGTTTAATGTTTTGCAGAAATAGTGATTTATTCAACAAATTGGTTTAGGCTATTGAGAATTTGATTCAGAGAATGGGGTTTAGTGTTTTAGCAATTCAGAAAAACTGTAAGTACTTCTCAACCAGGCCTGGGGGCCACTAGGGGCCATCAGCAAACCTCCAAGGCAGCGAGTAAAAATAAGAAATAAAATAAGTAAAAAAAAAAATTCATTTTTTTATATTTTTTCATATTAATTAAAAATATATATTTTATATATATATATATATATATATATATATATATATATATTTTTTTTTTTTTTTTTTTTTTTTTTTTTTTAGAAATTGTGGTCGAAATTGAGAGTACATTATTTTCAATCCTCATTCTTAATCCTTAACATAAATCTCTCAAAATGGATAAGTCATGGAGTCATCCAATTATTGTACAATAAAAACAATAGTGGATGCTATTATAACCTGCAATTGTGAGTTATATCTTACTATTTTTACTATAACTTACAATTGTGTGTTTATGTAATTTTTCTGACTTTATAACTCACAATTGCAAGATCATCTCTCACTATTTTGACTTTATAACACCATTGTGTTTATATCTCAATATTTGACTATATAACTCACAATTGCTGGTTTATATCTTATTTTTAATAGCTCTTAATAGCTTGCAATTGCGAGTTTATCTCTCACTATTTTGACTTCTCATGTAATTCGGAGTTTATATCACTAAAATAACGTTAAACTTCACAATTGTGATATTTTAAACAAACAAAGCAAGTTTACAATGTAAACCTAAAGTAATCTTTTGAAGTATCAATTTTGTCTCTGACTTTTTTCTCAAACTATTTCATTGGCCTTATCTGTTTTAAAGATATATATATATATATATATATATATATATATATATATATATATATATATATATATATATATATATATATATATATATATATAATTTCTTTAGTAAAACCTTTTTGTAAAAAGAGAAAAAAATACTACATCTAATCTTAATGATTTTTATTCCTTTTGGGATTGTAGTTTGCAGTGATGTCAGTGTGTGTGTGTGTGTGGACACTGGTGTCGTGGCTGAAGGCATCAAGCGAGACCTACATTTGTCTGTCCAATGATCCCCTTCTGTGGCCGGGAGGCACAAACTGCCAGCTCTGAATTAGAGTATTAAGGAGAGATATTCCACATCTAAAGTGTGTGTCTAACTTCCATTTTTTGAAATTTCTAATTTCTTCTTTTACATTCCACAGAAGGAAGTAAATCATACAAGTCTGGAACGACATGAGGTTGAATAAATCATGCCAAAATTTCCATTTTCAGAAATGGAATTCCCTTTAAAAACATTAAATGAAATTTGTATATGATTTGTCTCTGTCCACGTATCGAAAAATAATGATGAATGCAAAATCATGTCAGAGTTTGTGAAATTGTTTGTCATAATCGTTCAAGATGAAATGCATTATTCACTGCAATTTATATGTTTAGTTTCTCTGCAAAATTAATATTAGTAGGAATATATTAATATATATTAATAGGAAAGTTAATATTAAGCAGCAATGTCATGCAGCCCAGTTGGCCAGTTATGCAGACCTCCAGCAGCAAACAACAATCCAGTGACCTGGTAACCTCTAGCAACAAAATCATTATCAGTCTAAATGATTTTTGTATTCTCTTTGCATGGAATCTCTCTTTGAATCCGTCTCTCTCTTTCTCTTACACGAGTGTCAATATCTGCATCATGCTGTGAGACATGATGTTAGGTATTAGCCTCTTGCTGTGTACCTGTCAGTGTCTGTCTGCCCATCCTTCTCTATCCTACCTTTCCTTTCCACTCTCTCCATTCTTATTCCCCGTCACAGTCGCTCTATGTCTATCCACACATATCTGTTTTTCTCCCTCCCTGTCCTTCTCCCTCTCCCTCTCTCTCTCTCTCCTCTCTCTCTCTCTCTCTCTCTCCCTGTTGTGGTGATCAAACGTGCCTTGTGTGTCTCTCTGCAGTGCTGTGTGATCAGAGTGGAGAGTGAGCACAAGAGAGAGAGACTGTGTGTGTGGTTGGTTTCTCCGAGACCCGAGGAACATGCTGTCCCCTTCTGGCTGGGAATACTAAAGGCACAATCCCACAGCTGCTGCCTTTGTGTCTCTAGCCCCTGACCACACTTATATAACCCCAGACTACAAAGCCAACTGTCCAGCAAGCCTAAAATTCAGCATGTCTCTATCATCCATTCAAACAGTCGGGATTGAGATGCGCCACAGAGCTGTGCTGTGTCTGTTGGGGGGTTTCGAGCTTGTGATGGTCATAAAGCAGCTGGCCTCTGATTCTAAGCTCAGCTGAGTTCACCCAGGCCAGGCAGAGTTTAGAAGACTCGAAGATTATTCAAATGATAACTTGGAAAACAGAAAAAGAGTGATATGCTGCCTTGATTTGAAATGTAAACTTTAAACACATGCTGAGGTGCACAGTGCGCAGGAGTCGCCCACTTTCTGCTGAGTCAATAGCTACAGACCTCCATTCTTCATGGGGCCTTCAGATTAGCTCAAGGACAGTCCAGATGGAAATGAAAGCTTTAGCTTAAGTTCTGTCAGGAAGACTCAATCAGCGCGTCATGTATTACCTCACTCTTAGAAGAAAAGGTTCTATTTAGAACCTTAAAAGGTTCTAAAGCTGCTACGTATTTGAAACCCCTAAAATGCAATGCACGTGAATGATCACAAAATTCAAGATATGGGGGTTAAAAAATGTAATTAATCAATATCACACGAAGAGTGCCATTTCAGTTACTATCCTCTAAAAATCAGCATGATTAAAATGTGATATTAAATTACTACAACAGTTTAATACAATGACTGAATTACAACTACAAAATGTTGCAGAATATTGTAATATATGAATGAATAATAGCCTATAAAGAACCTTTTGTGCCAAAAGGGTTCTTTCTGGTCATTATCATCATCATTTTTTTTTTTTTTTTGCATAAAAGGTCCTTTGCAGTTGAGTAAAGACCCTATGCTACATATGAAGAGTTCAGATGCAAAAGCCTCTAAATGCCATTTGAAATTTTCTTCTAAAATGACCATTTTTATCAAGCTTGTATATTTAAGTTCAGTAATTTCACTTAAATGACAATTAATAGGTAATCTTCATTGCCATTTAAGTGAAATTACTAAAATTAAATATACAAACTTGATACAAATGATCATTTTAGAAGAAAATTTCAAATGGCACTTAGAGGCTTTTGCATCTGAACTCTTCATATATAAAGCCCTTTTTTTCTAAGAGTGTATCCAATCAGGTGTTAACAGTCACAGTATAAAAGATTGGTACTTACACTTGTCTGAGTTCGCAGATGCTGTCGCTGCCATTCACCTCCATCCTCCACATCACCACCACCATGATGGTCCCTTCCCAACCTCCAGGGGTCGGCTGCGCCTCCGCCTTCATCTCTGGCGGGACATGCGGATTCGGCTCGCTGAGGACGGGGCCTATGCCAAAGAACTCATAAATTAATGCTTGCTGAGCTGTCAATAAACAAACCAAGACATTTTGGTCAATTCATGCTCCCAACTTTGTGGGAACAGTTTAAGGATGGCCGCAATATTTCACAATATTTGTGTTTTTACTGTAGTGGTGATGCTACAAATGGAGCCCTGGAGAGCATAAGAGACTTCTTTAAAAAAAAAATGTGTGTGTGATATTAATATATGACTATTATATTTAAAAAATAACAACAATAATATTATGATAGTAAAGAAATCGTTTTTCAGCCCTTTTTCATAAAAACAAAAGCATCTTATGATTTATTGTTTTATCGAGGGCCTTTGTTGCTGCCTTCACGTGTTTTCGGATATGTCCTACTTTCCAGTTTGAAGTCATGATAATAAGTTGCATTCATGCCATGTCGTAATTAGTCTCAAAATGAGAATGGGTGTAGTTCAATTCTGAGCTGTTAGTTGTGTTCGACTTGAAGCAGAGCTGCGCAGAGAAATCGGTCTATGTTCATCCAAAAATGAAAATTAAGTCAATAATTACTCACCCTCATGCTGTACCAACCCCGTAAGACCTTCGTTCATCTTCGGATCACAAATGAAGATATTTTTTATTAAATTTGAGAGCTGTATATCACTACCACATAGGCTGCCTAAGGGATTGGAACTTGACGGCCTAAAAAGTAATTGAAGAAAATGTTTAAATATTCCATGTGACTAGTGGCTCAACTATAAGTTTATCAAGCGACGAGAACACTTTTTGTGCGGAAAAACAACAAAAATAACGACTTTATTCGACTATTCCTTTTCTTCTGGGCCTGAGACGTGAGTTCAAGAGATTTCCACAACGCATGCGCGAGAACCACGTTATTTTCTACTAGCCTACTTCTAGTTCAGTTCTCTACTAAAGAGCAGGCTCTGCTTTTGAATCGCTCAAGCGATACTTTGATGTCATACACCGACCGATCGGTCTGCATAGCACCACTTCATGACTTCAAATTGTACACACTGTTCACGTCTTAGTACTGGAAATTATGCGTTTCTATGGCAACACTATAGACCATTTCACAAGATGTAAACAACACTGGTCCAGAAGCACTTCCTGTTTCAGTGTTTTAACACTACAAAAAAGCTGGGATAAAATACAGCCAACAGAACATTTAAAACTGAATCAAAAAGTTAAACAAACATCTTTAAGATGTTTTCTTTACATGTGAAATAAAGAAAACAGTTACAAACTGAAACAGGAAGTGTTTCTGGACCAGTGTTGTTTACATCTTGTGAAATGGTCTATACGCAACCACAGGTAGAGATACAAACCATTCAGATGAAAACCGTAAAGCAACTCTGCAGACGAGAACTTAATTGGTAAAATGAAGTAATAAGAAACTGCTCACGTGATAAAACATACTTTGAGAATGAATGCAAATTATGACCCAACAAATTCAGCTCTCACACACACAAAACAGCCCGTGGCTAATTAGATGTATCACCCATTGTTCAGCGTGACGATCAAACCGTTCCTTTGTCTCCCTTCACATGTACATGCAAGGTGGGATGTCGTGCAGTGCGCCACTCGCCCTCTAGCGGTTAGCTGAGAAAGCGCGTGCTGGGCCTGTCTTCTGCTCAGGAGTCTGGTGATGTTGTCTGTTGCTGTCTTTAAGAATGCTGTGTCCATAGGAACCGGCTCAGAATACTGATTCCACAGTGCAGCACTTGTGCATCAGGGCTGCAGTTAGACTCTAGCCAAGGACTGTCCACTGTCTTTACCGCCTTCTCTTCTGAAGATAAAACAAATGTGTATTATATTTGGAAACTAATCTATGGCAACATATGACATATGGCATAGAATATGACCCTCCTGAACTAGCTATGCTTTTATTACCATCAAATGATATTCTGAGGAGAATATAAGAAGAATTTTTTTCTTTATATTGCGTAGATGCTCTTGTCCTTTTGATGACATCTGATCTGTGTGCCTTATGACACTAGTGGTGCTATGTTGGAAGTGTATTCGGCCATTGTATTGTGTGTATTGTATTGAAATGCAAGGCAAAATAACCAATGACAAATATTTATAAACCTTTACACATTCACAATTTACATACCAATATATAACATATTTTCTGCATGAATCATACACTATAAACAATGATATTATTGAATATGTTAAACAACACATTTAGAGACCATAAACAATAATGAAGGGTATAGTTATGAAATGAGAGGGGAAGAGGAGGAGGGTGGAGAGCAGAAGATAGGACAGAGAGGGGAATAGCTGTTTGCCCCGCTAGAGCTCCTTACGTAAGAGAACAGTGCAGTGGAGAGACGAAACCAACACACACTCGCCCCTCGGCCACAATGACATACTGCTCCGGCCCTTTCATCCCTGCTCTTCTCTCTTTTACCGCACACTCCATTATTATACCTCTCAAGGAGGTCTGTATAATTACAGAAACATCTGGTCCTCCCTTAATTATTAGTTGATAGCTATTATACTAAGTAACAACATTCATTTTAAGTATGTATATATTTTTTTCTAGTTAATAAAACAAACTGGATATAATGGACATTTTTTGAATTGACTTACTGGTAATACATTGAACATCATTCTTTTAATAACTGAAATATCTAATGTGCGTAATTGCATTAACGATTGTTGTAAAAATGTGTAAATGTATATTGTATTAGCTAAGCTGTCAGCCAATGTATTAGCTTGTGTATCTTTATGCTATGATAGTAAGAAAGCTAGCTTAAATATACGAAAGAGTTCAGATGCAAAAGCCTCTAAATGCCATTTGAAAATTTCTTCTAAAATGACACTTTTATCAAGCTTGTATATTTAAGTTCAGTAATTTCACTTAAATGACAATTAATAGGTAATCTTCATTGCCATTTAAGTGAAATTACTGAACTTAAATATACAAGCTTGATAAAAATGATCATTTTAGAAGAAAATTTCAAATGGCACTTAGAGGCTTTTGCATCTGAACTCTTCATACATTAACAGTCATTCAAATATAGGCTGCATTCACACTGCAGGGGCTTAAAGCTACACTGTGTGATTTTTACCCCCATCTAGCAGCGAAAAGGCTAGATTTTAACTCCTACGGTGGCCAATGTAGTCCAAGATTAACATGGCTTCCAGATCGACTTCGTCCATGAGTGTTAACTCAAACGTAAACGCGAAAGGCGAAGCTTGAATTAATGGGTATGTCCCTCTTTGGCTAATGTACTTTCAAAATGGAGGGGCAACATGGCGACCAATGCCATGTGATTAGACTAGTATGCTAATTAGTCAAACCATGACCCCTTAGTTTATCCCAGTGAAATCCAGGTCGATTCTAGGATTCATGAGTCAAATAATCAAAACTGTCTTTCATCTCCCCTCCCCCTCTATATCTCTCTGATGCTTGCTTGAAGTGGCCCGTTAAAGCATTAGTAAGCCTTTCTCTTTGAAAAAGCACAAAAAAAGACAAGCTGCGACAGAAAAGTGATGACAACACTCCAAGGTCTAAGCTCATCACAAAACGACAGAGCCATCCTTTATAAATCCTTATGAATATTGCCGTAAGGGTTGTTGGTGTGGGGCGAAGCAATTCTTGCCAAGAGTGCAGAAAATGTACCATGTGAGGAAAGAGAAAGGTCTGAATTGTGTGTGAAGAGCTTCCAGGGTTCTTATTACGCTGTAAAATGATGGGGGAAGCAATTTTGCAACGAGTCAGTGAGGACAAAGAGTCTTAATTAGGTGAGCTCCCTTTGGACTCTGTCATAAACAAAAGCCTCAATCCTAACTTGACACCCCCAGATGCACAGAGGGATGCTTGGTTCTCAAGGACAAAACCTACAGGCCTTGCATAACTAAAGTATTGTTGCTTGAGATCGCTACAGCAAAATTTACACATAGAAAACAGGCAGAGGTGCAATGTAAGTCCTCAGCAGCTCCTGACCAAAGTGTGATGTAATGGTGGGATTGGGTGGGAGGCCAGAGGGAGTGGGGAAAGCCAGCTGTCTTTGCTGTGGACATCTGGGCATGAGTGCTGTGGGGCGTTGTGGTTGGACAGATGAATGTTACAGAGGAAGGTAGAATTCCTGACACAGCCCTCATCATTCCTATCATCTCTTATTCCAATGCTGGCATCAGTCTGTAAGCTAATTAACTCGTTATTAAAGTGATTTTGCAGAATATTATACAACTGCTTTGAAATGTAAACTTGTCAAATATGGAGGACTGTGGAATAATAAGTAGCACATAAACAAGTGTTATGTCAAAAGTTTGAGCTAAGACTTTTCCCACTTTCGTTCTAATCAACTTTTGTCCTCTAGGAGCCATGTGAATGTACAATACTAATTAAGGTTTATAAAGCATTCATTATTGACCAAGCACCTGAAGGCCAGGGTTTTCGCTGAGTTGGGGGATTCTACAAGGGTGCCATTGATCCACTTCCTGCTCTGCAGTATTGCTTTAGTAGAGCAACCTTTCACAGAGGTCATTCACAGAACACAAAGTTAGACCACATTTCTGGACAAAAGCCACTTTGGTTAAGTCCATAGATCTAAGATTATGGCAACTTTTAATTGTATTATTTGGTTTTGGTTTTAATGAACACAACATCACATTTCAACTCTGTCTGAGCATTTGGAGAAGACAAACTTAAAGTCAGCATGAAAAAGTAAGTTGTGCAAGTCTTTTCTTCCCTATTGTGACGTAGATGCAAGTGAAACAGCTGATCAAACTAGAGAAGTGTCGAGCACCAATGTTTCTCAATGAAGGGGCCCTTAAAATTACGTATTTAACGAGACAGAAGCATTGAGCCAAACATACAGTTAAAAAGGTTTTCCCTTAAATTGTAAATTGCAGGTTGACCACCACAACCAATTAATGTGTACATAGTCAGAGATCTTAAAGTAATCCATATTGAGTGGTATAGTCCAATTTTCTGAAGAGACTTGATCCCTCTATAGCAGAGATGCCCAGACTAGGGGCCAAAGTTGGCCCGTGTTATCCTTTGATTTGGCCCCGCCATACCATCCGGGGAGAGGGGATTTCTTTAAAATGCAAAACTTTAAAAATAAAACTGCATTAATTAATCGGATTGAAGTTGTTTTATATTTATTTTAAATATTATAAAATGAATAAACCTATAGCAACTTTAATGTAATACCATTTGATTTATGATGCAACGTCGTATGATGTGGCCCACGTCCCACAATCAAGATTGATTTTTGGCCCTTCATAGGAAAAGGTTTGGGAGTGCTGGGGTTATGACATCACATTGTAGGACAAAACACCCAAGTAACGCATCCAGTTCCCTTGCCCTAAAATCTATTGTTTTTTGCTAAATCACCTGAAATAAGGTCTGTGGTTAACAAAGACTCTAAATATTTTCACATTTTGATGACAAAAAATACCAGTTGTTGCCTGCTTAGGAGTTTTTTTTTTTTTTTTACTTTATAGGCTTCAAAATGTATACATTTTGGATTAACTTGTAAAGATTATCTTGATAGACTAAACATGCACAGGGGTCACAACTACTTATCAAACACTCACCTTTTGTGGCCATGTCCACACTAATACGTTTTCATTTGAAAACGTATATTTTCCTCTCCGTTTTGGCCTTCCGTCCACGCCGTTTAAGTCAACAAAAACGTATCGTTTGGAAAACGCTCTTCAAAGTGGATAAATTTGAAAACGCCGTTTTCGCGTTGTAGTGTGGACAGTGAAACCGGAGGTATTTCGAAAACGATGACGTAAGTTTAGTCATGTGATCCATGTAGTACCAGTAGATATTCATGTTTATCGGTATTGTGCCTGTTATGTGTTATTCATTTTTACACTTTTGCTAAAATGTTACTTTCTGTTACTTAATATGTGCTGTTCTTCATAGCACAGCACTGCAAAGATGACAGGATAAAATGATCCTGTTATTGTGCGATAACATTATTTATTTTCCCATCTGTATAATCTCAGTGAGCTTTTGTTAAGTTTCACGCGTTGCGCAGTAAAGTGAATTTAGAAGTTTATCATCCACACTGAAACGTCGGAAAACGCCTGAAAACGCACCTTATTTAAGTTGTTATTTAACTTATTTAAGTTGTAAATAAGTTGTTCCAAAGATGATTTGTAACCTCATAGGTTTGTAATGACATGAGAACTTTAATTTTTGGGTGAACTCTGAGAACCAATGAAACTATAATATTCAGCAACATCAATACATTAAAGGTTTATCATGCTAATTTGATGTCTAGTCCTGGAAGACTAGAAATAGTAGCAGTAAATTGTTACTTTTTCCTCTCATTGGGCTCAAGAATAGTTGAAACAATCAGCATATTAAAGGTTCTCTAAGCAATCCTGGGTGTTGACATTCAGATTATTTTCAAACAAATCAGGAGGCTAGCTAGACCCTCCCTCCGCATCTCATCTCCTCCCCTCCCTTCCGTGCTTTCCGAAATAATTGTGAACGTGAATTGTGTGGGTTTGGCGAACTTAAGCATTAATTTAGAAGAAAAAAAAAAGGATAATTTAACGTTACCCACCTGTCCAGCAAAAACAGAGCAACCTGAATGTTCGGACTGGAAGCCCTTCTGCCGCCGGAGTTCTCGCCATCGTTCAAAAGCTTTACCGATGTGAATTCAGAACTTTGCACGTTCATCATCCGATTCCTTCTTTTTAATTTGTTCATCAGAACGTCGTCTCTTTGGTCGTGTGTCGGTCATTTTTCAAACTTCCCATGCTTCTCTCTCCTTCACACACCCCCTTTATGTGCACACGCACTAACCCCCAGACCCACCCTCAAATACTTCTTGCCAGTGATTGGCTGGAACACTGTTTGTTAGGTTTCGTGGTCCGGGTGAGACATGATTGTTTTTGTTGCCGTTTGTGGAGCCTGTGGTGTCTACAGAGACCGCGTTTTTTACAGTGCGTTTAGGGGACAGCCGATAGTGAGGAGACGTTTGCTGTATGTGACAAAATGTTTTGGCCCCACATTGCTTAGAGAACCTTTAAAACAGAAGAATTTTATCCAATTTGAGAGCCTATTAGAACAATCAGCTCAGTGTAAAATCTTTAAATTTGAACTATACAATTATAGGAACAAATTAGACGGGGGATCATTTTGTTTATTTTTATTAAACGACTCTGCAGTACAGCATGACGACACCAGACAGAGCAGAGGACGAGCACATTTATGACATCTCCTCCTTGGCGAGACGGTCTTTCTTGAGGGGTCCCTGTTGAGAAGGGGAAAATAAGAGGTTACCAGCCAATTCAAATTTGAGATGAATTACAGCACGTTTTAACAACTGGAGTCATGTCATCAGAGAGTGAACAGGGAGAAAGCACAAAGAGGCACTACTCCCCTGCCTCACGGAGTTTTAATTTTGCACTGGAATGGAACCCAAATCTCAGACTGATTAGCTGACACAGGTTACGAACAGTGCGCTGATGTGGCTAGGATCATGAGGCAGCAGATTCATAGCTTTCTTCCACTAAGGTTGTCATTTCAGGTCAGTTGCAAGAATTAGATTATGTGCAAAGTCACTTAATTATGATCTCTACAGGATCGAGGTCTAAATGCTACCAATTAAAACTTCTTTAAAAGGATCCAGCCAAGCATGATGCACATCGAGTCAGGTCCGGTCTTAACAAGCACTGGCACACCCTGTAGACCCAGGTCTGGCCTAATTCTGACCAACTTATTTAAACCACAAGCCTGAGAGGGTGCTGCGAGAAATCATCGAGTTAAAGTGGTCATGCACTTACCATGAAGTTTTTCTTCTCCTCGATGGTCTGGAAACGTCCATGACCAAACTTGGAGGTGGTGTCGATGAATTTGAGTTCGATCTTCTCCAGACACGGCGGCTGGACTGGACCAGAAGAGATTTGCGCAGAGTCAACACCCTCTTCTTGGTTCCGATCACACAGCCTTTCAGCATGAGGAAGTCGTTGGTCACCTCACCATAGTGTACAAATCCACCCTAGGGAAGCACAAGAGTCAGTTTAAAAAGCCACTACATAGTCTGAAGTAAAAACACATCAAATAGACATCTACACACTTACAAGGGGGTTGATGCTCTTGTTGGACAGATCATAATCAGTTGAGGCGTTGCTCTTAACCAGTTTTCCATCCTTGGTGTGAAAGCCCACACCAATCTTGTAGATCTAATAATAAAAATAAATATACATGTAAGAGATGACATGCACAAGTGATTTCCAAATGAACACTTGAATCCACTTCTGATGGCTCACCTTCTTGTTGATCTCAGTTCGGTGGTGGTAGCCTTTCTGACCGGCACGAGCAACAGAGAAGGCCACACGGGCAGGATGCCAGGCTCCAATACAGGCCACCTTACGCAGTCCACGATGGGTCTTGCGGGGCAGCTTCTTTGTGTGCCAACGGCTTGTCACACCTACAGCAACACATCTTTGATCAGAAAAGGCCTCTTTGAAGCTCATTTGCGTATAATACGGCAAGTGTGCTGTCAGAAGGAAGGCAGCATGGGAGTTTCCTCATGCGTTTCGGGCGCCATGCCTGACCGCGATTAATCCATGTTTTTCATCATTATTTGCACAATGCTAGTCAAGTCAATTCATGGGAACAGACAAAATGTTGAACAAAGAGCCATCCACCTACCCTTGCATCCATGACCCTTGGTAACGCCAATAACGTCAATCATCTCATCCTGAGCAAAGACATTAGAGATGGGAATAGTCTGCTCGAGCTTCTCTCTGGCCCAGTCAACTTTCTCAGCAATAGAGCCACCGTTCAGCTGAACCTCCATTAAGTGGGACTTCTTCTGTCTGTGGGGCAGCAGACGCATCTACAGACAAAATGAACATTTGGTAAATCTTCATGACAAAACATCCAATTAAGAAAAATCATACAACCAAGACTTTAATCCATGTTTTAAATTTCTAGTTCTGTGTTCACCCCAGCTACCGGTAATAAGCTCACCTGTGTGTGGGCAATGATGCGAATGATCTGGCAGTACTTCTTCATGGAGGCAAAGTCTTTCTCCAGCTGCTTCTTGCCCTCCTCATCTTGCCACCTCTTGCAGTACTTGGTGAAGGCCTTCTTCTTGGACTTGTACCTGAACGTGGTAGATGAGGGCAGGGGAAAAGCACAAAGAAAGGTTGGCACAGCCCCTTCATAGCCTAGCAGGCCAGTGGAAGGAGACTGGGCATAGCTGCTTTGCCCATCCTCATGGTAAAGGGGAGGCATCAACAGCAATAGGTCATTTCGGCTCATGGCACAGTTTCTAAGGAGCCCTTTCCACCGGCCAGAGGAGCCCGGAGCTCATCAGGGCACAAGGCACCTGAGCGGAGCTGCACCATACCGATAAATTAGAATGGCTCAGGAAAACTTGATTGTTTAATCTGGCCAACATCTATCAGCTCCAGACTAAACATGCAAGCAATCACGGTTTCAAAACCAAGCCTTACCAGTTCTTATAGAAGCGACGCTTGCACTCGTCACTGATGTGCTCAGCAAAGATGGTCTTGAAAGAGCGCAGGCCACGAGGGGTCATGACGTATCCAACAACACCCACTACAACCATGGGTGGAGTCTCCACAATGGTCACTGCCTCAACCACTTCCTTTTTGTTGACCTCTAAGAAAAAGAATAGGCTAGTTAGAATCAAACAATAACACACCAAGCTATAATTAATGCAGGTTTAAGATTTGATTATGCAACTGCTCTCAGGACTCGACATTCAGCAAGGGATTAGAAGCCCAAATATGCCCGCCCGTCGAGGATTTCATCACTGGCAGGCAAAGTAGAGCACTTTTTTTACATGCAACAAAATCTGAACATTTAAACATCAACTCACTTGAGCCAGGTCTGTCAACCTCACGGACGATGTGGGTCATACCAGCCTTGTAGCCAAGGAAAGCAGTCAGGTGAATAGGCTTGCTGGGATCATCTTTAGGGAAACTCTTCACCTTACCACGATGGCGTTTACACCTCTTGCGTGGCAGGAAGCCCAGGGAGCCATGGCGTGGGGCCGAAAATTTACGGTGAGACTAAAAAAAATAAAAATAAGACATTAATTCATAGTTAGAAGTTCTAAACATGAATGTTCTGATATTCAGTACAATTCTACAACTGGTGTAATTATGCTATACAAACTTTAAGAAGGCAATTTCGGGCATAAGAGCAATTTCTAATAGAACAAACATCTAAAGGGTCCCCACTCAAACAGAACACATGTCCCATTCCACTGTGCTACTTTTGTCCTTTTACCAATGTAAACCCATTTAACAATTACAGTGGTCTCTTGTTTAATCATTGTGCATGACAACGCACAAATTAGAGTTCAACACTGTGAATGTCCCATTACAAGAAAAGATATTCAGCAAGGCATACTAAAATCTTAAATTGTACTGTTTGTTACTTCCCTCCAAGAAAAAAATATATAGATTAACTTAAGGACACAACAAACGAACATCAAGTCTACACTATCCTCCTGGGACCCAGGTGGAAAAATTAATTTAGTTTAGTTTGTCATTACCTTGGTTAAAGCATGAGCAACAAATGGATAAACTACAGAAATATTTGATACAATATTTGTTATGCCATGTCCTCTGTAATGGACAAAGGTATTTAAAAATAAGTTTGTTTTTTTTTTTTACTTTGCATAAAGAGGATTCTCAGTTAAGTAACAGAATAAATTGATACCATTTTACTTTATGCAATATGTATAACTTAAAATGGCCACAGTTGGGTAGTCCCGTTCATCAAAACAAATTATCTAAATTACTTAAGTCTTGTGGCAAAAATGGACAAATATATTAAGGGCAACGTTCATACCCAACATTTCATAGTAATACTAATAATTTCTTTACACATTCCCTTGTTTCCCAGAACACCTAATTAACTCCTATTTTGTAACAAAATCATTGATTAGGCGGCCTAGAAACCATATTTTATTGAATTGTTGACTTGTAAAAAACCTTAAAACATTGGTCAGATCTAATGCTGCGTTCACGTGCTACGGAAATCAGGATATTTTCCACTTGTGAACTGGTATTTACCAGTGTGTTGCGTTCAAGTGCTTTTGTTGTCGTAATGTGGTAAAAAGATGAAGATCCAGACCTGTTATTTAGCGAAAACTATTTTAGACTGCTTAAGTCATTTGCAACAGCAAGAAAATGATTTATCAAAACTCAAAAGGTAAATAATATGCTGTATAATAATTTCTAGATCATGAACAGTATATATTTTTACCATTCACGACTCTCACGGTGCTCTCCGCCATTTTGAAAAGATCAAAGGTTATTCTCATCTCGGCAACTCGTCCGTCAAAATATTCTACGAGTTCCCCATTGGAAAATACCACATGAGGGGTGTTCATGTGCATTTTCCACGTCGGTTTTTGGTATTTACCATAGCACATGAACGCAGCATAAGTGACAAAATATAATTTGCCATGAACGCCAAATTAGGCCCTAAAAAGTATCACGTAAAGATAAACCATAATGACATCAATAAGCTAAGAAAAAAAATGCTAATTTAACAATCAGAAGGGATTAAAATATCTAACTAATGCCTTAGAGTCCAAAAACCACCATGTCGTTTGTGTACTTAAAGCAGAGAAGGACGCTGCCATTTTCCTCTGCGGTCAATCAAACACCATGTGCAAAAAAAAACTCAAGCATAGAGATGAAAAACAATTTATAGCCACAGCAAACCGGTCGTTTAGATTCTATGTGTAATATATTGAACATGACAAGTCTTAAGTCAGAAGGATGCCTTTGATTTATGTTAGATTGTGAAAAGAAGTCAGGCACTCACCATTTTGTCCCCGGTCCGATTGAAAGAGATCGACTGAGAGGCGGTGCTTCCTTATAAAGCAAAACCGGCGTTCGACGCGTCTGCGTCACGGAATACGTGTGTGCGTCACGGCAGGCGCGGGCTCGTGCATTGCTTTACGTTGCGATTGTGCTCAATGTATGCAGTCCCTATGTGAAATTTTCGCATTTATTCCTTCTGTGTCAAGATTAATGTCAAACACATATAAGAAAATCTATAATGTGCAACCAATCTTACTTAATGTTTCTTTTTTTGCAAAAAAATGTTCTTGCTATAACTCATAAAATGCGTTTCTAAAGACAGAAAAAAACAAGTTACTAACTCTTTACTGCCCTAGTATGTCTGAAATCCATTTAAAGGTAGGCTACTCTTGTGAAATAAACGTGGCACAATGGCCTTCATCACAGTATGCTTTTTCCTGTTTATTGCTAGGGCTTCATCAGGATGCTGTTTGAGTGACACATCTGTTACAGACAAGTAGGCCTTCCTGTAGGCTAAAGCAAATGGTACAGATCTTTCTAACAAATAACTGTCTTGTTTGGTCTGAAAGCTTATAAATGAATTGAAAGGTGGTAAACTTGATTCTTTACTGATAATTTTGAAAGCTTAAGAAATCATAACTTTTGTTATATAAGCAGGTTAAATCCTAAATGTTCCTATCAGATCTAATAAAGATTTCTACCTTTAAAGAATAACAGCTTTAATGGCTGGACAGGTTAGAGTCCGACTAATTATACTGGAGTAAGATAAATCTACAAATCACACAAATGCAAGCATAGAAAATCATACAAAGTTTACCATAGTTCCCACCAAAATTAAAACAAGTTCATTTATTTATTTGCCCTCACATTGGTCCAACCCTGTATGTCTGTCTAGAGTGAAATAAAGATGTTCAGCAGAGTGTCCAAACTATTTTTTTTTTTTTGGCCATATAGTAGAAGTGGATGGGGACTGGTGACAGCTGTGGTGGTCACCATTCACTCTCATTGTACAGAGACCAGCCATTTAAACATTCTGCTGGGGAACTCTTGATGGTATAACTTGCAAAAAAAAAAAGATGAGTGAGTGGATGATTACGGCATGAAACGACATAAAGGTGAGGAAATGACAGAATTTTTATTTTTGAGTGAACAATCATTCTGCTCGCATCCCACAAGGGCCATCACTGACATACATATTCAATTATTTATTTTAGATACTATCTCTCACATTCACTCATAAATGCAATCTGTAACACATGTAAATGCACAGAAATGATGCACGTTAGGTCGGCTAAAAATTAAATGTATAAGATAAAGAGGTTTTTAAATGTATTTTATTAGATCAAATGTGCACTGTCTAATCATTTCAAGTCAGAATGTATGTTAACAGCAGTAGATTATTTTTATTGGAAACTAAATGCAGGTATAGTTAACAGGACTATCCACTACACAAGGACATCGCTTGCACTAAATATAATATAAAATAACAATAAAATAAAAAACAGTGGACTAGTCTTGTAAATAACAATAATTAAAATTTTGGAAAAAAAAATACATATAAAAATCATTTTGTAATATTTTTTTCCCCTCCTGAAAATGACAGTGAAGCTCAGTACAGACTCTTTTATGCATTCATTCTGAGGTTTCCTCAACATGAACAGCAGAGGGCAGCACTTTCTCTTTAATAAAAGGGACTCAAGTCAAGCACTGCAGATTCAACAACCTGGATGTTGCACCCAACCAGCAGCCATTTCAATCAGTTGGGCATTAGTGGGGAGGTAATGTTTCTGCCAGCATGCTTTGGTATTGTTCCCTAAGGCATCACAGGGTTTGGGGAGGATTGTGCATTTATTGAGGCATCATAACTGAAGTCCAACATCTTAGATGCAAAGTATCAGTAAAAGTCTCACAGCTTTTTAATTCCTTCTGCCAGTCAGCAGGAGTTTTACAACAATTAGAGTTTTGTGTGAAAAAAAGAAAAAAAAGACAATGAGTCCATCTCAGCTTCCTCAGGGCTTGATCCTGGACAAACCACAGGTCCTCTCACCCATCTCAAAGACCGCATCTCGCCTGATCCAGGTTACGCTTCTGAAAGAAAGTCTTCCCAAACTCATAAGTGCTGATCATGACTGCACAGGCCGGAGCAACTTTGATCACTCTTGGAAGGAAACCTGAAAAAAATCAAAGCTGATTATTGAATGTATACAACAGTATCACTGTTTCAATAATAAAAAAGTTAAAGCCATAGTGTGTAATTTCTAGTCCAGTTCCGTCCAGCACCAAAACATTGTTTAAAAAAAAAAAAACCTATTATGCTTTGTAACTTTGCTTTGAAAATGTAACAAAGCACAAAGTGACTCTAAAGAGAGTTATTCTCTATGTCAGTAAAATTGGATCCTGTTTGGGAAAGAACACTTCACAATATTCCTCATTTAAATCATTTAAGTAAGTCTGGCCTGGTTGAATTGCGTTAGCAGTGGGTTGAAACTTGCCGTTAAAGATATAGGCGGTGACATTTCCAAAACACGCTTGAATCAGTTGACCAATCACAACATACTGGTCCTGCCAGCCAATCAGATCACATTTTGCTTATCAGAAGTGCGTAATAGAGTGCCGAAGTTACGACGTCACTCTGTAGGCCAAAACGCGGAAGTGAGCTAGCATTTTAGCATTACGGTTCCCTCGCTCTAAAGCCTATGGGATTTTTGAATGGGTTTTTGCTAAATCGCCTGAAATAAGGTCTGTGGTGAACAAAGCCTCTAAATATTTTCACGTTTTGATCTATGACATAGAACACACAGTTATAACCTGCTTGTGGTTTTTTAAACTTTATTGTGTCTGATTGTGTTTTTTAAAATCTTTATATAGGCTTAAAAGTGTATACATTTTGGATTAACTTGTAAAGATTATCTTGCTAGACAAAACGTGTAAGGGTCACAACTCTTTGTTAAACACAGATCTTGTTTTTTGCGATTTTCCAAAAGTCTATGGGGAAAATGCATTGCTTTTCGACTGAGGGAACCCATGCACCACTAGCTTCCGAGTTGTCCTACAAAGTGACGTCATCACTTCGGCACTCTATAGCCTGTAGAAATTAGAGCTTACCTGCAAACAAACCCCTGTATCCCATGTCAATCCAGATATTCCTCATCATGTTCCATGTGGAGGCTGGTTTCTTCATAGAGATTGCTGAGAAAGGTCAAAATGTCATGAAATTTGATGCCTGATAAAATGTAAATAACTCTAGCTTAAGTAATCAGCACTTAAATTGTTTTTAAAGAGAGTGGTCATCTATGAGATCATGTCACTCCACCTTCAGGTTGAATTTCAACACTACTTTTAACATATTAACAGGTGAAACTACAGAAGCTGCCATACCTTCGACAGCATCCATTTCCCCTAACTGGATTTGCCTGCGCGTTTTCACCACCGTCAAACGGCAGGGTCAGAACTGCAGCGATCTGTGTCGAAAGAAAATAGATATTCTGATGAGACCTGCACTGCATGATAAAAATCATTTCATGGTTTTCAGAAAAATACTCAAAGCAGCACAACTGTTTTTAACATTGATATGTTCACTTTAGCAGTAAATCAGCATATTAGAATGATTTCTGCAGGATCATGCGACACTGAAGCCTGGAGTTATGATGCTGAAAATTCAGCTTTGGTATTAAAGGAATAAATGACATTTATTTTCTATTTTATTATCCCCTAATAAATACAGCCTTAGTGCGGATACATTTAATTATAGTGTTATATTCACAATTATATCACAATTATAACTGCAAAACCAATTGAGTTATAAAGAACTTCAACTATGTAGTCATGTTTTAAGTATGTAGTAAGATAATACACAAAAATATCACTTGACCAATTAGTTAAGTGCAAAAATTTCAATGCAAAAGATCACTCATGTCCTACATTCATCTGGGACAGAAGTCAACCCAGGATTTGTTCTCACATAAAAGCCTTTATTGTAAATCAGTCAGGCCAGATAAGATATCACACTGTTCACATTGTTTAATCTGTTTTCCTCACTGTAGCCTTATGTAATCATTCATAAACTCATCCACATTAATTTACAACTATTACAATTTACAACTTTTAATGCGTCATTTAAAAGTTGTAAAAGTCATCAATTATATCTGGCTTTTGAGAGTGAGGTGATACTGGGATACTCACAGCTCCTGAGACGGCCCCGGCTGTAAAACTGATGCTGAAGGAGGTCTGTGGTGCGCTGTACCGCTCACACAGCTGTGCCTTCACTAGCTCATAGTTAAACCAGTACAGGGCTGATGGTGGGGAAAAACAGTCAAGCACTGCATCTGTGGAACATCCCACTGCCAGAGAATGTACAGGTCACTGACCTGAAAGGGCACGTCCCGTAGGACAGTGGGACCCCAGCCTCTCCAGAGAGATAACCAGCCATCCTGAGCCACAGACGAGCGGATACACACCATCAGCTCGCTGTATGGGAGTCTGCGGGACTGCATCTTGGTCCGAACCAACTCCAGAGGACTGATGACAGACACTGCTCCCACTGAGCAGCACAGAGAGGAGACGTCAATAATGTGACAGCAGAGATCACAACACAGCAGTCACGATCAAACAGAACACTAATAAAGTACAAAAATGGGGATGCACCAACATTTTGCAGCTGTCTAAAATACTAAATTTAAATCAATCATTTAAAAAAACTAAACATGAATTTACAGCATTATAAATGTACAATTTGAGATTTGCTAAAGATTACATTTAACAGTGTGCATCTGTTCAAAGGTTTGTGATCAGTATTTATTAAAACAATTACTACTTTTAATGAACAAGAATGGATTAAATTGATCAAAAGTGACAGTAAAGACTTTCAAAAGATTCTATTTCAAATAAACGCAGTTCTTCTGAAATTTCTAATCGTCAAAAAACAATATGACTAGTTTCTACAAAAATATTAAGCAGTACAACTGTTTTATACATTAAAAAATATAAGAATTGTTTCTTGAAATCATCATTTTAGAATGATTTCTGAAAAATCATGTGACGCTGAAGTCTGGAGTAATAATGAAAATTCAGCTTTGTCATCACAGGAATAAATTACATTTTAAAATATATTGAAAGACAACATTTATGTCAAAAAGTAATATTTCAGAGTATTTCTGTATTTTTGAATAAATAACTCTCAAAAACATCTTATGAACCCAACTCTCTGAATGGTAGTATATCCAGAATCAGTCAAAAGGTTTGACACACCTTCTCCTTCAGTGTTTTTTTCTTTATTTTTATTATGTTCAACCATGTACACTAAATTACGTGTTTAACAACCCAGAATATGTTTTATACTTTAGACCGTCCAAAGTAGATACATTGTGCCTCGATGACAGCTTGGCACACTCATCAGATTCACGAGGTAGTAACCCATAATGATTTTCAATTCACAAGGTGTGCCTTGTCAAGAGTTCATTTGTGACAATTCTTGCCTTCTTAGGGTACATTTACACGACAATCGATATGCTTAAAACGGAGACATTTTTCCTTTCAGTTTTCTGCGTAAAGAAGACACAATTGTCAAAACGATCCCCATTTACATGTATCCGCAAAAACAAATAAAAACCCTGTATTCTGCTTCCAGGCCATTAGATGGTGATGAAGCACTATAGACTGAACACGCAATACACATGTGCATGACTTCATCGTCTTCAGAGATTCGCGTTTTTGTTGTTTACACAGAGATTGTTTTTAAAAACGTGCACTTCGAACCCTGTTTTCCGTTTTTATATGAAAATGGTGTCGCGTAAACAGCCCCTAAATGTGTTTAGGCCATCAGTTGTCTTGTGCAGAGGAAGGGTGCATACAGAGTCAATAGCCCTATTAGTGCAACTACAACTACTGAACAAATCCATATCATGGCAAGAAACACTCAGTTAAGTAAAGAGAAAAGACAGTCCATCATTACTTTAAGAAATGAAGATCAGTCAAAGAACTTCGAATGTATCCCAAGTGCAGTTGTCAAAACCATAAAATCCTCTGATGAAACAGGTTCTCATGAGGACTGTCCCAGGAAAGACCAAAAGCTAACTTTGCAGCAAAGGGTAAGTTTCTTAGAACAACCAGCCTCAGAAATCACCAATTTATAGCCCACCTAAATGTTTGTAGGAAATCAAATGGAAGACATATTTCAACATCCACTGTTCAGAGGAGACCATGCGAGTCAGTACAGTGCTGCATCAGATGACCTGGCTTCCACAAATCACTTGATCTAAATCCAATTGAGATGATTTGTGATGAGTTGGACTGAGACTGAAGGAAAAGCAGCCAACAAGTACTCAAAACCTGTGGGAACTCCTTTAAGGTGGTTGGAAAACCATTGTGAGTGACTACATAATGAATCTGACGAGAATGCCATGAGTGTGCCAAGCTGTCATCAAAGCTAAATGTAGGTACATACGCTGGACAATCTAAAAACTACAACATGTTCTGACTGGTTTAACACTCTTCTTTACTACGCAATTCCAAACATGTTCTTTTACACTTTGTATTAAATGTACAATGTTAAAAAAAATAAAGAAAAACCACTGAAGGAGAAGGTGTGTCTAAACTTTTGACTGTTACTGGCTGCACATATATCTATCTTGATTTGAGTTAGATGGCAGCAAAACTAAAAGTAAAAACAGGGGAATGATAATGCATATTTAAAGCAACACCAAGTAACTTTTCCTCTGCGGTCACCCTACAGGTTGGAAGCAGAATTGTTCATTACCGCCGTCATAAATTTAGCATAAATTTACTACTGTCGCATGCACGCTCGTTGTTTATCCAGCACCGGATTTTAAATGAACGATGTCCACAGACAAGATAGAGTATGTTGCATGATTTCATAACAGTATGATGTATTGTGAAATGAAGAAAAATAATGACTATTGTAACACTTGACGTACAGTAAGTCAAATTAGTAGTTTTTTTATGTCTCATTAGAACTACAGAAACCTCTGACCCGATCTGCAATCCTACATAGTGTGGTTATAGCAGAAATAGGGACCGCAAAGCAGAGGCATAAGTGCCTTTCAACCTGTTATGACTTGATGAAACCACTGATTTCAGAAATATTATTTTAAGGTAAGAAAATCTTACTTAGTGTTGTTTAAATATCCAATAGTAACAGATATGATAAATATGCCAATAAATGATTTATTATGCAAGTTTTCAGCTTTGTTTAGGAATGCACATATATCATTTTAAGATCTTCATAATGCACATTACACTTCTCCAGTCTTGTAAAAGATGCTTGTATGAGACAGGAAGTACGAGTAAGTACTCACATCTCGCTAACCCTCCTGCAATAAGGGGAATATGGTCCCCTTGATAGCCCATGCTGTAACGCAGGAAGTCTCGCAGCTGGTCATAGCAGGTGAAGTAGATGACTGTGGCAGGAACTGCCATCACCCTTCAAATACAAGCACACCAATGAGTATATTTCACTGAAAACAGCTTGTGCACGAAATAACAAACGTGTGTAATTTTCAAGGATTCCAAGTTGTTTTTATTTGCTGATTTGTCAGGCTTTCCGGTCAAGTCAACTGACCCCAAAAAAGATTATTTACAGTCAACTTGATTCATACGTTTAATCATTAACATGTTATTTATAAACGTACAAAGTCAAATACGCTTCAGTAAACAGCATGACCACTGTAGTCGGATTCACAACTAATGACTAAGTTATCTGAGAGTTATCTGTCAGAATCATACAGAATCATTCACTCAATGATCTTTGAATCTGTCAAAGCATTTGCAGAATTAAAAACGTAATTTTTCTTCTTAAATCTTAAAGCATAACTAAACCCTAAACAACTTTTTTTAGTTAATGATCTGTAAGAACGGATCTTTATTAATACCAGTCATTGATTCGAGTAACTTTTTTGACATTTGTGTAAAAAGTGTTTTATTTCTACAATATATGGTGTAAAATCGTCTTAGTGCTGCCCTCTTCAGGTTGAACGGTGGCTACGGCAGTTGAATTTTCCTATTGGATGTTCCGCACTTTGTGACGTACGCAGGTTTCAGCTCACCACGCTCTTGGTATGAGCGCGCGGCAGTATAAAAACCAGCTTGTTTCATCAAAACCACTGTAGGGAGTCAGGAGTTGGAATTGCGAGTATTGAAAACGATCAGGATAGTGTGTTTTAGCATCTATTTCGTCCCCACTATCTCCGCTGGGGTCTGCCCACTTTTTCAGCATTTTTCAAATATTGCCAGTGGGTGGAGTCAGGCTCTAGACCAGGGGTTTAGTTACCCTTTAAGATCTTCTAAAATCTTAATTTAACTTAATTACTACGGTTTCTTTATTGAGAACACGTGCAACGTTGCTGTAGTCTTTCCATCCAAGTGTGACTAAGGGAACTTTTCATTGCAATTTTATACATATTTTAGTAGGAGGGATTTACATTGAGGGGAAGAATCTCTGAAACAAAGCATGTAAACGAGCTGAGACACGAGAACCAGGTGGGCAGGGCTTCCCGCACTGAGACAGGAACCCCAAGACAAATGGTCTCTGTAATGAGGTATACAGGTCTTCAAACCTGCTCAACAGGGCTCTTCAAACGTTGAGACACGAGAACAGGACGAGTAGGCCACCTCGTACTGAGATGGGAACTTACAAACAACAGGTGACAGAGAGATCAGGACAGTCAGGAATATCCTGTGAACCTACCGTTTACTGAGATTTCCTGATCTCATCATTTATGAACTTTCTCAAATACTGTTGTATTGGAATCTAAATTAAACATTTTAATACATTTGTAACATTAAACTAAACTACAAGTCATTACTTTTAGCAACAGCTAAAAGTCTTTGTATGAGCTGCAGTTACAGCACACTTTAAAAATAGAGGGAACTGATGTAGTAAAATTAAAGTATGCAAGTCAAGCAGTTTATATGTGAAATGATGCTGGACTTACAGTGTGGGGGAAGTCCGCTCCACAAAGACCTGATCCCTCATTACGTGTGATCTTAACAAATGCATCCTGAAAAACAAAAAGTAAATAAATCATGAATGTGTCATTACAAAAACTTGAAATCACAATTTGTAAAAGTGCAAATAAATTCTTACCACAGTCCCGCTGAAATGGGTGGGGGTTTTGTACCAGCTGGAGCAGCTTGACATATTCTGACACACATAGACATGGTCCATCAACCCGTTACAATAGAGGAAACATTTCCCTAAAAAGACAGAATATATAGTAGCGTAAACCTAATTTGTAATACTTCTGCAAATACATTGCCAAGTACTCAGGAGTATGCTCTCTTTGTAAATCTAAAGTCTTGCTCTATTTTATTACTTATGAATGGGAGAAAGGGCAACACGAAATATGGCAGAATAAGTCCCGCCTTCTAACATAAAATACCCAATCGCTGATTGACAAAGTCATCACTTCACTGCAGCTGCCGTTAGAAACTTCGGTTGTTTTAGAAACCACTATTGTTCAGAGAATCACTCTTAAGACTGTGCATTTGGCCTGAAAAGATTTTAATGCTATTTGAGCATGAGAAACAACATTTATGGCACAGTTCATGTCAGATTTTGTTTGCCGATTTGAAATGTCATTTAATTGAGTTCAGCAAGTAGTTCTTGAGTGTTCCCCCAATGGGATTTCCCCATTCAAGTAGACAGAACTGGGTCTTCGATACCCCAAATAGATGTCTACAGGTGTTGCAAATATGGCCGCCAAGTGAACAGAACTTTCCTTAAAAGCGACTTTGACAGACATTAAAAAACAAACATTTTTGCGAATTATTTTCAACTACAAACATATATTTTAATCTTTTAATTGGCTATTTTAGCACTTTTAGTAGAAACTGAGTATGATTGCTTAAAGTTGGGACAGCAACTGTACACTGACACTATACATGTATTAGTTTAAGTCGACATGCAATGGAAATTCTATTTGTTAATGAATGTTATTGATCTGATTGTGAATGACTCATTCTTGCATGCCATTATTTTTTATCCAAATGTTATAATCTTCAAATGTTATAATCTTCTAGGTGAAACCACAGGCTTCTTTCTGGTGACGTATTTTGGTCAGCTTAAACCCATTACAATAGACTGCAAGCTTGCATTTACATCAGCTAACCATAACCGGTTGTTGATCCAATCCGATGCATAGAACCAGGCTGGTAGGTTGGTAATGCCACAATACAGTTAATAATCACAAAAAGACAAATTGTCTATGCAGTGTGTAACCTCAATGACTCCAGGATGGTTGTTTTTGCAGACATATAACAGCCATGTGAAACAAGTTTTCCAAGCAAGGCTTTTCTGATAATTTCTTGCATTCAGTTCAAAGGATTGGTGATTAGGACTGAGGTCTTAGATAGAGAGGCTCTATAAATATTAGTTGCCATGGCATTGACCATGCCGCGACAGTTTAACCAGTTCCAGCCTTGGCACAAAAAAGCCTACTATTTTTAGACATTACGCAAGACAGGTTCAAGGTAGATCTGCCTGGCATGGCTTATAGTTTGTCCTCATGAGTTCAGTAAATGGTCCACTGCTGTAAACACACTGAATAAACATTTATGTTCAAGCAAAGTAGACCTCCGAAATATTTTCTGAGTGCATTTTTCAACTTGTTTGGGTGTTTTGTGCACATGTGTCATGTCTGTTTGCAATGTGACCTTGCATTTACCCCTTTAGAGATGCATTATACAAGCCAAAATGTTGTTAGCACTAAGTGATTTAGATGTTTTGCAGAATGTGTTTGTAATTCAAGTGGTAGTTAGTGAAGCAAGCAGAAGGTCTTTTGGAGAGGACCAATGAGCACAGATGTGAGTTAATCAGCTTCACATACTCACATTTTGAAGGGCGGATGACCCCAGCCCAGGGCCTTGAATCCGCTGCTAGTGCTACGAGAGAGAGAGAGAAAGATAGCTCATACTGCATATAGCAAAGGCAAAACAGCATGAGGTCTGTGTTATCAAGGGCTTACAGCAGGTTTTTAGATATAAACTAACGTTCAAAATTTTGGGGTCAGTTTGGCTTCAACAAGGATGCATTCAATTTGTTTCATTCAATTTTAGTCAAAAAGTGATAGTTAAGTCATTTATAATATTACAAAAGATTTCCATTTGAAATTTAAAATTGAAAATACTATTTCACAATGTTAGTGTATGTTTATTTTAAACCAAATAAAAGCAGACTTGGTGAGCAAAAGAGACTTCTTTCAAAAACATGAACATTTTTTAATGGAATATTGCGGTATTTATTATGATTTATCCCACTTTTTTGTGTGCCCTGGTAATTTAACCAAAATACCTTCCTCTCCCTCTTGCAGTGACGCATCTTGTCTTCTCTGATGCCAACTATAAAGACCCCAATCTTTTGAACGTTAATGTAGCTTCATTTTCACTGTTAATTAAGCTCAAGTAGTTCTAATTATTTTATTCCAGCTAATTATACAGAGAGTAAGCCATTTGTAGCCATCACAACATTAGCTCTGTTAGTAACCTGACACACCCAACATGGCACCGACTACCCATGGTGAGAGTTTGGGGCAGGACTGAGTTTAGCAAACAATGGCAGATATGGTGTGTTTGAAAACCCTGTTTGGATGGAATCAGTGATTTTTGCAATGCTAGTGGAACACAAAATATTCACTTAGCTTCAAGAGAAGAAAAAAAACAAACATTTAGAGTACACCAGCAAGAGATAATTCCTCAGATGAGACCATCTTTTAGCTCTATTCTAACTTGAAGTATTTGAAAGGAAATTTGAAGCACTGGTTGTAGAAACAACTATATTGAACTGGTGTGACTTGTATAAATTCGACAAAATGCATGAAGTTTACTGTTCAATCATCTGACATTCTGTCTGTGATCAAGAATTGAAGAGCTGCTTGAGATCTGTACCTTGATAGAGGGGAGTTTGCTGGGTTTGAAGTCTGATCTTCACTACATCCAATGGTGTGACTGGGGAAGGGAGAAAAACAAAGAGAAATATTAAGGTTTAGCCTTGTATAAAAGTTTGAAAGATTTTGATTCTACATATAAAGCACAACACTAGCACAGGCACAAAGCCTGAAATGTCTAATTAAACTGTAAAACCTTCAACCCAGTTATGTACTTTGGAAAAACATAATTATATTCCAACATACATCTAGCCTACAAAAGTTTGGGGTCAGTAAGGTTTTGTTTGTTTTTGAGATAAGACTCTTATGCCGACCAAGACTGCATAAATTTGATAAGAAAAACAGTGAAATATTAATTTTGGAAAATATTATTATACAATTGGTTCCCTGTTGAATATATTTTAAAATGAAATTTATTCCTGTGATGCAAAGCCGAATTTCCACCATCATTACTCCAGTCTTCAGAGTCACGTGATCTTCAGAAATCATTCTAATATGATGATTTGCTGCTAAAGAAACATTTTTTCTCATTACCAATGTTGAAAATAGTTGTGCTGCTTAATATTTTGGTGGAAACTGATACATTTTCTCAGGAATCCTTGATGAATAGAAAATGTAAAAGTCAAGCATTTATTTGAAACAGATATTGTAACATAATAAATGTCACTTTAAATCAATTGAAAAAAAAAACTATAAATAATTTCTTGAATTTAATGCTCAATGCAATTGATTAATACTAAAACATTTGTATTTGAGAAAATGTTTTGTCTAAAACTGGACAAATGAACAAAATGACAGTAAAAAACTAATTTTCTCTGAATGGAGAAATGATTGTACTGAACCGATTCTTTTCCTCACCAAAAAGAGATGTTAGCACAGCCCCAGTGCCAGACGCCAGCATCTGCTGCACGGGCGTAATAGCAGCCAAAGGCATGACTGCAGGCCCTTCCCCATCCTGTCGGCCCCACCTGAAAGACCTGAAGAGAGGATATAAATACATACATTTATTCATTCAAGATGCTTAGGTTACATTTATTTTTATGGTCCTGTCATCAGGGAAACTGTATTGACCTTCTCAATCCACTGCAAGACAACATAATATTATCTGCTCTTAAATAACTACATTTATGCAAAAATAAAAGTGGATATCAAGAGAAAGTAACTCCTAGCGGCAGACTTGATTATAACGGCCCTGCACAGCATATTGACATCTTATCTACTGCGAACACAGACGGGGTGGGTCACCCTCCCCATACCCTATACTACTCCTACAGCAGTCAGTAAACTACCTTATAAAAAACAAATCAAGCATGAGACTTTGACCAACATCGAGCGTGCCGCCTGGGTGCATGCGCTTGCATCATGTTCAGTGTCAAAGACTGGGGTAGTAGTTAGGAGAGTCAAGGCATAGTTCACCCAAAAATGAAAATTGTGTTGTTGTTTTAAGAAGATTGTAAACAGTTTGGGTTCCCTTTGACTTCCATTGCTCTTTTGTTGTGTTTTTGTCCATACAATGGAAGTCAATGGGAACCAAAAGTGTTCTATTATGAACATTCTTTAAAATACATTTTAATGTTCCACAGAAGAAAGTCCTTTGGGTTTGGAATGACATGAGGGTCACTAAATGATGACAGAATCTATCCCTTTACAACATCTAAACAAGGTGCATGATTGGATATAGTGGAATACAAGAGGAGGGTTTAACTACATTAACTGGTACCAAATAGTGCAAAAGCTAGAACAAATGACAGCTTTAGGCTAGTAACACAGAAAGGAAAATCCATAAGCTAAAAGATCAACAGAGAGCAGATAATCAGCTGGGAGCACAAAGTTGATCATATTGGCCTGACACATTTAAGAGGTACAGGAAGCTAGTGACAAACAGGAGTAACTGTGGATGAGGCTGTCTTAAAGGGAGAATGTGAGACGTATTGTTCACCCATGATTCCACCTTCATGGTCTTTCCCACATCCATGGGGGTTACAGTGGAGAAGCCCTAAAGAGGCTTAACACCCAGAATGTTACTGCCCAGGGCGGATCAGTGATGTTTGGGCTGCAATATCATTGCATTCCCTACAGTGATTGATGGGCACATCACTGCCAAGGACTACCAAAACATGTGCACCTAATAGTACAAACACTGACTGTACCCAGAAGGGGGTGACGCACCAATACAAGACTTGTGGCAGAGTGGTTTGATGAACATAAAAGTGAAGTTGAACATCTCTCATGGGCTGCAAAGTCACCAGATCTAAATATTTCTGAGCCACTTTGTGGTATTTTAGAGGAGCGACACAAAACATTTTCCTCTACCTGCATCATAGTGAACTGCACTGTCCTGGAAGAGGAATGGTTCAAAGTCCCTCTAGCCACTTGTATCTCTCGTTCCCAGAAGAACAAATTGATGCTGTATAGTGGACACAGAGGCCCTACACCATACTAATAAATTATAGTGGTTTCAGTTTTATGGTCCAACCCCTGTATACAAACAAGTGGAAAACACGCCACTAGCTTTGCAAATAGTAACATATCTACTTAAAAAATACTTCAGGCAATGCCTTTTTTTCAATGTTATAAAAGTCACTTAATAGCCATATTTTCAGAATGTTTTACTAAATAACATTTCAGGTATATAAGAGTAGGCCTAATATGGACTTTATGCATAGCAAAATGATACGGCTGGTATCCTTAAGCCTAAAAAACAGCAAACATTCACAAACAAAGAACAAAACGTGCTGTCAACTCAAAAACAAAACACTAGTAGGCGATGAAGGAAGTTGATGCAAGTCTTGGGTAGCTAAAATATTGCCTGTCTAGAACAAAGCACAATATATTTGTTCTAGTTGCTACAATTGGTTAAAAACAAAACCATTACAGAACGAACATCCAAAAGCAGTGATCTAACAACGGATCTCTTCCATTATCAGCACAGTTTCATGAGCTGTAAGTTACGCTGATCGCATTAGACTCAATGGCGCAAGATTGTGGCACATTGTGTCCTGATACATTAATTGAGTCCTTCTGAAGCTAACGCAGCAGAAAAGGTAGGCTATTTAGGAATTAATAGAACGGCTCATGTAGACAACTCACCTTTTGTCTAAACCGGAAGGTTTTTGTCCATCTGTTCTGTTCGTGACATTCTGGAGCGAGTCTCTCCTCCGTCGTGCAGTCGGAGACTCAATGCGCACAACAGCAGCAAGCGGAGAGGGTGGTCATGAGAAACACACTGCGCCCCCTGGCGGCACAGCGCATGTTGTGCGTTGTGAGTTGTGTTTGGTAATGCAGCTCAGCTAAGTATCGTCACGTTTTCTTAAAGGGATACTTCACCTCTGGAAAGATGAATGTGTATACAAAATGGGTAATTTATGTAGAATAAATATACAATTATTTGTGAATTTGGAGCTTTCTAGACTGAGAAAAGCCAGAAAATTTATTTTTGGCTAACGTGGATAAAAGGCAACTCCCAAAATGCACTTGATTATGAATTCATTACAAAAAAATTTACATAGTAAATGAATGACAACATATATGATTTGTACATTTTATTGGACTGAGGAAACAAATACTTTTTAGTATACCTTCCAGCCATCAAGGTTGCAGGCAATTATGAAATGCTGGTTGCTCTTTATTATATAGTACACATATTTTCCAGTTTATTTTCTTAGTTCTTTATCTAAGAAAGTACTGGTAAAGACATGGGTTAAGGTAACGTTTAGATTTAGGCTTAGTACCTAGTTATTGTAATTACTATATAAGTAGCATGTACATTATTGGGCTAAATGCTTCCTTGGCAGTTTCCTGTGGGAAAAATCTTTAATAGTTTTATATGCTGACAATTCAAAAGCAGTTTTGAAGTGTTTTAAGACCTGGACAATGTGACATGAAATTAATTTTACTTGCAGAAAATTGTCAGTTAAGAGCAGTGAAAACTTTACATTTCAGCTCCATAATTATAATGCTCTATGTATGGTTTGTGTTAATGTAGAAAAAGCTTTACTATCATCAGTCATAACTATATTCAAGTTCACTTTCATATACAATATCAGAAATCTGTAACAACCCAGCAAAATATACAGAACAGAAACACAAAGCCTTTCTTTCAGCTTCTCAACCTCAAGATTTATTAAAAGGTTTCACTCCCAAATCCTTAAGAGATCACTTTCCTTACACTAGTGTAAATTAAGTATAAAACTAGTCTTGATTTTAGAGTGTAATCTTCACTCCGCAGTTTAAGGTGTCTGATTCTGCGGTTCACTGTCAAATACAGCATCAACAGGTGAGGTCATCCATTTTTATGTGGCCACTGCCACAACGTGGTTATGGTCACAACTGTTATCTTTTTGTTCAAAAAAAAATAAATAAATAAAATTATGGAAACCGAACATCCATGGGTCTGCATTTTCACTCGGCTATTTGTTATCCAGTGTGTTTATACAGTTTAATATTGTTCACAAAATATCTTGAGATATAATACTATGAATGAGAACACATCCTTACAATGCTAACATCATTGTCAAATTAGACAGATAACCAGAAATAACCTTGAAGATTTTGCTTCATTCTTTTTTTTTATTATGAGATTATAAACTTCAGAATGCATGTAATTCTCTTCTACAAGTAATTATGACTAATGATTTAAAGTAATAAGCAATCAAAGTCAAAAGAAATAAGGAAAGGAACACTTTCTGGGATTTTTACAGATTTATTTGTGAAACCAATGAAAGATTAGAATCGAAGCTTCTGGAAGAACCATTTGTTCTTGCCTGTCTTGTACCTGGAAAAAGAAAACATTTATTGCCAATCACCATCACCACATGTAAAACAATGCTTATTGATAGTAGCAAAGCGAATATTACGTCTCAGTACACAAGATCAGACTGTTTCTACCAGTCAGCACGCTTTGGAATACGTCACAACACTAAGAGTCAAATTATGCCAGTCTTTTTTTCCAGATAAAATTAAGGAAACCAATTATCTGTGCACTACACTAATCCTTTATGTAACATGTAAGCACTAAGAGATCAAACAACATCCAATTTAATTGCAATTGTAAGATAAAGTAGTTCAGATAGATCTGCTGACAACCACATACCTCTCCTCAAACTTAACCTTGGCCTCTCTCCTGGCTTTGCGCTTCAGAGCAGGATCCCTGAAAACATCCTTGTTGACAACAGTTTTGTCCAGAGGAATGTCAACTGAGTATCTAAGGAGAGATGATGCATTGATTAGACAAACAAATGTACATAATGAAAATGTGCCTTGCTATAGTCAGCATTCGTTAGACAAGGGAAATAAAAAATTAAAAAATAAAAAAACAATACGCCTGTCAAAGACAAAACATGCTGTGACAACTCTGAACAGAGCACACCCAAAGATGCCACACAACTTTAACTCACAACTAAAAAGGCAAATTAAGACATAAAGCTGTTCTGATTTAAACACTCTGGCTTCAAGAGGAAATTGAGTGTGCATGAAGAGCCAAAGTGATTTCAATTAACTGATTTGCAATCATATTCTTATTGCAACTGTAACTGTTTAAAATGGTCAAATGAAACCATACATTTAAAAACACTCATAATATATCGTCCCCTTGGAATTATAAGGTTCTATCTGACATTTGTCAAAATTGAGTTATTCACATATTCTTATTCTGTGACAATTTATTTACATTATGTGATGTGTTTTGTACATTTAGGGTCCCTGTTATTTTTAAGTTTGAAAGAAACTTGTTCCCCATACACATTTTCCTATATGGAATGCAAAAACTTTGAAGCTCAATATCTCAAAACTGCTCAGAACGCAGATAGAACCTTATAATTCCAAGGGGACGATATGTAAACCCCGTAACAGGGCTATGAACCGGTTCAAAAAAAGAAAAAAACTGGAACAAACAAGTTTGAACTTTCTGAACAGAAACACTTATTTGAAATGAACAATAACTGGTTAATAACGTCATTTTATCATTCAGGTTAATATTTCCTAGTTAAGTCACAATGCAATGTGATAAGGCTACACAATCAAATGTATCACAATAACAATTTTGGGTTTCCCACGATCAAATTCGCATGATCGAGAGATATTTATCAAGCGCCATTCTGTTCACTAATCACTGTACCACAACCAGGTTTTACATGTCTTAACCATCAAATAACAATGACTCTGAATTTTATCCATTAAATCGAACTTCCATAGTGCATAGTTCTGCCTTTACATGTTCTCATTTGGTCATTCAGTTATGAAATATTAGTTTTATCATTGATTGTATATTTTGAGTTTTATTCACATCCATTATGCAGGTACAACACGGCAGTTTTCACCAAAAAATATATTCACACACTGCAAAATAGTGCCCTGTTGAAGTTTTGCTACATGTTCTTGGTTTACTTTATTGTTATTTATTCTATAAGGAGATGCAGTGAAATTTGAATAAGAGGACCTATTTTATTTTGATGCACATTAGCAGAAATGTAGCACAATAAGGACTAGGGTTGTGCCAATAGACGATAGCGTCGTGTATTGACAATAATCTGAGATATCGCCGATGGCAGATGCCTTTGATGATATCAATACGATAATTGGCTCTTTTTACCATAATGTATTAAATTATTATTATTAGGCCTATTATTATTATTATAAAGCTAGTATTGTTATTAAATTAATATTAGGAACTACAATTAATTTGCCTTGCCTAAATTTACAACGACATCACCAAATAACAATTGCAACACCAACACGCACTAATGAGGACTCCTCAAGAGAATGTTTTAAAACAGACTAAAAACTACATCCCACATCAAAATTTAATTGCAAATTGGTCCATTCACAAATTATCAAGAGTGCTTGTTTTAACAGACACATAATTACTTACAGATCCAAGATGAAAACGGCATCGTTGTTGGTCAGTATTTGTTTCTGTAACACATTAATAAAATGTTTAATGACACCAACACTAAAAACAAAACAATTACAAATATAATATTATATAATAATAATAATATCATTAAAATAGTATTATAGCTACCGTTATTCATCCTCCTCGTTTCTGAGAGAACGCATCGTTAATGCAGATGCCGAAAGCAGTCCTGTTTTTAATTACCTGTATTTTTTCCTAATCATTTGTAGAACGATAATGTTACAGAAGGAACGCAAAAACTAAACAATAAAACTCTGATTCTGCTCTGAGTGAACCAACTAATTTTAGTTTTTTTTAAGCCCTGCAAACCAATGCCTAGTTCAGACTACACGACTTTAAACGCCTGCAATCACTGTGATGTTCAGACAAGTAAATGATCCGCAACAGGGGCCACAAACTACACAAGCTGACAACTGTCACCCAACAACTCAATTCGGTCTCCAAACCACATTGTGTCACGAAAACACATGCGAGAAGTGGAGAGGAAAATGACAGGAAACAGGAGTGGGTTATTTGAAAACGGACGTCGGGAAGAAATCAATGCTGCAACCAGTTTGCACGATTATTGAAAAAAAAATGGGTGAAAGAATGGATACTTTGCTCTCTCATTGGTTGTAGACACTTGCCACCACAAAATGTCGAGTTAACATACTAGATATTTGTCAGGTGTCGGTGATGCATCAGCGAGCCTCTGATGCGTCGTTGCGTAGTTTACACAAAGATTGGCGAGTGCTGAACACCCGCTGATTTGCCCCTGATAACAGCCCGACCTGTTGGCGAGGTTGTTGACTTAAAAATCCTGTTGTGTGAACTCAGTGCTAACTGCATAACCTCCATCCATAAAGCGGCACAATCAGTCAGGTAAACCGTATGTGACGGTCAGCAAGGTACTTGGATCATGAAGCCATGAAGTTGCACCTATATAAACTGTTGCTTAACTTTGTGGTCAGTAGCACATTAAATTGATAAAAAGTGAATGTAAAAAAATATTACAAAAGACTTGGTTTATCATGGTTTTCAAAAATAAACAGCGTGACTATCCAACATTGATAAATGTTTCTTGAGCAGCAAATAAGCATAATTTAGATTTTATTACAGTTTGTGTTTTTATTGTATTTTGATCAAATAAATACAGCCCCGGTGAACATAAGAGACTTGACTCATGAGAGCAAGCATTGCTCTGAACCTGTACGAGTTATTGCACACTGTTCACAGGATGTACCTACCTGGTTGGCATGAGGTGGTTGTAGTTGAACACCTTCACAAAGGCCTTGATCTTGGACCTCTTGGCAACCTTCTTCTTGCCCATGGTTGCGGTGACTTTACGAGGATAACGGTCGATGCCTGCGACCAGAGCATGGCTGTAAGGACGGTCTGTGGTGCCATCATCAATGTTCTGAGAGGAGGAATAAGAAGAGCACAACAACATCAATATAAACAATCATCAAGATGTTAATTCTATACAAATGTAACCCTGGAAGCCATCTTTCCCAGAAGATGGATAGATGTTAAATGAAAGTACCTTGACAATCACAGCCTTGCGTCCGGCATAACGTCCAGCCAGGACCATCACCACCTTGCCAGGTTTCATAAACTTGCCCATCTCTGGAAAACATGAATGTAACATAAGCACCAACCAGAATACAAGACACCAAGTAGCACAATACAAGCTGCCAACATCGCCAAAACGTTGTAATGAGCAAATTAAGTACGTAACAGTTATAGTTAAAATGAGGCTATGAATGTAACTGGACTCTTCAGGGAAGCACATTAATAAGTCTAAGTTTGATATGGCAACTTACAGCGCTATGCTAACTGGTAATAGTACAGCTTTTTTAGAAGCAGAGCTTAAACAAATATCTTAACCATTTATAATGGAACAATTTCATCATCTTCACATATTCATATGTATATTACACACGAGTTATAATGAACGTATGCTGCCGCTCTAGCCTCCGCACGGCCAGGAATGCTATCATGTTAGAAGGCGGCAGAGACAAAGTATTAAACCCATTATCGGCAAGTCTTCACGTAATATTCAGACAATTAACACTTCCAATAAGCTACAGGGATATTCTCTTTCTAGGTGACACGAAAGAACCCCCATAGGTTTTATATATCTGTCGATGTTCACGGATTATTTCTCGTGTATAAAACTTACTGATGGTGCTCTATGGCCGACGACAACAGGAAAGGAAGTAGAAAGCGCGATCGTGACCCTTGACACCCGCGGCGAGTGACGTATTTCCGTCGATTTCTTCTTCTTCATCTTATAAATAACAAGAAAAATGAAAATTTTTTGATGCATTTTGATGATTTATTCAAAGACATGACTTGACCTTATTATTATGCTTTTCTTTTTTTATGTATTACATGATTTGATGTATGCAAACCTGGATGTTTATTTTCTGTACATGTCTGTTTGTACACCTTGCTTAATTTCCCTGAGTTGGTTGTTATGTATAAGTTTTGCAATTAAAAAAAAAAAAAAAAAATCATCTTGCTATTTTACGGCATGGTGCACCTGGGGCGGGGTACACGTGTAGCCCCGCCCACAATGCCTCTCATTGGTTAGGGGCAAAGTGCTGAAGCCTGTATGTGTGTGTGTGCGTGCGTGCGTGAATATTAGTGTGGTTTTGGTGGGGTTAGGAGGATATTAGTGTTAAAAATGAACCAGAAGAAAAACATGATTTAAGAGTTAATAGTAACAATATACAAAGTTATATTGTACGACTTTTTTCCTATAAATAAATTGATTAAATGCCATCTATTTTGTAAATAATAAGATTACATTTATTTAATTGAACATGAAAAACATATGCTTATTCTTATGCTCTATACTTCATTCTCTTTGCTTATCCTTGGCATTGTCATCCTCATTTATATTCCCAGGGTACCACTTTTGTTATTTTACTTTATATATATTTTGGTGTTTGCTGATAATTATTCTCTAACACTTACTCTAGTCCTCCATCTCTCACCTATTTTTTGTTGTTGTTTACTTTATAAATCCAAGAATTTTAAGAGCCATTCCCCCTGCAAAAATGTACACAACTGTGAGGGGGGTATGAGCAGTAGTAGGTGTCCATTCTGCCAGTACACCAGCATGCCATGTGGCTGATGTATTACCACATCAAAAATAATGTTATATCCTAATCTATCTATTCATCTCTGTGTGCCTATCTATCTCTACCTATCTGTCATACCCATACATCTGTCTGTGCTTGATAAACTATATTGCCCTCAAAACTTTTAGGATAGGCTTGCTCAAGCCAAATTAAAGTTTTTATTAAGAGTTTATATTCTTCATAAACAATTAAGGTACTTAGGTACTACAGACATAGCCAATAACACTCAAGTGTATCTTGTCTAACATTTCCTATATAACATGTTTAACATGTATAAAAAAGAAATTCCTTGTATGACTCTGTACTGATAATGCCATTCTTCAAAATGATTCAATATTGTTTGTTCTGTATTTTATCTAAATTAGGTGTTGTGAACTGGAGTGCAAGAGTTCCAGGTGCCCTCGTTGACTGTGCTTGCACTGTACTGAAATACACAAGGACTGCCCACCTGGGTGTGTAGGTGATGGCAGAAGGGGAGTCCTGCGTGCATTTTTCTCCGTGAAGGAGGTTGAGGGCTATTTTTTTCAATGATGGAAGGGAATTTCAGGCTGAGTTGAATGTGAGAGTGTACGTGTGTGAGAGTGTGTGTGTGTGTGTGTGTGTGTGTAGGTGATTATCTGAATATTTTTGAAATCTTTTATTGATTAATTAAATTAAATTAATTTATCATTATTTTATTTTTTTATGAGAAGAAAGTAAGAGTTGAAAAGAATGAGACTGCACCAGATTCAAAGAGCATCCAGAACATTAAATCCATGAAATCACTGAAAATACACCATTGTTACAATTAAAAATGATGGCACAATTTTTAAAAAGTGAATGTAATTGTCAATGATTTGAAATTATTGTATTTGCACAAAGATAGCAATCATTTCTGAAATAGATATGATGAACAACAAAACAGATGGAGAATCATATATCCAGGTGTAGGGAAAAGAGACTACATTACATAAAATAACTAATTAAAAAAGGCAAATAAATGTCATCACAACCACTCCATATTCTAATAGTTTCAAAATACCAAATCAATTTACAGTAAATGGTAACAAAGTCCTCTTCTTACTACATGATGGCATCAGTAAATCTGGATTTAAGAGTGTTTAGGAACGTGGAATCTATAATCAGAATGTGTACAGTAGTAGGATACAATTTCAATGATTGTAGTACATTCAATATTTCAGAGCAGTAAAGAAGAATTGACAAGACATGGAGACAGATATTCAAGCAGAGCCTTAAAACACTGGCATAGAATAACAGAACATAAATAATTCAGACAGCATATCAGTTTCAAATTCAGCAAATGTGTTTGATGCACTTCCTCCTATAGCAGCGAACAAGCAGCACTACCACAAGATCAGTTTTCTACAATCAGTTGTACAGTGTCAGTTGGCTGAAATGAGCAAGTTTGTGTAGAATCCAGTGATTTACAAACACCAATGAGCATCTCTTCGTCTTTTCAGAATTGCCTGAGTGTGATGATTGCATGCATGGTCTCTTCTCAGAAAGCCATAAGAACACAGAGCAGCAATAACACAGATATGATATGCACTGTCCCAGTGTTTTAAATATAATAACAATACAATGCAAATGGAAACCAGTTTTTAAAAGAAAAACATCGTATGATTTGTCTGTGATGAAATGAGTGCATTCAGCTACATACAGTTTATATATGAAAAGTTCAGATGCAAAAGCCTCTAAGTGCCATTTGAAATTTTCTTCTAAAATGATCATTTTTATCAAGCTTGTATATTTAAGTTCAGTAATTTCACTTAAATGGCAATGAAGATTACCTATTAATTGTCATTTAAGTGAAATTACTGAACTTAAAAATACAAGCTTGATAAAAATGGTCATTTTAGAAGAAAATTTCAAATGGCATTTAGAGGCTTTTGCATCTGAACTCTTCATATATATATATACACATGTGTGTGTATTTTTGTAGTGTATGATATATATATATATAATATATATATATACGTAGTGTATATATGTAGTATATGTTTTTTATACACGCACACACACTGTAGAAGTGCATTTGCATTGGCCCTTGAAGAGAGTTCAAGTAATAAATCCTTCTATATAGTGTAATGTGATGGATTTTGGTAAAAGCTAGCACAACAAGCCCCCTCAAAGGTTACGTGGAGGCAGACACGTGCTCAGGGTCACTAAACTGAGCACATTTCCTTTGAGTTGTGACCGATGCAGCATATTAAAACCTGCCTACATAATCACCCTCTTCAGTTTAAAGGAGACTGGAGGCATTGGAGCAAACAGCGACACAGTGTCTCAAAAAAAGTTGCTTCACTTCCATTTTTTAATTACAGTGAACTCATTGTTTTGGGAATATGATTTGAACTTCTGAATAACGAGAAGTAGTATTACAGAATATGCTTTTTGAGGGTAAATCTTGCCCAAAATGACCAAATCTATTTTTGCTTAGAAAGCATCTTTGATATTTTTCAGCTGCCTGACAGCCAAGTCTACAGGAAGGCTGAATTTGAGATGGCTGAGGCGGCCCAGGATTCGCAGGGCACCTTCAAAGCCTGTCTGGGCCATGTAGCTCCAGGGCTGGTAGTGTGAGTGTATGAGCGTCCCAGACTTACACAGCAGGTTAAACCATGACACAAGCCTCTGCTCATTGAGAGCCATGCACACTAAGGCCTTAAACTCAGAGTCCGCGCTACGCTTGAATCGCCCGTGCTCTTTAAGAACAGTGTGGATGGCCCATAACAGAGACTGCTTGGGTGTGACCGTCACAGGACCGCCCCCTACGGGCAAACTGAAGGATTGCGAGAGCTGTCGGGCAGGTGATTCCACGAACGCCTGGCCGTTTTTGGAATGATAGTACTTGACGAAAAGTTCCCAAGGATGCAGGGACTGAGGAGAAGAGCTGAAGGGCAGCAGGCAGGAAATGGGGGCAAGGACCAGGCTCATGCCCTGAGAAGGAGCATATAATCCGTGGGCCAGCAGGTCTCGGAGCGCAAACGCTAGCTCTTTACGCACCAAATTGGTGAGTTCGTCCCGAGGTCCTTCCAACGACAGGCAGGCAGAGTGGCTGACCACATGTTCCTCCTGAGAGCTGGGCTGCTGGCGGGAGGCTTGCAGACGCACACGCTCCACGGCTCCTTCGAGTTTCTGCAGCAAGGGGCCGTAATCTCTGAGCTTCAGCACCCTGAGACCACATGTTCTGGGGCACGTGGCCTGCAGCGCATCCGAACTGGCTCAGAGCGAAGATCTGCAGAACCGCTAAGGCTTTCTGGATGAGCTGAAGCCCGGTTTTCCGTATCCTCTGGGCTTGTTCGGATCCACTTTGGGTGGGCAAAAAAGAGATTTCAAGTTACATGCCTTAGCTTTAAAATTGAATAAAATGGTATTATAAAGTAAAGTATAATTACCTCGCTTCATCCCTCCAGTGGCTCCAGTGTTTGGTCCGGCTGCTTGAGCCTGCTGGCTTTTCACACCATCATTTAACAGAGGGTTCCCCACTTCATCTGCGAGGAGCATGATCAGGACAGTGAACCTAAATGTATTTATTTTACTCTACATAGGCACATCAAACTCAAAGGTAACAAAGGTCAGAATTTATGCACAGGAAACTGCAGATCGTGGCATAAGAGTCAAGAAGATACACAACCATTCAAAAGTTCAGGGTTAGTAAGACTTCTATTTATAATTAATATAATAATTATACTAATACTTTTATTTACCAAAGATATAACTGCAAAGACATAATATTACAAAAGATTTTATATTTCAAATAAATGCGGTCCAATTGAGCTTTCTATTCATCAGAGAAACCTGAAAAAAATGATCACTGTTTCCACAAAAATATTAAGCAGCTCTTCAACATTGATTGATAATAAGAAATGTTTCTTGATTAGAAAATCAGCATATTAGAATGATTTCTGAAGGATCAGTGACACTGAAGATTGGAGTAATTATGCTGAAAATTACGCTTTACCATGAAAGCAATAAATTATATTTTAAAGTATATTAAAATAGAAAACATTTATTTTTAATTGTAATATGCTGTTTTTACTGTATTTTTATTACTTGCTGAGCAATACATAAAATAAAAAAATCTTTAAACTTTTATACCATTTTCAAGAAATGTTTAAATTTAGTGACTCTAAACATGCCATGGGGTGCAACCATTGAAGGAGTAGTTCACTTTTAAAAACAAATTTTGCTGATAATTTACTCACCCTAATGTCATCCAAGATATCCATGTCATTCTTTCTTCAGTCGATAAGAAATTAAGGTTTTTAATGAAAACATTCCAGGATTTTTCTCCATATAATGCACTTCAGTGGGAACCAAACGGTTCAAGGTCCAAAAGACAGTTACAGGTAACTGCAAACAGTTCAAAGGGCTTTAAACGATTTTGGACAATGCAATAAGGGTCTTATCGCTCATTTAAAAAAAAAAAAAAAAAACAAAACATCGTTTACGTTTTATAAGCTCAAAAGCCGCTTTTTTCAATGAGCGCAATCATTTTGCTGAGATAAGCCCTTTGAACAGATTATACAGTTTCTTCATTATATGGAGATAAATCTTAGAATGTTTTCAGCAAAAACAAATAATTTATTTTTCGACTGAAGAAAGAACTGACATGGACATCTTGGATGACATGGGGGTGAGTAAATTATCAGCAAAAGTTTTTTTTTTAAAGTGAACTACTCTTTAAGAAAATATATTACCTCTCTATGATATCACTTGCAGTTGTTTTTTTCTGCATGTTGGTCACACCACATGACTTTGATTTATCAGACAAATGTGATTTCAAATATTATTAAGCAATGAAGTAATAATAAAATATGCAAAAAAACATACATACCTCCAAAAAAGACACATGCTTATCAAAGGAGGAGCATATTTAAAGTCACTGTACTACACAGTATAAAACATACTTTTGAATAAATTATGAGAAAAATAAGCATCATTAACCCAAAGTATACATCCTCACCCTGTATGAAGTTAATGAACATCTCCAGGTCTCTGATTTGGGTCTCGAGCTGCTCAACCAGCTGCTCTTTGACTCGTGCTGGGTTGACTATCTGAGCTATGGCAGAGTCCATCTCTGTCGGAGCTCTCTGGTGTGAGGTTCCCAATGTCTTCATTTCAGATTCACATCCAGCTTCTTTATTAGCTCATCAATGATCACCTATACAGTGTTAATGTGAACAGACTAAAAAGAAAATGCCCCAAACAATGGTTTAAAGAGTTTAAGAGTAATTACTCACATCTTTAAATGACTTTCATATGGATGCCAACAGTATGAGAGAGTTTCATAGTCATACCCTCTGCCTCTCCATGACGACAGACTGAGGCAGTGAGTCATAGCTGCCCTCCTGGTAGGCGCAAGTGTTCCAGGTCGTTCGAGTTGGGTCTTCAACCTGGAAAATCAGTTCTTTCTGCTTCTTTCTCTGAGCTTCCAAAGCGTCTTCCTCTTCTCCCTTTCACTCTGCAGATTATAAAAGCATAAACACAACTAAAAACTAAAGTCTAACCTTAAAATAAACCACGTTTACATTGTAGCTAGCCGAAGATATTTGCATATGCTCTGTTGAAGGATAATGAGCTTTTAATTGGTTTGCCTCATTTGGCTTAGCTTTGCCTTATTTCACATGTAACTCAATTCAGAACAGACATAACATAATTAGCTGTACACACAACGTGGCTTTAGTTTAAGCATAATCCTGTAAATGTAATGCAAAACATAAAAAAGAGAGAACAAAAACTAAACCAAGTATGAATGGTTTCACATTAGAAATACTTCAAGGTTTAAAGAAAAGACTGCACAAGGGTCACAGCTCATGCTATAGTACTCACCAATTCATCCTGCAAGCAAAGTGTGCAGAGGAAATAAGGAGAAAGGAAGGCATTTTAATGGCAGTAACAGAGATACTCCAGCATTTGAGAAGGAACAGGAAAAAAAATACAGGGGAAGAGTGACATTCAAATGTTCCTTATGCAGTGTTTACTGTGATTTTTTATTAAAATACTGTGCCGATTTTGGCAATACTGGGCATGTTGATAAGGTGCCTGATTGGCACCAAAAAAATAAATAATCTTTTTAACAAAAGAGATGCAGACAAATTGAATGCTGGTTCCTGAGGTCAAGCACAGTGAGTTTGTATAGGCTGTTAGTTAGGAGCTATCTGCACTGTAACATATATATATATATATATATATATATATATATATATATATATATATATATATATATATATATATATATATATATATATAATTGTAATATGTATATATATTTTTAAGATCTTGTTATCACAACATTTTTTCTTTTGTCAAATCAACTTAAATAATTTATTTAGTTCAGATAACTTATTATTTTGAGTTTCTGATGATTAAATTAATCTCTTTCATTGTATTAACTCACTTTTTCCAGTTCAATCAATCGGAAAAATTAAGCCAACCAGGTTACTTAGGCTACTTTTTACGTTAAACCAACAAATATTTTTTTGCAGTGTGAGGAGTAGTTACTGATGCAGGCCTATTGAAAACAAAACAAAACTAATGACACTGTATATTAGGGTTTTTTTAACTGGGGTCCATTTGAAAAGTACAGAGAAAAACAGAGTAAATAAACAAATAACAACGCAGGACTTAGCTGCTTCCAGCTTGGCCGAGCTGTTTTAAATCCCGAAACAGTCTTAGCTGACTGAGAGCCAGCTGAACTGCCTTGGGCTGGTTTAATGTTCGTGTTTTCCCCTGCATGATAGAGATTGGATCCACTACGACAGTAAACAATGAAACTCACAGAGTTTTCCAGCATCTGAGCATCCTGTGCTCTGCACCGATGACATGAGGGCATCCTTTGAAAGCAAAGTCCTCCAGCTCCAGGAGCATCCGCTCTTTCTCGTCGCCCTGCGCGTGCACGATCTGTTTCAGTCGAAACTGCACTTGAGCGAAGTGAGACGTTAACGCGAGGAGCGATGAAATTCAGCTGCTCCTGCTCATCCTCTAGCTTGCGCACCCTGACTGACCATATCTACATCGTTGGACAACACTGAACCAGCCTGCGTGACCCTCTTCCACTGCTCATCCTCCGGGCTGGCCACGGCTCCCACGGGCGCCCAGCGCTCCCCAGCTCCCGCGAAGGCAGCTTCGCTGTCGGAAGTGGACAGATCCTCCGTCGACATCTGACTGACAGTTGAAGACAGCCTAGCTGCCCTTTTACACAAAACAACTTCGATCAACTTAATCGATGCGCAGTTTTTAAAGTGAATTCAGAATGTACGCGACTACTCCTTCAGCAGGTGCAGCGCGGTGTAATACGACTACAGAAAACATTGCAACGTAATCGAAACGTCTAAAGATCTAGCTTTAATATGGAACCAAAGCACCAGAGTTCCAACAGACGTGTCGTTCTATCAATATGTTCTATGTATCGACGAGTGTGTGGCAGGATGTTCACGTCAGTGCGTAATGACGTCAGCGAAACGCACATTTAAATCAGTTTGTTGAGCGTTTCTGTCCATATTTACTTTTGTTTCAATTCTCTCTCTGTTGTTTAATTTAACGCCCTACGTTTGAGTGAATTGGACTGCGTGCCAAACACACCCTATTTTCTGCCCCGGCAAAGATTTGTATTGCTACCATTCGACCTAAGTTTCCATCTTTCTTTCTTTATCTCTTTCTTTTAAGTTGTGCAAGCAGTATTGTACTTGATATAATACAGGAGAGAAGGAATATTTGTACTTTTACAAAATGTAACGTCAGGTTCCTCAAAAGTGACATGCATACAAATTAAATACATTAGGCTATACATACATACAATACATTTTCACATAATATGAAAATATTGTTGAAATAGAAAAAAAGTTCACTGTCTGTCAGTCACTTCAAGTTCAATGGAATGACACTAGGGCCCTATCTGACTCTGAGACCCCATGCCACACCCTGATAGACTGTAATAAAAACACCTCTGAAAAGGGCACACATTTTCACCCTTCCTTCTCCCTTTCTGGATGCAGTCGACACCTGTCTGTCTCCGTCAGATGCCAAGATCGTTGTGTTCAGTTATTTGGCCTGTTCAGCCTGTGCCCGCATGCTGAAGCGGTGTTTGTAGATGGTACATGCACTCCTATAAGATTTTTTCTGGAGTGTTTTGTCAGCAGAACAATTCAAAAACTCATTAAATAACCGTACAACCACTGAAGAGTCTTCTCACGTCACAGCCATGCTTCTTTCATTCCCGTTGAAATCAAAGCTCTGATGTCAATAAGGTCAATTATGATATGGGCAGAAGGAAGCATGGCCGCGGAACATCTTTCTATCTTTGTAAAGGAAGTCACTCCCTGTCCTGGTCCTTTGGCCTGTCAAGCACAAAGACCACATGTTCTGGAGGCTGATTTGGGCTTTAGTAAATGCATTCGCATTGAATCCTCTAAGGCATTCCCATTCACAAACACACTTGTTCAAGTTCAGTGAATGGATGGAGGCAGTTCCCCTGCGGGTGAACTCAATTTTCTCATTCAGTGCTCGTGATGAGAATAAGTTGTCAATGTGCAACATTGCAGGGTTAGTGTTTGCCTTTCGCATTCAGAGAAGACTCACTTGGGCCCCACCATTAGGTGTGGCTTGGCGCCACACTGAGATGGACATTGTGCTCAGCATGGACCCCCCCATCCTGCACTGAGTGTTTGCCAGTCCTGGGCCCGGAAACTGCTTGCAGCCAGTCTGGCCCCAGTGCATTAGGGAGCTCACAAAGCTCGTGGAAGGCATCTTTCTACTGCCAGAACACGCTCCCTTCAGTGGTTCCTCCACCTTCACCATCCTTGATGTTCGGGTTATTCATGGAACATCAGAGCATTCTGCAAGCACCAATCACACCTGCAAACACGCTCCTGGAGGAATCATTCGAGATTTCTGAAGCTGCAGGTTCACGTTGTCCATGAAGACAAGAACTTGGCAGCGCTGTATACAGGCCATTTCCACCTGCTATGCCATGAACATGCACAAAGGTGGTATCTAAGTGCTGTTATATAGCCTGGAGCACCTGGGGAAACAAGTTTCTTGGACCACACTGATAGCTTCAGATGTGCCTTTATCCCTGAAGGTGATATCATGCGCTTTTTGTCCATGTGAGTTCCCCGTCTGGTGCTCTTTTCAAATGCTTAATGACATTAATTCAGGTCCGTATCTTGCAAGGTGGAAAACTTAAACATTCTGCCTGCACAGATATTAAGATGCAAGCCACCTTTACACACTTATGTCCAGCAGCAGTGGCATGCAAATTTCCATGCTCACAATTGGCATTTGCCTCCTGAAGTAGGCCTATCTGCGGTCTCCATTTATAAAATCTGCGTAGGAATCCTTACTAAAAGTGATGTGCGCCCGAGAAGCCAAAAATAGCATAGGCAAAACATTTTCAAGCTTATAGAACATTCGACAGAACCTGTGAAATTCCTTTATAAATCCCAGTCAGTGAAAATCTGTGCAAATACTGACTCACTCTAAAAGTAACCATATGAGCTTCCAACGTAGTTTCACTATATATGTATCCTCATTTGCATATGCATATTCATCCACGTGATTAACATGGTAAGAACGTTAGGAAAATTTTAATAATTATTGAATATACATTTTTTTGTAACTTCTCAGTAATGATTTTGTGTAGTTTAAGTCTTTAAAACTTCTTGACTTTAAAATATATATATTTTAAATTGACCAAAATCACATGTAATTCAGGGCACAATTCAAACGAGATTAAAATTTTTGTCTGACTCTCACCATTGACATTATTTTTTTCCGAAACAAAGGTCACAAGGGGACTAGGATTTGTCTACTTATTTGTATTTGTGACATTTTTATTAATTCATAAGAATCTTAAAGAAAATGCATTTTTATACGTTTTATTTTTCACCATGTAAATAAATTCATATAAATGTGAAATTTCATTTCTAAATTTGAATTTTATGTGGATATTTTTAAAATAAAAAAAATAAAAATTAGATTTGAACAGACAATTCTATTTTATCTATCTTTTATTTGTCTTTTAGAACTGACAGGAGTTTCAAGATCGGTCACATTTTTACTTGAGAAATCTTAGTCATTTGTCACAAAGCTCAATCAATGTAGTTAAAAACCTGTAAGCATTTAATCTAATAAAGAACGAAATTACACAAATAAGAGTAAAGATCAAGAAAAATGAAAGAAAATATAAAGAGGTTAATTTTATATAATTCTTTATCCAGGGCAATGTAGTCATAATCACAAGAGTGCATGATGTCAAGTCTGAAAAAAATGTAACCTGTAAACCAGAGAGGCCTGTGATTGTGTACATGGCAAATTACTATAACCAGTGTGTGAATTAATGTGTAAATTCAGCTACTAAAGGTCATCTTACGCTCGTTTAAATATGTTTTACATCTTTACACTGTTTCATAGTCAAATTAGTCTTACAGATAAACTGGGTAGTAACCAAAACACTGGAAACTTATGTAAAATTAGATTACTGTGTACACACTACAATAATGACACATTCTTAAAATGTAACAAAAAGCTCAATGGGTAAAATGTAGTTGGTATTACTGATGTAAACAGAACTTAACCATCATAGTCAGTCCTCATTAAACTTTTCCCTGCTAATAAAATCAAACTTTTGCAGTAAACTGTCGGATTACTGCTTGCAACCATTAAAAAAATTTAAATCTGACACTTGAGCCATTTAGAAGTGTCTGAGTGGAAATATATATATATATATATATATATATATATATATATATATATATATATATATATATATATTTTCATAGAGTTGAGGTTTGTTCCTTTCTGGAGAAAACATTTTCCAGTTATTCCAGTCGTTCCAGTTAAAGCCAATGGCTGGAGTACAAATTCCACCTGTGCCACATTTGTATCCAGCAGGGCAGCAGTGTTTCATATCATCACAGCACTCCGCCTTTAGAGAGAGCAAAAACAAAGGGAAGAATAGAGTGAAGGAACATAGAAGAGCAAGATCGAGGAATTTGCCTTAGATAAACATTTACAGTTTGACTACAATTTGAATTTACAGAAGTATTCGAGATCAATCTGCTTGTTTCAATTCATATATTCAAAATGAATTCATTCTTCGATGCAGCTATTGTGAATTGGAGCTCTAAATGAACACCTTTAATCCACTGCATTCTTCAAATTTTACTAAATTTCTGTTTAGCATATGATGCAGACAGATAGGGAAATGCTCATATAACCACAACCATAATTTACTGTTATATGTAAGATTTTAAGGGATTGGTCACTAAAATGTTTTTGTCATTATTGACTTATCTTCATGTCAGTTCAAAACCTTAACAACAAAAGAAGATAATCTGAAGAAATGTTTGTTTCTGTATAATAAAAGGCGTCAGTGTTCAAAACTACATTGGACCCCATGATAAAGAAAAAAAAGTAATAATAATAAATCTTCTTTTGTGTTCCACTTCCACAGAAGAAAGAAAGTTTGGAATGACATGAGGGTGAGTAAATGATGGCAGAAGTTTTAGTTTTTGAGTGAAATATCCCTTAAAGTAAACTACAGTAGTCAACATGTGAAGTGGATCAAAAAGTTAATCAAAGTTTTCAAACCTCAACAAAAACGGGCATTATTCAAAATTCATGTATAACTTTGCTGAAAGGTTTTGATCCACTTCAAAAGTTGATTAGTGTAGTTTAAAACAGCTAAGTGCCTGCCTTTTGGTTGATTTTCTTTTCTTAGTTTCCATCAAAATATTTAAACTTCCTTTAACTAGATACATGTAATTGAGAGTAACAATTCAATAAGCTAATAATAAAAATATAGAATATGTCTTGAATTAAATTTAATTTTACTACATTCACATTTTTTATTTTTTCAACTGATTTATTCCCTGAAAATACGTTTTTTTAATCTTCTCAAGTAAGACACAAGAGTGAGTAAATGACAACATTTTTGGGTAAACTAATTTAAAGTTGAATACTTTACCATAGAATAAAGGCAACAGCCCCAGGAGGTCTCAGAGGTTGGACAACAGGTCTGACCACTCTTGGCAACTATATCCACCACCACACTGAATGTCCTTTTCCTGAGACACTCAGCTGTGGATTTTGGACACCTATTTGGGCAAGTGGGACTCTGTCCACAAACAGCCAGGTGATCTTTATGCAGGAGCGTTCACGCAGGTCACACTTGTAGCCTTTGGGACAACAGTGCTCCTGGTCTTGGCAGCAAACAGCCTATGAGGTTATAATAGTTTTTTTTAATTATTATTTATTTAATGTGAATAAATCTTATATAGCCAGATCACATACACATATTTTTACCTCAGGAAGAGGGCAGCAGCCCCATTCTCCCGTGGTTAGATGGCAACAGGTCGAATCTGCAGGACAACTCTATTGCTCATCACACTTATTGGTGCTGAGATCAGAGTTTGGAAGATGAACTTTGAGCAGCAATTTTATTGTACCAGGGGATCACAACATCTCCCTTGATGCAAGACACACTGCTCACATCACACCTATAGTGAGTTGGACAACAGTGTTCCCCATCTGTGCAACATACAGCCTGAAAAACAATGAGAAATAGATTCAAGATTAAAATATTCACCTTCACAACATTTCTCATTTAATAGATTATTTGTTTTGAAATGGCAAAACAAATTGCTTATACATAGTTCAAAAGGTTGGGGTTATTCTAATTTAGTGCTGCATTTACTTGGTACAAAACATCCATAAACACAGTAATATTGTGAAATATTTTTTTTACAATTTAAATAAACTGTTTTAATATATTTTAAAATAGAATTACTCCTGTAATGCAAAGCTGAATTCTCAGTATCATTACTCCAGTCTTCAGTGTCCTGCAGAAATTATTAAGTCAATAGGCTGATGTGTGTGTGTATATATATATATATATATATATATATATATATATATATATACAGCTATGGAAAAAATTAAGAGACCACTGCCAAATCAGCAGTTGCTCTGGATTTATTATTTATAAATAATAAATCCAGAGCAACTGCTGATTGGCAGTGGTCTCTTAATTTTTTCCATAGCTGTGTGTATAATATATATATATATATATATATATATATATATATATATGTATATATACACCATTTCTGACCCCAACATTTTAAACAGTTTTACATTTAGTATCTATTTTCATGTCAGTGAGAGGTGTGGATATCTGTTACAAGGAAGTATCTGCAAATATACACATCAAAACAAAGGGCCCTCTTAACACTGTAGATGCAATGCCATGATTGTCAAACCAGGCAAACAGGCTCCAAGTTAAAACAAGAACCTGCAGAACATGTTTAACGATTATTTAAAATATGTTTAGTAAGGGATAATGTACATTCAGCCGGTGGTTCTCTCAAAATAACCCCTGTCTGGATGATGAGGACCCCAATGTAATACAAGTCACACTCACATTAGGCAAGAGGGCAACAGCCCCATTTGTTGGTTTTTACAATAAGACAGCAAGTGGTGTGTTCTGGACAGGAAGTATGTGCATCACATGGAACCCTGATATACTTCCCCACTTTCTTTTTCACTTCCTCATGCTGTCTCGGTTCCTCCTTATCTGAGTCTGAGATTATGTCTGACATGGGTACAGAGGTGGTGTTGCTATTACAGGTGAGTGTTATAATGTCACAAGTGGTGCCGTGTGGACAGCAGTGGAATCTATCCCAACAACACACAGCCTGCAGACAAAAACAGCCTGACTTTTAGTTATTTGTTTGATTAATTCATTATAATAAAATGTGCACTATTAGTATTTGTTAATGGGAAATAAACTTAAAGATATACACTGACCTTTCAAAAGTTCAGTAAGGTCAGTAAGATTATGATTTTTTTAAGAAATTAATAATTTTATTCAGCAAGGGTGAATTAAATTGATCAAAATTAACAAAAAACAAATTCTGTTACAAAAAAGATTTAAATGATGTCCTTTTGAACTTTTATCAAAGAATCCTGAAAAAAAGTGCATCATCGTTTACACAAAACTATTAAGCAGCACAACTGTTTTCAACATTGATTGTTTCTTGAGCAGCAAATCATCATATTCAAATGATTTCTGCAGGATCATGTGACTCATCCATCTTGCTCAATTGGAATCAACAAAGACCCCCATCATTTAATCTGTTTAAAGCTGCAGTCCGGCTTTTTCCTCTTTGTCGCCATCTCTGTTCGAAATCTGCAATTGCAGTCATTTGCAGAATTATCAACTTTACGCAACATGTACTTCAACACAATGTACATGTGGATGAACACAATGTTTGATGAGAGGTCAGGTGAGAGCTGTGAGGCTGTCAGTCACTGCGCCGGTGTGGATACTGGTATTCAGAAATCACAGATTATTCTCTTTTATGACCAACATAAGACTTTCATTCGAAAAATGTCCTCTGAACAAGTAAGTAACATTCACTTTTGTTCTGGTTTCTGACATTGTAGTAAATCTAATTAAATCCAACAATCGCTTATAAGTTTCGCAAAACCGGCAAATTATACTTTGTTCTCAAATTGTTAATGTAAACAACGTCAGCATTGCGTGACTACATATTAATGTCTTTCCGATATGTATCCTTGGGATGGGGGCGGTTGCAGTGTCTTTTTCTGAAGCTACTCCGAACGTCCAAATTGTCTTTTGCATTTTACAGCGGGTGAATCTCCAGCGGGTGAATCTTGTCACTGGTGATTGTCGTTTGAACCTTTCTGATATCTGCCATCAAATTGATAATTGATTTCCATTACACGAGAGTAGATGTTAAAACTACATGCTGATTTGTACTCGGCTTTCACCAAGATAAGCACAAACTTAAGACATAGCTTTACAGTAAACTATGCTTCTCCATCCATTTACGCTCCTTTCCATATGGTGATGTGACTCCTTCTGTCCGGCATTAACGGCTGCAGTGTACTTGGCGCATTAGCACACACAACGGCTGCAACTATAGAGTGGGTCTCCACAGTGGACCACACGACAACCGTCTGCACTCAGCCACAGGGTACATCTCTAGGGTCTTAAATTGGGCACCTTTCGTCCCCAGTGTTCCGTTGCCTGGTCCAGTGTGCCACAAATCCTCAACAACCCACTTCCACTGGACAAACCTGGACTCTCCATTCTCGCTGTTCTGCTTCAGTGGCCAGATGAGCATACCGCAGTTTCTTCCTCTCATATGCCTCATCTACAGCATCCTCCCAAGGCACTGTTAACTCTATCAGTTGAACAATGCGTGCTGATCCAGACCACAAAACAATATCTGGTCAGAGGTTAGTGGTGGCAATCTCAGGTGGAAAAATAAGCCGTTGATCAAGATCAGCCAGCATTTTCCAGTCCCTAGCAGCGTCCAGTTGTCCTGGACGAGAATTGGTTTTAACACCTTTCCTTGGTGGTTGCTTGCCTGGGTGGAGGAATATTGTCTTCTGCATGTAATGTTTTGCTAGAACAGGCGGCAACTTATTGGTCATGTTAACGCTTGCCTTCTAAAGCCAAACATCAGCGTACTTGGTCACAGTGCCAAGTAAACTGACCTTGGCTAAGAGCCACCTTACATCCTGTCAAAATGTGCCTTAATGCGGCAGGTGATAAACACAAAGGACAAGAGGGATCATCTCCATCCCAGAGGTTTAGGTTGTGGTGATGGGAGAGCATCAAATGTTGACCTGATAAGGAAACTGATCCTACTCTCTTCCATTGACCAAAGATCTTGCCAGTCCATCTTGTGTTGTTCCACATTCTCCCATCTCATCCACTCTCCCTGCTTGAAATGGGAAGTGGCCTTTATAAGTGGCCTTTCTCTCCTCCTGCTTTCGCACCTTGTTGACTACCAGATTTCTCCTGGTTGTCAACAAGGTGCTGGGCCTGCCTTGTGCCATTTAGGAGGAGCTAAACTGAGCCCAAAACCCCCTCTTCCATGTACCTGTCCCACGAGATCCCCAATTTGAAGGGTAGCCTTTGCCTCTACCACAGATTTCTTTGCTAGCCACTTTCTACCAGTTTAACACAGGGGCTGCCTCCCTTACACATTTGTCCATGACTAAGGCAATTTCCAGTTTGACCTTGGAACACTTAAATTCCTCGGCCAAAAGAATAGACTGTGCAGCTGCAATATTCCTTTACTATAAAGGCCCACTCCGCTGAGGCAGCGTGGACCTCCCAATTTCCTGATGTATGAACTTATTAAAGAAACCTCGTACACAGTCATTGTCCACAGCAACCTCGGCAGTAGACCAAACTGAAAGCACCAAAGTTTTAGTTTGCCTGGTAGAGCACAGCTGTTTATGCTCTTCAACCTTTCCACTGTTTGTCATCTAACTTCTCCCACTCCAACTATAGTTTAATTATAACCAAGTGCTGTGAGAAAGGCTATAAACCTCCACCTCCAGCATCCTCAAGCGCAATATAGCTTATACTAGCCGAGACTCCTTTATGCATACAGATGTGAAGTAATGACATACAGACATGCTTGAAATCTCCAGCGGAAATCCACCAGTACCACTGGAATTAAAAACATTATTACAAGCTTAAACGCTTTGAATCGAGCTAAGGCAAGCAGAGAGTTTTGAACACTAGCTGGTTATGTATTTGCTAAAATATGTATTTTGGATAATTTTTACCCCAAAAAAAGCTATGGACTGCAGCTTTAAACTTATCTGAAAAACAAAACTTTAAGACTGGAACAATGCACATACGCCCTAAAAAATAAGGGGTGCCTTCGAAAGATATGGGAACCGCTTATGGATCTCTGACACTAACATGACAGGGTCTGGCATGTTTATATAACATTCACAAAGGATGAACTGTGATCTATGATAATGGACTAGACTTGATTTAATTTGCTGTATTATTATTATTATTATTTGTCTTTAATTTTGTATTATTATTATTTCTCTTCTGTCTGTTTTGTTAATAAAATGTTAAAAATCAATAAAAATATACCTGAAAAATAATAATAATAAAGAATAATAATTTTAAAAAAATCTTACCAACCCCACACTTTTGAATAGTAAAATTCTGAAAGTGTGAAATTCATACAATACTGAAAAGTCTTATTTTACACAGTTTGATTTCTCAGATAGGCCTAAATGTTGCTAAGCACTTGAACATTATTATGAAACAGGGACTGAGGGATATCACCAAAGAGCAATAAAATTCAAAGTTGAAAACAGAGAGTATATTTTCTCATTTGGTTACTCATGCAAGATTAGATTAGAATTTTTCCTTTGAGATATACTGTACCTCAGGCAAAGGACAGCAAGCCCAGTCTCCGTCGATATTCTTACAGCAAGTGTTGGATTCAGGACAAATGTGACTAGAGTCACAATTCACTTCTCAGTTGACCTTTGACCTGTGACTCTAGGGTGAGTAGGCACCTTCTCCAGCCAGGGCGTAGAGCCTGAAGGGTCATCACATGACCCAGCAGCAACGTTACAAGTCTTACCATGAGGGCAGCAGTGGATGAAGTCGTCACAACACACGGCCTACAGAGAAAATGAATGCATCACTTTAATTTGACATAATACACATCTCTACATCAGGATTTGCCATGCGAGATGGAGATTTACCTTTGGCAGAGGACAGCAGGCCCATCCTCCATCTTTAGTCTTACAGCACGTGGTTTCATCTGGACAGCTCGCGGTGTCGATTACAGGGAACATCTGAAGACACTGAAGACACTAGAAATTAAAGAAACGGATTCAGAACGAGTATATCCGAGTATTCATGTGTCTGCATGTGCTGGATTCAGTGCTTTGAACTACCTTGTGTAACAGCCACATTCCGACTGATTGGTTGGACGGGCACCTTCTCCAGCCAGGGCGTAGAGCCTGAAGGGTCGTCACATGACCCAGCAGCAACGTTACAAGTCTTACCATGAGGACAGCAATGGATGAAGTCGTCACAACACACTGCCTAAAGAGAAAATGAATGCACAACTTTAACTTTACCCAATATACACTTCTACATCAGGATTTGCTATGCGAGATGGAGATGTATTGGTCAATCTACTAGTCAATGGGTGATTTACCTTTGGCAGAGGACAGCAGGCCCATCCTCCATCTTTAGTCTTACAGCACGTGGTTTCATCTGGACAGCTCGCGGTGCCATTACAGGGAACATCTGAAGACACTGAAGACACTAGAAATTAAAGAAACAGATTCAGAACGAGTATATCCGAGTATTCATGTGTCTGCATGTGCTGGATTCAGTGCTTTGAACTACCTTGTGTAACAGCCACATTCCGACTGATTGGTTCGGACGGGCACCTTCTCCAGCCAGGGCGTAGAGCCTGAAGGGTCGTCACATGACCCAGCAGCAACGTTACAAGTCTTACCATGAGGACAGCAGTGGATGAAGTCGTCACAACACACTGCCTAAAGAGAAAATGAATGCACAACTTTAACTTTACCCAATACACACTCTCTACATCAGGATTTGCTATGCGAGATGGAGATGTATTGGTCGATCTACTTAGTCAATGGGTGATTTACCTTTGGCAGAGGACAGCAGGCCCATCCTCCATCATTAGTCTTACAGCACGTGGTTTCATCTGGACAGCTCGCGGTGCCATTGCAGGGAACATCTGAAGACACTGAAGACACTAGAAATTATAGAAACAGATTCAGAACGAGTATATCCGAGTATTCATGTGTCTGCATGTGCTGGATTCAGTGCTTTGAACTACCTTGTGTAACAGCCACATTCCGACTGATTGGTTGGACGGGCACCTTCTCCAGCCAGGGCGTAGAGCCTGAAGGGTCGTCACATGACCCAGCAGCAACGTTACAAGTCTTACCATGAGGACAGCAGTGGATGAAGTCGTCACAACACACTGCCTAAAGAGAAAATGAATGCACAACTTTAACTTTACCCAATACACACTTCTACATCAGGATTTGCTATGCGAGATGGAGATGTATTGGTCGATCTGCTTAGTCAATGGGTGACTTACCTTTGGCAGAGGACAGCAGGCCCATCCTCCATCTTTAGTCTTACAGCACGTGGTTTCATCTGGACAGCTCGCGGTGCCATTACAGGGAACATCTGAAGACACTGAAGACACTAGAAATTAAAGAAACAGATTCAGAACGAGTATATCCGAGTATTCATGTGTCTGCATGTGCTGGATTCAGTGCTTTGAACTACCTTGTGTAACAGCCACATTCCGACTGATTGGTTGGACGGGCACCTTCTCCAGCCAGGGCGTAGAGCCTGAAGGGTCGTCACATGACCCAGCAGCAACGTTACAAGTCTTACCATGAGGACAGCAGTGGATGAAGTCGTCACAACACACTGCCTAAAGAGAAAATGAATGCACAACTTTAACTTTACCCAATACACATCTCTACATCAGGATTTGCTATGCGAAGATGGAGATGTATTGGTCGATCTACTTAGTCAATGGGTGATTTACCTTTGGCAGAGGACAGCAGGCCCATCCTCCATCATTAGTCTTACAGCACGTGGTTTCATCTGGACAGCTCGCGGTGCCATTGCAGGGAACATCTGAAGACACTGAAGACACTAGAAATTATAGAAACAGATTCAAAACGAGTATATCCGAGTATTCATGTGTCTGCATGTGCTGGATTCAGTGCTTTGAACTACCTTGTGTAACAGCCACATTCCGACTGATTGGTTGGACGGGCACCTTCTCCAGCCAGGGCGTAGAGCCTGAAGGGTCGTCACATGACCCAGCAGCAACGTTACAAGTCTTACCATGAGGACAGCAGTGGATGAAGTCGTCACAACACACTGCCTAAAGAGAAATGAATGCACAACTTTAACTTTACCCAATACACACTTCTACATCAGGATTTGCTATGCGAGATGGAGATGTATTGGTCGATCTGCTTATCAATGGGTGACTTACCTTTGGCAGAGGACAGCAGGCCCATCCTCCATCTTTAGTCTTACAGCACGTGGTTTCATCTGGACAGCTCGCGGTGCCATTACAGGGAACATCTGAAGACACTGAAGACACTAGAAATTAAAGAAACAGATTCAGAACGAGTATATCCGAGTATTCATGTGTCTGCATGTGCTGGATTCAGTGCTTTGAACTACCTTGTGTAACAGCCACATTCTGACTGATTGGTTGGACGGGCACCTTCTCCAGCCAGGGCGTAGAGCCTGAAGGGTCGTCACATGACCCAGCAGCAACGTTACAAGTCTTACCATGAGGACAGCAGTGGATGAAGCTCGTCACAACACACTGCCTAAAGAGAAAATGAATGCACAACTTTAACTTTACCCAATACACATCTCTACATCAGGATTTGCTATGCGAGATGGAGATGTATTGGTCGATCTGCTTATCAATGGGTGACTTACCTTTGGCAGAGGACAGCAGGCCCATCCTCCATCTTTAGTCTTACAGCACGTGGTTTCATCTGGACAGCTCGCGGTGCCATTACATGGAATATCAGAGTCTGAATATGCAGTAAATGGACAGGTTTATGTTAAATGTGTACATGTGTGTTTGGTTTCAGTGCTTTGGAGTGTTTGTTGACCTACTTTGTGTGTCAATCAGATTCCGAGTGATGACTGATCGGACGGGCACCTGCTCCACCCAGGGCACACCAGAACATGAAGGGTCATCACATGACCCGGCAGCAACGTTACATATCTTACCATGAGGACAACAGTGGGTGAAGTCGTCACAACACACAGCCTACGGAGAAAATTAAGGTGCTCCTTAAGGCAAATGTATTTGCATGATACTCAAAGGCATTACATAACAAATTTTTGAATGGTAGTATATTGTCAAATTATTTAAATTATAACTAGAAAATACATTTACTTAAGTTGACAGCATTTTTTTATGTTTTACCAACTAGAGGAGAAATGTTAGATGTATAACATTTAAAATAAATAAACTAAAAATACATTTTGTTTTTATTTTTATAATCTACTTTTGTTTTCTGATGTCTGGACCACCAAGCATCCACAGTGCAAACCATCTCTGGCTCTGCAGTTATTGTAGTAATTGGAGAGATGTTACGGCTGAGCTAATTGAGAACAGTTTCTGCTTAAGTAATAGATCAGGTGAGTCGATTTACCTTTGGCAGAGGACAGCAGGCCCATCCTCCATCTTTAGTCTTACAGCACGTGGTTTCATCTGGACAGCTCGCGGTGCCATTACAGGGGACATCTGAAGACACTGAAGACAATAGAAATTAAAGAATCAGTTTAAAGGGGTCATTAAAGGGTTAGTTCACCCAAAAATGAAAATGATGTCATTAATGACTCACCCTCATGTCGTTCCAAGCCCTTAAGACCTCTGTTCATCTTCGAAGCACAGTTTAAGATATTTTAGATTTAGTCGGAGAGCTTCTGTTCCTACCATTGAAAATGTATGTACCTTATACTGTCCTTGTCCATAAAGGCAATACAGACATCAAAGTAGTCCATGTGACATCAGTGGGTTAATTCAAATTTTTTGAAGCATCAAAAATACTTTTTGGTCCAAACATAGCAAAAACAACGACTTTATTCAGCATTGTATTCTCTTCCGGTTCTGTTGTCATTGCTCGTTCACGATCTCAATGACGCTGCTGACGTGTTATCTTGTGTGCCCGATTAGGACATCCGTGACATGCACACTTATGAACCATTTAAAAAAATATTGCAATACCAAAATACAAACAATGTAGAAAAGCTTGAATACAGCGCACGTCTCCATCAGACTGTAAACGAAGCTCAGGCGCACAACATAACACGTCAGCAGCGTCATTGGAATCGTGAACGAGCAATGACAACAGAACAAGAAGAGAATACAATGCTGAATAAAGTCGTTGTTTTTGCTATGTTTGGACCAAAAAGTATTTTCGATTGCTTCAAAAAATTCGAACTAACCCACTCATGTCACATGGATTACTTTGATGATGTCTGTATTGCCTTTATGGACAAGGACAGTATAAGGTACATACATTTTCAATGGAGGAACAGAAAGCTTGCCAACTAAATCTAAAATATCTTAAACTGTGCTCCGAAGATGAACAGGGATCTCATCATTGATCAATTTCTGCCCTCTAACGCATGCTTTCATTATAACTAACAGTGCAGACATGGTGTAAATAAGAGATTCATTGTGCAGTGTAGACAGCATCATTGATTATAATGGGAGTTTTGGCGAGAGTCCAGAACTCGGATAAACTTGCGCTGTGTGATTGACAGCTCTAGCGATTGTAAAGGGAGCATTCTTCTGATCGCTTCCTGTACATAATTTAATCACAAATTTAATAACAGAATATTTTCATGCTACTAAGATATGAAACTGACCTTTTAGTCACTGGCAAATATACTGACGCATAAACAGCAGTAAACAATTTCAAGACAAAAAATAAAAAAAAATGTCTGACACTGTACATGAATCGTAACAAATCAGAAATCCCAGATTAAGCATTAGAATTAGCACGGTTACTTATATGTTGTGGTATTACTGTTGGGTCCATATCTTACAGTAAAAGTCTGTTTGCAAAACCTGAACTGAAATTGCGGCTGATTTACCAAAGAATCCACAGTGAAATGTAGCAAACAAACAAATAAAGCTCTACATTTCATTCACATAGTTGAAAAACAAAACAAAACAAAAAAAACATTTTCCTAGCATTAGGATCCTTTGGAAGGTATTAATGTTATCTTTTAGCCCATTCATCTTGCATCTCTCTCTCTTCTCACTAACATGCCATTGGGCGAGTCCAAAGATGTGATGATGTAGAAGTTCATTTGGCAGAGGCAGTTTTCATTGCACTACATCAAAATGTGATATAATATGAAATGAGTAGTCTCGGAGCTTGCTTTCAATAAAAGCCGGTTTTTTTACTAAAGAGGAAGTTGAGTTCTGAAACTTACAGGATTTTTTTTATAGTACAATGACCTCTAATATGTCTTATACGTTATCATCAAAAGATCAAGGACTATTTGATTTCCCAATTCATGACCCCTTTAAGAACAAATAAAATAGTGTTTTTTTACTGTGTCTGTGTGTAGTGGATTCAGTGCTTTGAACTACCTTGTGTAACAGCCACATTCTGACTGATTGGTTGGACGGGCACCTTCTCCAGCCAGGGCGTAGAGCCTGAAGGGTCGTCACATGACCCAGCAGCAACGTTACAAGTCTTACCATGAGGACAGCAGTGGATGAAGTCGTCACAACACACTGCCTAAAGAGAAAATGAATGCACAACTTTAACTTTACCCAATACACATCTCTACATCAGGATTTGCTATGCGAGATGGAGATGTATTGATCGATCTACTTATCAATGGGTGATTTACCTCTGGCAGAGGACAGCAGGCCCATCCTCCATCTTTAGTCTTACAGCACGTGGTTTCATCTGGACAGCTCGCGGTGCCATTACAGGGAACATCAGAGTCTGATGCAGAAGGCAAATGAAATTACAAAATCAGTTTGGGAAGTGTTATATTTTATGTGTACATGTAATGATGAATGTATTGCCATCTACACATTTCCACATACTTTCTGGGAGTGTACCAGGCAATGTAGTCATTGGGTTTTCAGCAGTAGTGTTTCGCCTGATTGTAGTGACTTCAGCTTCAGCCCTTATTTCTGCAGCTTTTGAAGGAAAGCAAAGAAATTAAAATGCTGAATTATATCAGTGGAAAACTCCACTGGAAGTTGTCAGAAAAAGTATAAATCTCTGGGACAATAGCCTACGTTTGTGATCTTCCCATTCAGCCCTAAGGCGAGCAGGGAACTTGGCCCACATGGGCAGCTCCTGATTGGTGGAGGAGATGCATTTATTGCCTTCAACATCACAAACACTGTCCTCTGGGCAACAGTGGATTTTATCATCACAGCATACAGCCTAAAGGAAACGCACATGACAAAGAAGATAATATAAGTGTAAACTTTGCAACGATTATTTTAGATTATTTGATTTGATATATATAATTTAAACATGTTTCTCTAACTGTGAAAAAAAATTGCATGTCTGCACATATTATTGTATCAAAACTGTACCCATACCCTTGGTAAGGGGCAGCACGCACATTTACCATCTTCTGTCTCACAACACGTGGTGTCCACAGGACACTCTAACTTCCCATCTCCGCAAAGAACAGTCTCAACTTGTTCTAAAAACCATCACATAACAAAAATGTAGTTGAAATACACAGATGATTTACATGAATTTCCCATCCAAATTACAACATTTAATCTGTAAATGCTACATATAATAATAATAACGACAACTATATTAGCGTCCACACCAACTCACGATAACTTTGCGTTTATTATAATCACTCTGTAATTATACCATTTGCCGCTGTAAATGCTCGAGCTTTATGAAGCAGGATGGAAACTAATTGGCTGTCAATGTTTTTATTGTTCATTAGCTGGAAAAAAATTGTTCTGATAGTAATTCCAATGCTATAGAGTGTCGAAGTGATGACGTCACTTTGTAGGACAACTCGGAAGCTAGCGGCGCATGGGTTTCAAAGCAATGCATTTTCCCCATAGACTTTTGGAAAATCGCAAATAAGATCTGTGTTTGACAAAGAGTTGTGACCCTTAAATGCTTTGTCTATCAAGATAATTTTTACAAGTAAATCCAAAATGTATAAATTTTGAAGCCTATATAAAGTTTTTAAAAAACACAAGCAGACACAATAAAGTTTAAAAAACCACAAGCGGGTTATAACTGTGTGTTTTATGTCATAGCAAACACAAAAATATTTAGAGGCTTTGTTCACCACAGACCTTATTTCAGGCGATTTAGCAAAAACCCATTACAAAATCCCATAGACTTTAAAGCGAGGGAACCGGTAGTGCTAAAATGCTAGCTCACTTCCACGTTTTGACCTACAGAGTGACGTCGTAATTCGGCACTCTATTGCTTCTCGTTATAGCTGTGATGTGGACTTCTAGAATTAGAATAATTATTATAACTTCATAGTTATAGTTATCATAGTTATCGTTCTTGGTGTAAGTGGGCCTAAAAACCATAATACATTTATGTGGGATAATGCATGTTTTAATCATTAAACTCTCTGGTCCACCTTTATTCCTTCACTCTCTTCAATACCTTTTTGTTTGACACATGAACTGCTGTCTGCACTACATTCATGGTCTTTTGGGCAGCAGTGTTTCCCGTCTGAGCACGCATGGCCCTGAAACCACCAAAACTATAGTCAGCATCACAGTCAAAAAAAATGTAAACCTAATTCTTACTCCATGTATATATTCATTTACAATTAATTGGCTCTCATATATGAATCTGTCGATATAAGTTTCTCTTTTAGCCACACCCAACCTTCTTTTGTGACAGGGTCCTGATGCAGGCCATTCATCATTTCATGGACGAGGACTCATATTCCTTAAAAAATATAACTTACTTGTGCTACTGGACAACATCCGTAAGATGAAGCCATCAGCAGACAGGAGAACTCAGCAGGACAGAAAGAGCCGTCAGGACAGGTGATGTCGTCTTCACTTACAGGTAATGAGGGGATCATTCTGAACGACTGCGGAACAAGAATTATTGAGACATTACAAACAGCTCTGAGTACTTTTATTTCATCTCTTTATATCATTTCTCACTTTGGGAAAGTCTGTCTGTTTAGCCGGTCTCCGCTCCACCATTGGCAGTGTATGTGTGGCGTTTATACACGCGAAGTCCATAACACTGCACAGCATGCCTTCAGGACAGCAGTGCATGTGGTCCTCACAACAGTCTCCCTACACATACACACAATTATACACATGCATGAGCTGATCATTTAAAAACTTCAGTTAGCAATGCTACACTGAAGCTGATCAGTTGACCGGCAACCTCCTGATTACAGCTTCAATTCTTTGAGTTCTTTGAATAGTAAAATAATCTAGTTCAATAGTAAAGTCATTTGCATGTTAATACTGCACGAGTGCCTTATGACCCTTATAAAATAGGAGCGGACACTGTGGATGTCTAGTAAAGGGTGCTATTAAAGAATATCTGACAGAGTATTAAAAAACAAAATGAGTGACTACAGAACACTTTGGCTTCCATTTCAATGAGCAATTAACTTTGTCTTGTCTAATCTGATCGCTTATCTTTATAGAAGTGTATCTGAAACTCATACTGTGAAATTAAACTGTCTTTCCACCGGTTTCACAGACACAACTTAAAGCAACTTGCATTGGCATATGTTAAAATATGTCAGTGCCATTGTTTTGTCTCAAGATGCCTTTTTTTACTTAAAAGTCCTAATTGAACTAAGGTCTAATCATGGCTTAATCTAAGAAGTCTGTGAAACCAGGCCTTTGGTATCTGTCACTAGTTCAGCCTCTCACGTGATGGAAAGGGCAGCAGCTGAACTCTCCGGTGGGATCCTGGCAGCATAAGTGGCCTGCCTCACAGACTTCATTGTTGGGGCACTGCAAACAAGCAACCAGGGTCACCAGAGCGAGGCCTACAGTCAGTTTCAACATCTGGATGGAAAGGGAGATAGTTCAAATGTTAGAACTAACAGATTTAAAACAAGAAATGCAACTGGTGTGTTTAAGTGGAAACATTATGCAAGCAGTCATAAAACAGTTGTAAGTTTAGAGATTGCAACCAATTAGACTTTCACATCTTAGATTTTTTAATTTTTTTTGGATACAGTTCACGTCATGCTCTTGCATAAAACAGTGCAAGTATGTACTTTTAATTCTAATATCGCTTCCTCTTTCACATCTAAAAATGTTATGCTCGCCAGATAATCCTGACCTGAGAAATAACTGAAACCAAGCATTATGAAAGTTTTAGAGAAAGTTTTTAAAATCCAGCAAAATGAAATTTGGATAAAGGCTACAGTTGGTCAGTGTTTTGTCTTGAGGGCAGAGCAAGGAAAATATTCAATTAAAAATGTGCAATTTTATTTCCTTTTCTAAACAAATGGAAATTCCCTTGTTTGCCAAATCGAGATAGGGCTGCAAAAATAAGGAACTGAATGCCGTACTTCACCTGTTGGTAAAATACACCTAGTTGCTTTTTACGCTCAACATAGGCTAATGCTAAAATAAATAATTATTTTATTTAGAAACACCAACAAACCTCTTCTGAAGTAAACAAACTAGATTAAAATGCTCTTTAATTCAACTTAATTTTGAATTTTCTTATGAACAGGTGGATTTGTAAAAAGTTGAAAGTGAATGAGTCCGTGGATCCGTGGGGTCCTTATGTTCCCGATCAGTGAGCAGGGATAAATGTTTTTGTAGCCTATTAAATTGTTGCCTAGTAAATAAATAAACAACTAAAACTACATCCATCTTTCCATTTACTTATCTTTCACAGTTTCGTAGCCTTTATAATAAGCTGAAATAATATTAATAATAGCTAATAATAATAAAAACGCCTAGAATTCTAAACAGAAGATCGTGTAAGGGTACCTTTATCAATGTTTGATTTATAATTTTGAGTCATTCATAATAGGAAAACAAAAACATATAGCAACGAGTGACGCGTGATTCTGCTTTTAGTAGTAGACAATGCATGAAACACTTTGAGCGGAACTTTTACAATTCAGTTTTTTTTTTTACAAAAATACACAAAGGACGTCAAAGACGAATGAAAGATATGGATGACCTACCTTGTATTCTTGCAAGTTCCCAAACGGTGCAGGAATAACGAAACCTTTACTTCTTAAATAACTTAGACATCTTAAGCTCCGCCTATTTTAGAGGACAACCTTAATGTAACTGTCAATTATTCACAAAGGCGTGTCATCAGTGTTGATTACAAGGAAATGTGCATGGCAACATCATCGAGCATACACACCAAAAACCAAGGTAGCCTATGGCAGACCATGATGATGATGTCCAATCTTCCCTTGACGTGACAGTCCCACTTTCTTCACATAACCTTTTCCAGCACATTTCAAAGCTCAAAAGTCTGAATATTATCCAATAATATTATTTTTATAATAAATATTATTATTTAAAAGTTATTTTGACCCTACTTGTCCCCATTTGTAAAACTTAAAGGCAAAATAAACATCCAATCAGAACAAGAAATCCATTACTAATAATGGAAGTGCCACCAGGCTGTAGTCATTAAGACCATGATTAAGACATAACACTTTTTCAAAATTAAATATAATATAATATCAAGCCTGTACACAGAGTGATTAAATATCTGTGATTGTTATCATTTGTAGCCAAAGTCGAACTGAATAAAAAGGCTATGCCAAATGATTTAAGAAGTTTTAAAAACTTTAATTTAGCAACTCTGGCACTACCTGAACTTTTATTTTCTTGTAGCCTGCAATTTAATCTTGTTGTTGATATATTCGGATAGAAAATCCCAAATTTTGTCATGCCCTATCACAATTATCAACAAAAATTAGCTAGATTTATGGCTTAAAATTTTGATAGGTAGGCAATAAATATAATGTATGTGATCAACACCACCCCTTGCGAATATAGGGTATATTAGCACTATATTGATTACGGAAATATTGCCGACCTGAAACGAAAGCGAAACTGCTCTCAACTAGGCTGCTTCATCACGGTATGTGTGTTGTCTTACCTTTTTATTTATAATTAGCCTTGTAAAATGAATCATAATTAGGCAAAAAAGTAGGCTATAGATTTGTTTTACCGAAAAGTCACTATAGGTCCCTCAACTCGTTTATTTTACGGTGTTTTGTCGTTGTTTAAAAGGTAAGTTAGTCGCGACAGAAGCAGCAGAAGAAAAAAAAGAATAAAGAAAACTAACTAAATGTGGTGTATTTTATAAAGGTATATTTTTCTGTTTGTTTCATATCGCTTTTTTGCGACGTCAACAACTCGTCGTGCTGTTGAGCTTCGTGAGTGCTGTTGACTGCTAACTACAGTTTATAGTTTATAAAGTGGAATAGCTCAGATTGGGACGGAAAAAATCCTATATTTTAAGAATCACATAGTTTAAAAAGAATAATCTTCTTCTGTATTCTTGGGTAACAGTGCTTTCTCTTTGGTCACAGGTTCTTGCGTTGGTAGAAATGTCTACTGAGGTAAAGGAAGTGATCTGACAAAGCTTTTTGTTGTTGTCTAACATTAGAGTCTGAATTTAGTACCTTGACCCTGTTTGTCTTGTCTCTCAACTCAGGATTTCTCTCTTGTTGTGGACACTGATTCTTTGGAAAGTAAACAGAAGGAGATCCAAAAATGCAAGGTTTGTGTGAGTGGCTTGTTAAGCTGGATACCTGTCAACCAAAATTCAAGGCATTAATCATTATGTCCATTCTGTCTGCAGAAACAACATGAAGCATTATTGAAGGAACAAAAAATTCTGAAAGAAGGCATTGAAAATAACAAAAACTTTGCCAGGGAATTTAGACTGACGAGCTAAGGAGAGGAAAGTGTCAATTCAGGAAGAAACCAAGAAATGTACTAAGACAATTCAGAAAGAAAAGGTCTGTATTATAGGCTACACATAATATAGCCTATATAAGTTCATGTTAATGGGGACCTCTGTGTACAGGAGAAATGCAGTAATATACAGGAGGAGCAAAGCAGGCTGCAGATGGACATCATGAAAATAAAGGAGGAGTTGCAAAGCCTGGACCGTAAAAACAGCAGTCTGAAAAAACAAACTGAGGTTAACAGAATCTATATAAAATATATTCACAAAATTATTTCGACTAGTATTCTAAACATTTTCTATATTTTCCTTTATATTCATATACAATTAACCCTAAAATCTCCACGTTGATTTTAAAAATCCATGCAAACATAATGCATCAACTCTGTGAGATTAACACGGCTGTACGTTGACTCCACAGATCTCTACAGCGGTACCTGAGAGGAGAGTTGTTTTTCAAGGAGAGACAAAAGAGGGTGCGCATGCTGTGAGTTTCGATGTGAATTCCCGTATAGTTTATCCGATGGAGGGTGGAACAGCACTGATCACCTTTGAGGAAGAGGATGGTATGTAGCATTATCACAGTTAAACTGTAATTAAGAATTTCTACTCATTTACGCAACATCATTCCAAACCTGCATGATTATCTTTCACAAAATAAACACAACACAAAATAAAATATTTTAAGTAATTTTTCTAGTGTTTTAAACATACAATGAAAGTCAATGGTGTCTGAAAAAACAAAAACAGTTGTTAAAATAAAATATTTTTTTTTTGTTGTTGTTTTATTATTGTTTTAAAGTATTCACTGTAAAAAATATATGATCAATAAGTTACAACAACATGTTTTACATTGCTTTAACTCATCAAAATAAGTTTGATTGACAACTTTTTAAGTTATAGTAGATTCAACTAATTTTTAAGTCAGTTTAATGCAATTTAAAGGGATAGTTCATTTTGAAATTAATTTTTTAATGTTTTAGCTTACCTCAAGGGCATCCAAGATGTAGGTGTCTTTGTTTCCGCAGTAGTTTCATTGTTCTTCGTTCTTGTTGGTCAGTCATATAATGCAGGTCTATGGTCACCACCTTAAAGATCATTCAAATTGAAGTCCAAATTTAACATGATTTATTGACTCGTAAATGTAAGTACACATTGATGGCCTAAGACACAAAACAAGTGGTTTGTGTGAGAAAACGAACAGTATTTATATATATTTTTACCTCTTGTAACCACAGCCACGTAGCCTGGCAAGCCAGACCTATCAAGATGTTAGGTCTGGGAACTCACAATTGGCATACCTCAATCTGGGGGCGGGATAAAAGGTTGTCTTTCAATATCCCTCTGCATGCCATAGGATAGCGCTAACCAACCAGAGCAATGAATGGCTGTGGCTGAGTGAGTCCCATGCGTTTTCCCACCAGCTGAGCAAGTTGATATATTAAACTTTTGCCGTATGCGGTCGTCAAAACTCTGAACACATCCTCCTTTTTAAGAATGACTTAAGTGATGTTCTCTTAACTCCAAGTCATCCGAGTCGCGGCCAGAGCCGAAATCGAAAGACCGCTGTTCGCCAGCTGCGTCTTGTTTGTTTTCAAGTATCAGGGAAATCACAGCGCAGAACCGTCACAACTCTGCCGTCGTTGTGTTAAGCCCACCCACCAACTCTATACACTATGTGATTGGCCTGACCACAGTTTGGTTTTTCCACTTCGAAAGTTAACGGAGAGTTGCTAGACCACACATTGCTGCAAAATAATTTATGCTGCCACCAGGGTGCGTCTGAGATTTCTAGGCTAACAGCCACGTCCAAGTACTCTGAGGGTCCGGCGGGCACTTCGCTGTGCGCAAGCGCCGGAAGTGATCTCTTGCGCATGTACATCACGAAATGTATGTCACGAAACATTTTACGTCATGAAAAAATTCAACGCTGTCTGTTGATATCAAAATCGTCTTCAATTGCGATTTCCTGTATATCTAAATATGTTTAGATCTTCACAGTGAAAGTTAACACTTCATAAATCTCTGTGTTAACAATGAGTGATGTACACACGTGAGAGATCACTTCCGGCGCTCGCGCAGATATGACTGACAGACACGAACGGTTTGACCAGAAAATATTAAAATTGAAACTACTGCGGAAACAAAGACACCTACATCTTGGATGCCCTTAACATACCAAAATGAATTATCCCTTTAAATTGAAATGAAATGGTGATTGTACTTAAAAATGTAAGGCAGCTAGTGTTTTTTTTTGTTCATTGCATGACAAAAACACAGAATTTTTTTTTAAATCACTGTAACACACAGGCTTTTGTGTATTATTGTTTATGAACTTCTCTTCCTTCATTCAAATCTCTTCTGATCCTGCACCTTTAGTGGCTCAGAAAATCTTGAGCCAGAAGGAGCATAAGGTGGAGCTTGGGGACTGTGTCATCACTGTGCAGGCTAAACCCATTCAGTTCCTGGTACCTGATTATGTTGAGGTAATGGAGACAAGCTGGCTTCTGTTTTCCTACATGGATTGTATGTATATCATAGACTGCATTGTGTTGCTATGGAATATCATGACTCTTTCTCTCTCCATCTGTTAGATGGAAACACAGGTGTGCCCACACAGAATCCTGGTCTCTAACCTGCCAAAGGAAGAACCTGAGGACAGAACACGGGACAAACTGGATATCTATTTTTCTAAGAAGAAGAACGGAGGTGGCGAGGTGGAGGACACAGATATGCTGCATGACTCTGGCACTGTGGTCATTACCTTCGTAGAAGATAATAGTGCGTTAACCAAATTCATGCAATCTGACATATCTCAGCACACGATGCTAGAAGTGTTTTTCTAATTTGCTCCTCATTTGTCTTCAGTTGCCAAACGTCTCTCAGACAAACAGGATCATGAGGTAGATTTTGGTAGGAAGAAGTACAAGGTGAAGGTCACTCCATTCCTCAATGGCGAGATTTCACAGATGAAGGTATGTCACGACACTTTAATACTGTTAATACCGGTGTTTAATGATGTTAACTGACTGTTGCTCCCTCTCAGATCTGTAACTCAGATTCCATGCGCACTGTGCTGCTTACGGGCATCCCTGACATCATGGAGAAAGACAACCTACAGGACAGCCTGGAAATCCACTTCCAGAAGACAACCAATGGTGGCGGAGAGGTGGAAGGCATCCTCTACAACCCTCTGGGCCACAACACCCTGGCTTTGTTTGAAGAAGACTCTCCTAAAGACAGCCAGACCGAGTGAGAAAGCTAATAAAGCTCTACAGCCCAGAGGTCTAATGCTGCCTGTAGATGACAAAATAGAGAATTTATTAATAATAGACTATATGAAACTCTTTATGAACTTTGATTTGGGACTCTTCTGCAAAAGAGAGTATGGATCTAATATGTACCTCATTATCCTTTAGTCTATTCATTATATAATAACATACTTCATGGATAATTTTTTTTTCTTATTTACAATCCTTAGTTGTATTCTTTGTCTTTTGATGATACAAATGTTGTCAGATTGAGTTGTACGGGTTAATCTGAATCACAACATATTGCTATTTATGTGAAAACAAAAAAATCTTAAAAAGAACAATGTCTTAAATAAATGTGACAAAACCATCATTGTGATGTTTATGATAGAGTAATAGTAACCTATTGAAACCAAACCCAAAACATAAAATAATTTTTTTCCTCAAAGTTCATTCTCATCACTGTAATAAAATGTATGATTTGTCATTTACTTATAGTGATTATGTCTAATAAGATAGCTATTAAGAAAATACATTTCAATTTTATATTACAATAAGATAAAAAGACAGTCTCACAAATACTACCATGAAGTATTCATATTTTATCATTTAAATAATTCCATATTTTGTTGGCATTACAGTAATGAGAAATGTTGTCGGAAATGTGCTTAACAGTCACAGAAAAAAATATTTTAAAAAATCAGAATGGTACTTAAAACAAAATAGGTATTTGAGCAAAATATATTTAACGGTAACTTTGCACCTACATGTCAACTACCAATCATTAGAGTGTTAGTGACTGTCTGCTTAAAGGGTTAGTTCACCCAAAAATGAAAATTAAGTCATTGATTACTCACCCCATGCTGTACCAACCCCGTAAGACCTTTGTTCGTTTACGCAACACAAATTAAGGACGTATGCGCAAGAATTTAACTGAAGTAGAGTTGAAGATCACAATTCTCGCGCATGTGTCGTGGAAATCTCTTGAACTCTCGTCTCAGGCCTACAAGGAAGAAATGGAGTAGTCGAATAAAGTCGTTATTTTTGTTCGTTTTTCGCACAAAAGTATTCTCGTCACTTGATAAACTTATAGTTGAGCCACTGTTGTCACATGGAATATTTAAACATTTTCTTCAATGACTTTCTGGGCCGTCAAGTTTCAATCCCTTAGGCAGCCTATGTAGCAGTGATCCACCTCTCAAATTTAATCATAAATACCTTCATTTGTGTCCCAAAGACGAATGAAGGCTCTTACGGGGTTGGTACAGCATGGGGTGCGTAATTAATGACAATTTTCATTTTTGGCTGAACTAACCCTTTAATATTTGCTAAAGCTAACACTTCATTTTGATGCTCCCTCAACAGACATGACAGTAACTTTGTCAGGTTAGGGTTAGTAGAATAAGTTGACATGTATTTGGAGTCTTCTAGAGGTAGTTGACATCAGGTTGACATGCAATTACAAAGTTACTAGTTAATAGAAAGTCTAAAGTTCAGCATCCAAATAAAGTGTATCCAGGACATTTCCAAACATTTTACAGCAGCAAAATATAACTTAATAAACCACGCATGAAAGCAAACTAGACCTGCAGAAACAAATATTTGTAAGTGTTTTAAGCAATAGGCATGTTATACATTTGGACGCAAATTGAGTTTATTTGTAAAAATACAGTAACAGGAAAAGTAAAGACATCTCCCCCAAAACCACCAAAACAAACTAACCGTGAACACACGAGCAACCCCTCAGCACAGTAATGATAAATGTGAAAGATAACCCAACAGACGAAGTAACAGCCAACTCCATCAGGCACTTAGAAGAGAGATGTGGAGTGCACAGATTAAAATGCAAGTTTAAAATGAAGACAAAACATGAAATAAGAGGGTGTTCACAAAGAATAAAAAATAGACAGCCGATGTGTATTCTAGCCTTAACCATTAAAATGACTCCAGAATAAGTTAAAACCAATCATTTCTACATGTTCAGCAAACATTACATATTTCACACACATGTAAAGGTCACACTGCTGTTCCAGATAACATATAGTCAACACACACAGCCTAGTGATGATCACCTACGATTATCACATCAACATTTTTCTAGTGGTCTCTAGAGCTGCTATGTCTGGGCCGTCCTGAAGCCCTTTGTGCGTGCATAAATTCAGCTCACGGGTTTAAATCGTCTAAATCTGGTGATGATATACTGTCCTTAAAGTAGCATCCTCCTCTAGATCAACATATACAATCATTTACAGTTTCTATACATTTTGGACACAAGACCAATTTAGTGTATTTTAAAAGAAAATGGGTTTAAATGGAAGCAAAATGAATAAATGCATGTCTCCGCTGATAGTAAGAAAACCATGACAGTGTGTTCTCTTACATTAAAATAAACAAGCAGCCTCAGCGAATTAACATTTACATCAACATCAATATTTGCTGAAGTCTGATCCTTCTCAACTGCCTGATTTCTTACCCCTCAATATAAAAAGTTGATAGTTACGTTTACTTCAGGAAATGGCGAACGCATTACTGGTTGGAAAAACAAAAGACAACCTTTAAAGACAGGACCAGCAACTACATCAAGGAGAACATATTTGCTTGTGCCTTTGTACATAGCTCTTATGACGCTTGTGCTTGAAAGGTTTAAGGACGATTTCTAGTGCAAGCAGGATGTAAAGTCATTTGGAAAGACTAAATATTTAATAGGTGGTTTCCATTTAGAAAGGTTGTTGCTACTGTAGAATAAAACCCCTGTCAATTTAGTCCACACAAACACGTGAGATGAGAGGTTTTAGACACGAAACCTGCATGAGATCAGTTAGACGACCAGTGGTGCCCAGTCATTCTGAGTGCGCCCATACTGTACATGGAGAAACGGAGCAGAAGTTTAGGATGGAAAAGAAAAAATATGAATTTATTTTGAATTCAAGAGTAATTCCAAAGGTAACAGGATTTTACCTGGATGTCAGTGAGCTCCTTATGGAATCTCTTGGCAAGGTCTGGACCGTTCTTCATTGTAGGAATTTGGTAGGTCTAAAAAAAAATAAATTTAACAAAAGAGTTTAATAAATTTAGTAATATATACTTCACATAAGCCAGCACACTCTAGGGATGCTTATCAATTCTTATTGGTGCATCCGCATTTCCTTTCCTCACGTCTCAGCTCCACCCACTGTAGGATGTAGGGCTGCACGATTAATGGCACGATGTTGATATGCGCATCTAATCATTAAAGCCAGTTCCTTGATTAGTAGTAAATCACCTTCACCTGCTTTCAGATGGAGCGGCATTTACTACAAAGAGCCGTAACTTACTGACAAGCTGAGCCATATTGGCGTTAATATCGAGGACATATCGCCAAAGAGCGATATGGCTCAGCTTGTCAGTTAACTACGGCTCTTTGTAGTAAATGCCGCTCCATCTGAAAGCAGGTGAAGGTGATTTACTGCTAATCAAGGAACCGGCTTTAATGATTAGATGCACATATCAACATCGGTGTCGAATTGATCGTGCAGCCCTAGTGGATGCAAGGAAAGGCTTTAAGGGAAAAATGGAGGACAGAGGAATAGAATGAAAGCTTTTTTATATATTGGAATACTTGATAACTCGAGCGTCATTTCATACTTTACTGATGACACTCATCAGCTGCGCTCAGAGGATCTGCCCATGTGTCCAGGGTTCCAGACTGCGACCAAATTGGTCACATATGCGACCATTTTTTGAGAATGTGCAAGTTAAAATTGTATGTGGTCGCATATGTGCGAGTGGATGCTCGTGCAACAAAACGCTGTTGTATCAGCTGCTGCAGTCCGTAACATATTGTAGCATCTTACACGAGGCCAGAGTTCAGTTAACTTGTTTATTCGCCAGAGCACGTGCAGGCATTCAGAAACACAGCTTCTGAATAGAGCAACCAAAAACAACCATAGACAGTATAAGAAGTGGACAGAGCGATCTCATTGGAACTCCATTGAGACGATTGAAGCCCGTTTTGGCGATTTTTAGCACTTCCGTCCCTGACGCGCAGACTCAAACAGAGCTTGACTACGTAGATGTGACGAGAGCAACCCGTCTGTCTTCTAGTGGCTGTGGCATGAGAAATCTGAATCATTCCCTTCTGAAACTTGCAGAGGCGGAGAGTGTGAATAGGAGCTGTCTATGAGCTAGGAGAAGGAGACAATTTTGCTAGGTGTTCTGATTAATTATTTTGTCATTTTGCCTCCACGTTTCCCTTCTTCTCCTGTCCATACGGTAATCTCTCTACTGTGCGACAGAGAGTCACGTGGGTATGACGCAATCGTTAGCCTACTTTCACTAAAACTGCTTCTACGGGGCCATAACATAAGCTACAGGTAATGGAGCATTTTATACATTGTCGTGTTTCTTTAGAAATAAATAAAGGACAAATGGAGTCTTCAAACGCCTCAGATGTAAAGTTATTCGCTGTCAAAGTGACGCCTAAATGAATAGGAGTCAATGGGAATGTTAACGCAAGTGAAGTTCTGCTACAAGATGGCAACTCCCGCGAGGCTTCAACTTCCCCTCTTCCCAGGCCGCCAACCAACAGCGCACCCGGGGTTCCACATAGCTGATTGACTGCCACACAGCCATTGACAGTCGCTTTATTATGTTCAAAATGAACGAGTAGGCTGCATCATGAATCCATTTTCCAAACCGTGTTTTTGATTTATCCTGAAGGTACGCCTATAATAAGTGTTTATATTCGGACTATTTTATGCCAGGGTTCGACTCGGATGTTGAGTTGCCCAGTGCCTGCGTGACTCACCATAGACATTAATGGAGAGAAGTAGCTCCGGCAACAGTGTTCTTCCGCAACACACGTGCAGTTTATTTATTGACGAACGTAGACATTACGCGCATTGCACACTGATGGTGGAACGCGCAATTACAACCCTTCTTCCTACGTCTTTTCAGCAGTTAGATTATCTGGACAAGTTTATCTGGACAATTGCCAAACTCGTTATTAATTAAATGACGCACGTTACACCACTGCACAACAAAGCTCTTGCTGTATGTACATGATCGTGTCTGCATTAGTGAAAGCAGAGAAGGCAGAAACTGTGTTACAATGATAAGATCTTCATCCTCGCGAATCAACAGACTGTCCGACCTTTGCTTGCTCAATATGCTCATCACAGCAACACTTTATGTGATGGGAATAGATCTAAATACTTCAAAAACATCTCACGAATCGTTAATCTCGATAGCTGTAATAGTAAAAACCTATAATAGCTGTAGTAAAATTATTTGAGAGAGTTTCACATGTAATACATAGCTATTTCCTATGCAAGCATGTCAGCCAATCACAGCAGAGGCTGTGATTACTGTGTGTACAATCACATAATTTTTTTTACAAACAGCAGACACGCCCCTTCAATCAGGGTGTTCAAATCAGAGGCTAAAATCAGGCTAGGAAAAATGCCTTTTATTTCTAAATTATGACTATTTTTGATCTAAAAAAAAACATATTAACATTATAAGGGCAACCCAGGAAACATTTTAAAATAATTTTAAAAACCATTCTCGGGCACTTTTAAATGACCTAAACCACCCACTTCATCAATTTCATTCCCCTTCCTTCTGACCATAGGTATAGTTTACCTATGTGTAGTAAGAGTTTTGTTCCTGTAGCTGTATGAGCTTTAAATACATAAGAGGATATCAGAATAAGGCCGATTTCCTATCATCTTATGCTTTGTGATATGTCTGATTGTTGATTGTGTTATGAGTGTCATGTTATGTACGCATCTGCGGTGGAAACAAATTTCCTATTAGATACAAAAATAAATTATCATAATTTTGATTTAGCTGTAAAAATGCATTCAGTGGACATTTGCATTAGAGAGCCAAAGTGTGCATTTCCTGTTACCTTTCCCCTGTAGAGCAGACTGCCAACTGGACACACCACACACGCAGTACCAGAACCGAACACCTCCAGAACCCGTCCATCATCTAAAGCGCTGATCAGATCCTGCATTAATACTTGGCGCTCTGTCACTTTGAAGTCCCCCTAAAAAAAGAGAAACACACAACCGTTACAAAACGTACTGTGGTGGAATCATGATTCATGACATAGGTATGTCTCGCACTCTACCAACAAAAAGCCATATGCACAATTAATTACATATTGCAACTCTATTATTTGTTGTATATTTGTTTGTTTTTAGTTGTCTATGGACCTGAAATTAAAAAACATTACTAGTCTTAAAATGGTATATTGAACAAAACTTTCTTTGAAATAATAATTAATCATTTATATATATATATATATATATATATATATATATATATATATATATATATATATATATATATATATATATATATATATATATATATATATATATATATATATATATATATATATATATATATATATATATACACATACACATGCTGTGGCTCTTTTGGAAAAATGCATTAACCAAAAATGAAAAAATCAGGCTCCCAATTCAGTCATATACTATGGTATTTTCATAGTATTTAAACGAATAGCATGGTGTTAGCATAGCACATGTCCTTAATGTGTCACTGTTATATCATTGACTTTGTTATTAGCTTATAAATATAGTTATTTAATCAAGCAAACCTTTTGATTATATATATATATAGACAGACAGATAGATAAATAGATAGATCTAATCTTCCTTCCCTGATCAAAATCCCTTTCACTTGTAAGCAACTCTCCATTTAACTTTTTCTTCAGCATTTTTTCATATTTCTCTTTCTCTCACCCATTCTCTTGCGAGGTCCAGCAGCGACTGCCTGGTGACTCCTGGAAGAATGACGCCATCAAGTGGAGGGGTGACAAGCTCTTTCTCTACAAAGACACAAATGTCCACAAATTGAGATGCATTAGTACGTATCGCCAGCAGGGGAGACAAGCACCATCATTCCACATGGAATACTGAACAATCAACTAAATGAACATGCCAAAATATACAGCAGGGCTCGCTGCATGAGAAACTATATCCCACAATGCAATGAACTTGAATTGACCTGGCTATTCCGAGAGTGAGAAATTAACCTAAAGCAATATGTATTTTGATTTTAACACTTGCTTTTTTGTCTCTTCAGGGCTCCCACATCTTTTGATAAATGTATTTCCATAGATTTTCCATTCTTCATTATTATTGAATAAGGATAGAAAAAAAAACACAGATTTTAAACCAACAAAGAACAAGTTCTAGCAAAGTAAATATTTTAGAGAAGAGCACAACTTAAGTTATCGATTTTTATAATGAATATAATGTGTACATTTTCAGACATTATTCATTTTCAAGACTTTTCTGGGCCTGCATATCTTAATTTCCAGCCATCTCTGACAGGAACTGCAGAAACCCTGTATGGTATTTTTACACATACACACGGTTTACAGGAACTCTCCATAGGTATAATTGTTTTTATTCTGTACAAACTGTATATTCTATCCCCTTAGATTAAACCTACCCCTAAAAAGAAAACTTATGCAAATGTAATGTGATGTACTGCTGATATTTACGCTACTTCTAACATCACAAGTTGCGCTTTAAAGGTAAATGGACTGCATTTATATAGGGCTTTTACAGACCCAATGGCCACCAAAGTGCTTTACATTTTGCCTCACATTCACGCATTCATACACCGACAGCGGTGGCAGTTATGCAAGGTGCCATCCAGCTCGTTGGGAGCATAGGGGTTAGGTGTCTTGCTAACAGACTACTACATGAACCACTGAGCCACTGCCGCCCTGCTTAATTATTGAGATGGTTCTCAGTGCAGAACATGAAATCCACAGGGAGGAGTTGGATCCAGATCCAACTCCTCCCACCTTACATACACCTAAACCTACCCATCTCCGCCCTCTGATCCCTAAACCCAACCCTAATCCCTAAACCCAACCCTAATCCTACCCATCTCCACCCCTTGGATCTTGATCCAGACTCCTCCCCGTGGATCTCATGTACTGCATTGAGGTGCTACTGTAATTATTAGGCACAAGTAGACTGCGCATGGTCGTTTGGATGGAAGCTAGAATTTTACTTTGTAGTTAAATATGGATATTTTTCATACACAGACTCATCACTTTACTTCAGAAGCCCCCGGAGTGAATTACTTATGATTATGATGGATAGACTTTTATGAACTTCAAAACAAAAACAGCCATTCACTGCCATTATACAGCTTGGAAGAGCCAGGACATGTTTTAATATAACTCAGATTGTATTTGTCTGAAAGAACAATTTGTCTGAGATTTTTTATTTTTTAATTTTTTTTTATTCAGAACAAGGTACATTGACAGTATTCAGTGACATAACACTATTACAGATTTTGCTTTTTCAAAATTTCTACCCACCCATTCCCATCCCGGTATAACAAATCCTGAGTTTGCCGAGTTTAAAATCTCAAAGACTGAAAACCAAAATTGTCTCAATTTAGGACATGACCAAAACATATGGGTTAGATCTCCTTATGATGATTTGCATCGGTCCCATGTTTTATCTATATTTAGGTACAGTTTAGCCAGCTTTGTTTTACTATAGTGGATACGGTAGAGAACTTTCATCTGAATCAAATTTAGTCTTGCACAAGATGAAGTCCCATTTACTCAGTCAACAGCTCTATCCCAGGTGTCTTCAGAAAGGTCGATTCCTAACTCTCCTATCCATTTTGTTTTGACCTTATCTCATCGATACATTTTGGAACGACATGATAAGGTTATATATTTTTGAAATAAACCCCTTAAGGTGTGAAGGGACCTTCAGAACTAAATCTAAACGTGACTCAGGGGGTAATTGTGGAAATCCAGAGCAGTGGGGTTGGATAAAGTGCCGAACCTGAAGAAAATCTGAAAAAGTCTGAGTTTTGAAACCTACATTTTTTAACAAGATCATTGTAACTAGCAAAAATATTATCAATAAAAAAAGTCACTACATTTAACTAGGCCTAGGTGCTGCCATTGCTTGAAAGTAGAGTCTAGCTTGGCAGCTGCGAAAAGATGATTATTACATATAGGGCTTTCCAGGGAAAAATCTGTTAGTTGAAATGCTTGTCTAAACTGGTTGTATATTTTGAGTCGAAATTACAACTGAAACCATGGGCTAATTCAAATTTTTTGGTGAACTATCCCTTTAATTTGTGTAAGGGTGAATTATGACTTTAAGACCTTCAGTAACCCTGTAGAAGCTACTCTCACCTCCTTTCTCTGTGGTCCAGTAGATGAAGAGATTCATGGTTCCGAACCTCAGTGATCTCCTCATTGTCTCCAAGTACAGCCAGAGGACCTGCTGGCAATCCTGCCTGGCCGCCTCGCTCTGAACGGCGATTGTCGGTCAATAGTTACTGGGAACCAAAAAACCACAATTACAGAGCTGCATTCAAGGCACAAAAACAATGGGTTAGTATGTTTAAACCAAACATTTGAAAAGGAAGACGTTTATAACAAAGAGTGAAAACACTGATTCATTATATAAACAAACATATGCTGTCCACACAAATACAGGACAGCAGCAAAAAGCTTTGCTAAAGTGGAATTGAAATACTTAATGGGACAGGACTGGTGAGACAGATACAGAATATAAACAGAAGCCAGAGCTGTACTAGTGTGAAGGGTCAGAAAACCGCTGAGGATTTACAATCTACAAAAGCACATGACTAGCTTATTGCACCCTGCGCAAGGCTGAAATTCTCTGAATGACCTGAATGTGAACATTCTACTCTTAGGACTCCACATCAGTGCAAAACAACAACAACATTTACACTGAACCATTCAAAGGGCAATGGAGTGTGACAAACAAATTAATCTCCAGCTGAAGTGTAACTGCTCTTCTGCTATTCATGACTTCACCATTTAAACAATCGAGAAAATGACATCACTATTCCTGCAACAATGAGAAACTGGATACAAGTTTAATGCAGATAGGTAACATTTGAAATGCTTTTGCTCATTCAATAATAGTAGAAATAGTACAAACCAGAGAAAGTGATTTTTCATAAATATTTTCATTTTATTCACGGTTATACCACTCTTACAAAGTTTATGCTCGTATGCTAATGAGGAATATAGATGTGACCAAGTCTCACCCTCCCATCTTGTACTCTCCAACGCCGCCCCTCCAGGCCCGAACGTATGGAGGATCTGCCAGCAAAGACACGGACTAAACGCTCCAGTTGCAAAATAAGGTCCAGCGGGTCCAATAATGACAAAGAGCAAAGCATGACCAGCTCGAAGCCACACCTAAAGAAGGCTGAAGAAAGAAGGATGGATTCATTCAACATTACACTCACTGGCCACTTTATTAGGTACACATTGCTAGTACTGGTTTAGACACCATTTTGCCTTCAGAACGGCCTTATTTCTTAAATATTCCTCAGAGATTTTGCTCCATATTGACATGATAGCATCACAATTGCTACAGATTTGTCAGCTGCACATACATGATGTGAATCTTCTGTTCCTCCTCATCCCAAAGGTGCTCTATTGGGTTGAGATCTGGTGACTGTGGAGGATATTTAAGTATAGTGAATTCATTGTCATGTTCAAGAAACAAGTTTCAGACGACTTGAGCTTTGTGACATATCGTGCGATATCTCACTGGAACCAGCCATCAGAGGATACAATGCTCAATTGGTACTAAGGAGCCCAAAGTGCGTCAAGGAAACAACCCCCACACCATCACACCACCAGTAGCAGCCTGAACCGTTGATGCCATGCAATGTTTTATCTTCTTTTGCCCAATTTTGGTGTGCTTGTGTGAATTGTAGCCTCAGTTTCCTGTTCTTAGCTGACAGGAGTGGCATGTAGCCTGTTCGATGTATCAGGTTCGATGTGTTTGTGCATTCTCTGCAAACCTTGGCTGTAATAAGTGGTTATTTGAGTTACTGTTGCCTTTCTATCAGCTCAAACCAGTTTGACCATTCTCTTCTCTCCTCTGGCATCAACAAGGGAATGTCTTTGCCCACAGAACTGCCACTCACTGGATATTTTCTCACTGATTTTTTTCGGACCATTCTCTGCAAACCCTAGAGATGGTTGTGTGTGGAAATCCCAGTAGATCAGCAGTTTCTGAAATATTCAGTCCATCTAGCATCAACAACCATGCCACATTTAAAGTCACCTGCTCAGTTTGAACTTCAGCAGATCGTTTTGACCATGTCTACATGCTTAAATGCATTAGAGGTACTGCCATGTGATTGGCTGATTAACAGTTGGACCTAATAAAGTGTCCGGTGAGTGTATATTTGAATATTTAAGGTTTCTTACTTTCAGTTCCTATAACGTGGGTCTGATGTACAGACTGGCATCTGTGGAGTAAGGAACCCATTCTTGGTCGATCTCAACCAGCTTATTGATGCACTTCACCAGTTCCACCTTATCAAACAACTAGAAAAGACAGACAGGGAGAATATGTTGATGGAAAGAGATACAGTGCACAGATTGGCTCATTTGAAATGTGATAATATCAAAGAGCATCAGTCAATAAACTAAAGTAGGTCTGTAAATGCCTAATAGGATGAGATGAAGACTAACAGGTAGGCAGCTCCTTTCAGTGCTCCGGTACATTCGCTCCATATTCAACAACGGTCTGAAGAGACGGATGTGGTTATCTACTCCCCGGAAGGCCTTCATGCCCTCAAATAGCTGCGAAAAAAAAACAGAAGAAAAAGAAAAGTTCAGAAAAAAAATTCAGAAAACAAAATTATAAATATTGTTGGTACTCTAATAATAATAATGGTTATTAATAATGGTTATCCTGCGTTTTTTGTGTTTTTTTTCAGGATTCTTTTAATGAACAGAAAGTTAAAAAAGAACAGCATTTGAAATAGAGGTCACTTAATAAGAGTCATCCTTGATGAATAAAACTAAAATATTATTTATATTATATAATAAATATATATATATTATATAATATATATATATATATATATATATATATATATATATATATATATATATAATATATATATTACATTTTTGACCCCAAACTTTTGAGCGGTACTGCATATAACCTTCATTGAGGAGTTGGATATTTAACTATATATCAATCAATAATATTTTATTAAATGTATAAAAAGAAGATTACAAATTATAAACACAAACACAAAACAATAAAAATGAATGAAGACAATAATAAATGAGATAAGTACCTTTATACCGTAATTTCAATTATAATATAGAGAAAATAATTGGTGCTTGGTGCGGAGCATCAGTGAGTTGGAAAATAAAGCGTAGTCGCTTTTGGCTAAATGAGAAAAAGATGCTAAGAACCAGGAGGTTCACACACTCCCTTACCTCTATAGAGTAATGCAGGGCTGAGGAAGCAGGATGAAGGGACAGATTCTGGAAAGGCTTGATCTGAGGTGCCTCCCATCCTCCTGTAGCAGACCAATTGATGGTCAGCATGTGGTCTGAAAACTGCTTACCAAACACAAGGGTTGAAGGGTCCGGCTTTGGCTTCAGTACAGGGTTCCTCTCTGATAGTAAGATCTGCAGCCTGACATGAACAAACATGGAGAGAAAGAGAGGAAGAGAAAACGAAAAGACAGAGAGGGGCAGGGGAGTACAGCAGGCATTTGGACAGGTGTTTATTCATTATCATTGATTGCACATGCATTTGAAAAATGAATCTGGATTCATCATGCCAGTCAAGCTCTTATAGAAATTGAATTCAATTAAAATTGCAGTAAGAATAAGGGAAGGGGTTGTTGGAAGAAAGAAAGCGTGCAAGAGGGCAAAGGCACAAAGAAAAGAGACGTCAGATCCCACAAGGTGACACCGTGGCCTGCCTAACACTTCAGAAACTGCAACTCAGGACAAGTGGTAAAACTTTACAGGTCTGGAAATAATCTGCATTGCCCCCAAAAATGTGACTGTACCGACTCTGTGGTAAAAGTGAAATAATTGCACAAATTCCAGGCCTAAGGCCCAGGCTAACCAGGCTGATGAAACAGAAATAAAAGTGGTGCGTGAACCTGGCTTGACAGGTTTGTTTTAATACCTTGAAGGAGGAACTGACGAACCGCAACGACCCACATGACAGGGAGAGAGGATGAAGAAAGCGTCCATTTAGTGCCTTGAAACACAGAAACAAGTGTGACTTCAACCATTTCCTTGCATGTGTTGTTTTTAACACCTGCTGTTTGGCCCTCACGAGATGTGAAGGTTGAGTATATATGTACCATCTGTATACCTGTATTTATGCACAAGGAGACAGCTGGGTCGCACAGTAACGGTGCTTTAAATAGCTAAAACCCCTGAGTGTGAGTGAATCAGCAAAGTAAAGAAAGTTAAACTTTTTTTCCTTAATAAACTAAGACACACACCAGTTAGCTCCTCTTCTAATTTGTTTTCTTTGCATGTTTTATTAGGCATTTGTTTGCCTAATAAATAATGTAGCATGGCTACACGATAGCTTGCTGCTTGGTCTGTTGGGTAAACTTTCTAAACTCTGTAGATAATTTGGCAAACAATGCGTCTTATGGAAAGAGTGCTTGGCCATTAGTTCCTAAAAGAAACTAGCCTATATTACTGCAACTAGTATTTCTTTTAATTAATAGCAAGTAACCCAATAGTTTCTTAGTATCTTTTTCAACTACACAAAAATAACCATTCTTAAATTAGCATTTACTTCTTTGTTACAAGCCACTATCCAGGTATGGTCAAGTAACTACACTCACCTAAAGAATTATTAGGAACACCTTACTAATACTGTGTTTGTCCCCTTTCACCTTCAGACCTGCTTAAATTCAACATGGCATTGATTCAACAAGGTGCTGAAAGCATTCTTTAGAAATGTTGGCCCATATTGATAGGATAGCATCTTGCAGTTGATGGAGATTTGTGGGATGCACATCCAGGGCACAAAGCTCCCGTTCCACCACATCCCAAAGATGCTCTATTGGGTTGAGATCTGGTGACTGTCGGGGCCGTTTTAGTACAGTGAACTCATTGTCATGTTCAAGAAAACAATTTCAAATGATTCAAGCTTTGTGACATGGTGCATTATCCTGCTGGAAGTAGCCATCAGAGGATGGTACATGGTGGCCATAAAGGATGGACATTGTCAGAAACAATGCTCAGGTAGGCTGTGGCATTTAATCGATGCCCAATTGGCTCTAAGGGGCCTAAAGTGTGCCAAAAAACATCCCCCACAGCATTACACCACCACCACCAGCCTGCACAGTGGTAACAAGGCATGATGGATCCATGTTCTCATTCTGTTTACGCCAAATTATGACTCTACCATCTGAACGTCTCAACAGAAATCAAGACTCATCAGACCAGACAACATTTTTTTCAGTCTTCAAATTTCCAATTTTGGTGAGCTCTTGCAAAATTGTTGCATCTTTTTCCTATTTGTAGTGGAGATGAGCGAATACCTCTGCTGTTGTAGCCCACACACCCCAAGGTTGTGCGTGTTGTGACTTCACAAATGCTTTGCTGCATAACTCGGTTGTAACGAGTGGTTATTTCAGTCAAAGTTGCTCTTCTATCAGCTTGAATCAGTTCAACCCATTTCTCTCTAGCCTCAACAAGGCATTTTCGCCCACAGGACTGCTGCATACTGGATGTTTTTCCCTTTTCACACCATTCTTTGTAAACCCTAGAAATGGTTGTGTGTGAAAATCCCAGTAACTGAGCAGATTGTGAAATACTCAGACCGGCCCATCTGGCACCAATAACCATGCCATGCTCAAAATTGCTTAAATCACCTTTCTTTCCCATTCTGACATTCAGTTTAGAGTTCAGGAGATTGTCTTGACCAGGACCACACCCCTAAATGTGTTAAAGCAATTGCCATGTGATTGGTTAATTAGATAATTGCATTAATGAGAAATGGTGTTCCTAATAATCCTTTAGGTGAGTGTAACACCTCTGGTACTGGTAACAAATAGAAATGTGGATAGAATCCAAAGGTAAAAGTTGAAACGACTCACTATTTAGTATTCCAATTGTAACTAGTATTAACTAGTGATTAAAGTAGTAGTACATATTTCTTAGTATCTTAGAGAGAGCCATCTAATTCAGTTAGTATAATTTCTTATCTCACCTGTTAATATCTTAACCCCAAAATATGTAATGAATACTAGTCAGAATCTTTTAGTTGAATATAAAAAACCTATTAAGATTGAACATTTAGTTAAATGTAACTAACAAATAAGAACTAACACCTAATGGCAAGTAAAACAGGAATAGGCACCAGTACCTGGACTACATACTAGTTGGAAATTAGTAGATACGTCACAGTCCCATGTTGATTTTATTTGCACATTTTAACCAGTAAAAAGTTACTTGTTGGATAGTGACTAGAAGCAAAGAAACACTAATGTCCCGTGAATAATCAACTAAAAAGATATGGGTCACTAACGTTACTACTGTAATGAATAGCCTACAAGAGCTCTATCTAACAAGTTAAATTGAAATTACATCCTCATAGTATTAAAATACCAGTGATATTTTTTTAAATAAAAGCATGCTGACAACATAAATAGATAACAGTTATGTCATTGAATGAATGTTAAGCCTGTATCCGGAAATACGTGGAAAGCTGCAGTCATTAATAGCGCAAGCGTTCACCCGCGATTTGCAAGTTCTTTTGAAAACAGAAATTCAGAGTAATAAAAAAATAAATAAAAACGTTTTAACCTGAAATATAAAACCCAACACTTAAACATAGCCCTCCTGCACTTGAGATGATTGAAACTTGAGTGCTGTCGATTTGCAAAGTCGATGACTCGGAGTTTAAATCTGCTTAATACATGTTCTGTTAAATATACTCCAGACACACGTCGAGTGTGTTTACAGAGCCATTAATTATTGATAGAATGATTTGGATATGTGGTGGCGAAGATAAGTGAATTGATCTTTGAACTCACCGTCCTGAGCGCTGCCATTGCTGCTGAAAGATGAATGGTAAACTAGTCCGAGTGGGAGCAACTGCCCCAGATTGACGGATCTCTGCGTTCCGGATTGGCACCCTGAAGAAACAACGGAAATGTTCTCGGGTTTTAAAACCGTAAAGCTTATTCACATCCTTCTCAACACAAGCCAGTGTGATATTCGCATCAAAATTCTTGTTCTAAATATCTTAATGCTGTTATTTGTTATGCCACTAGGATAAGCCTGCAAAAGGCAGAGACTACCTTTCCAAATGAGTAGAATACTTTTATATTTCTGACCACTCATTCGATAACTTTGAATAAATAAATATGATCTGATTATATCATTACATGTTTATATGAATTTAAAAATGCATTCATATTACAAACAAAACAATTCCCATCCATCAAAGGGTTAACAATAACCCGCGGGTAGGAGTGACGGATCTCTCGTATCTGATTGGATAAAACGAGTTGTGGTCAAATCAACGAGGTTAAACAAGGTCACGAGAGAAACATTCCATTCATGGGTTAGTATGTGAGGCGTTGGTCCAATCCAGCTTAATGATTGGCTTTTAAAAATTCAAAGAAATATGTTTTATGTCAATACCTTCAGATGATGATGTCATAGCCTACAAATAAATATAGCCTGTCACCTGTGTTGGTCGCTTAAGAGTTCCCAGAAGACTGAAATATTTAATTGATTTAATTTTCTGTCTCAAACTTTCAAATTCAGGATTTACTAGCTCTTTTAATGGCTGTATTGTTTGATGTCAAAGGACTCACAACAGTATGAACACATTATTTCTCTTACATTATCTCAGAATGATCCCTTGAGTGGCACTGGACATGTTAAAGGGGGTCTGTCATACTTTTTCTAGTTAATATAAGTAAAATAATTTGACAACACATGTACAATAATTAAGCTTTTTAATTGGTAGCGTAGCCTACAAAAAAATGCAGAAATACAATGTATGTGTACATAGCCCTCACGGGTAACATTATGTATGAACAGTGAACAGTATGAACCACATAACAGTATGAAATCACATCCTATCAAGAGTCATTTATTAAATTAAAAAAAACCACTCAGTTACACTTCACAGTTAAAATCAGATTATCATGTGACACACATGCCTGGAAATGATTACTTGTAAACATCAGTCTTTTGCAAGCACATTCATGGTAATGTAAATAACAGTTCAGGTCCCTTTCATCAATAACTACTGTAATATTAGAATTAATAAAAATGAAAAAGCTTTTAGATTAATTAAAATAATTTGTGTACATAACACAACACCCTCCCCACCCCACCTCAATTATAATAGTAAAATTCTATTAGAAATGAAAACAATTACTGTACAGATGGCTTTAAATGTAACAATGGTCAGGTAATTTACCTAACCATTATACATAATTATAAGTAATTATTAACCCTAAACCAAACCCTAATCATATAGTAAAAACATGTTGTTAATTAATATTACTAACAGTACTTATTTGTATAATTGCACTTTAACAAAAGCACCTTAAAAAATTAACCAAAATCTCATATTTTGTCAATAAATAGTTACATTTTGAAGCAGCACTGCCTCAAAAGCATCTAAAAAGCTGTCTGAGAGGAGGAATCAAACCATATTGTCATTTTAAGGACCTTTCCATCATTGTTCCCTTATGGAACTTGGCTTTTGAAGCCGTAGTTCAGTTCGGCCCCTGCGCTTAGAAACAAATCTATCCCAGTACAGAAAGTGGCATCAGCTGCCAAGAAAAGAGCAGCTAATCCACTCTCAGCCTCCGTTCCCATTCGACCAATCAACTGTTGAGTAGAAAGTTTTTACTATAACATATCCAGAAGAACACCAGCTTCTTCTATTGCTCATTTGCCCTTTTGAACACTTACCTGAGCATTTTCTCCCTCCTTAATAGTGGCAGAAGGGTTTTCGGTTTGGCCAGCAAGCTCGTCCCACAGAGGTGTCATTACATTTCCTGGAGAGATGCTATAAAAGATTTTGAATTTAAAGCCTGGTTCACAGATGGTAATTCAGTAGGATCAGAGAAAATAAATGAATAGTTTAGATATAAATAAAAAAGCAAGGAACCGCTTAGATGGCAGGGTGATCAACTCACCAGTTGACTCTCACTTGATAGCGACTCTCATCCACAGCCATTGCTTTAGTCATGGCGGTGATCGCCCCCTTGTGGATATATGGAAGTATTGCTATTAAATTCAAGATGATCACTTTCATTTGCACAAACAGAAAAACTCACCTTGGTTGCTACGTAGGTAGCTGCGTCTTTCTGGCCTATAAAGGCGACAAGGCTGGATAAATTGATGATGTTTCCTTGCGTTTTGCGCAGATACGGCAGTGCATACTGTCCAGAGGTAATAAAAAGAGGTAATAGTTAAAAGATAGGCTAAAATAAAAACATATCAGTCACACTGCACAAGTAAGGAGACTCTGGGTGTTATGTATGTTACTTGAGTTTTTACCTTGGAGGTAAGGAAGTAGCTGACGAGGTTCAAATTAAGCAGGTCTCTAAACTCCTCTGCAGTGGTTTCATCTGTGGGCTTGTGAGGGGGGTCTGATGTATCAGATGAAATCAGTATAATTAGACTATTTATTTATTTTTAATCATTATTTTGAAATAAATTATTATTACTTTCTAAATAAATGTAAAAGTCCTTGGTTGAAATAATCACCACAAAATAGTGTAGAACAAATAAAGTTTTAACTTTAAGTAGAAAAAAGACCCTTTGACTTACGCCACCCAGCGTTGTTCACCAAACAGTCGATTTGTCCAAATTTCTCAATCGTCTTACTTATTAACAGCTTCAAGGTAAGATGTGATAAAAAGAAACAATACATTTAGAATATAATTTTTAGTTCTTATAAATAATTATAGTTCTAATCATTAGTTCTAATATAAGCTATTATAAAATGAAAATCATACATAATCTGAATTATTTAATTATATATAATTAATTATATATATATATATATATATATATATATATATATATATATATATATATATATATATATATATATATATATATATCACACACACACACACGCGCGCGTATAGTTATATATAACACCGTTATACATTATATGTATTACCAAATTAATCTCAAGTTTAAATGGAAACATTTCAAAAATGAAAAAAAAAAAAAAAAAAGAACCCTAAACCATAAAACTTTAAACTGCTACAGCTTTAAGGAATGAATAAAGTAAAGTTTGAGAGAAAGAAGATAAAGGGGTAGGACAGAGACTGAGGCGAGTGACATTAATGCAATGAACGCCTGTGCACACCTTGATGTCATCCTCTTTTGTCACGTCACATGACAAAAACATGCATGATCCCGGCCCTTCCTTATTCAGCACAGACTCAAGAGACTGGCCAGCTGGCAACTCAGCTGACGGTTAAAGGAAAAAGAAGGAAACGTTATCGCATTAATTGCTGTAATCAACCTATCTTCAAAAAAAGGCTATATAAATCTATCACATACTCTCTTGAGCGCAGAACACAACTTTGGACCCATTTTGAACTGCAAAGCAAACATGACAATATTCTTATTTACTCTTCCTTTACTTTCGAGGTATTAATGAAAGATATATTCTATAAATCCTTACCAAACACTTTAACGATGCCCCTTCCAATGCCTCTGGTGCCCCCAGTCACGATGACAACTTTGTTGACATACCGCTGAGCACAAGCCATGTCACTACCGTGCGCTATGCGTCCACTTATGCGCAACCTACTAATGCAGGAAATAAAAAATTAAAAAAGACAAGTGTCTGCACACGACTGACAGTTTCTGCTCTGTTACAAATTCACTGAAATCATATGAAGTAGCACCCGATAGATATCACGTGAGCGTGCTTGCGCTAGGGTTCGCTTCCTGGATTTTTCTTTGTTTCGAATCGCTTTTAGAGAACTGAATGAACCAGTTTACCAAGTCTGGCTGAATCGTCTGAAATATCCTAGACTACCTAATATTATGGACTTAATATTGTGCCATAATTAAACAAACAAATCCAGCATTTTGCAGACAAACTCATGTTTTGCAAAGAAAACTCGACTTGCAAACAAACAAAGCAAAGTGCAAACTACAAAGGTCAATATGAGCAAATTTACCTTTTTGAGGTCTTTTGCAAAAATATTATTACATATCTAGGCAGAAACCCAGTGCTACCACTTAGCACTTCACTCTCTCTGAGGATGGCTGTAAGCTCTGCCATGAGAACATTTCATTTAATTGAAAGGAGGGTCACTAATTTATTTAATTAGTAGGAATTCAGTCAGCTTAACTGTTAATGTAATACTGAATGAACAAAACAAACAATATAGCCAACAATTGTTTCTTAGCTGTGACGCATGCAGTGCCTTAATAATTATTTTGGGTAGGAAAAACCTTCCTTTCAATTAGCCTAAATGAATTGTTCTCATTCATTTATGGGGAACGAAATAAATGGACTCATTCAGTGTAGACATAATACAATTTAGTTATTTTGCTGTGCGTGTGTGTCCAATGTAGAAAAAAAAAACATATGATGGCAAGAGTTTTCCCTATCCTAGAGAGAGTGAAGTCCTACTAAGTGGTACAGTATGTGGATTTCTGTCTGGATATGTAATAAATATTTTGCTAAATAAAACCTCTAAAAGGTTATTTATTAGATAAAGGCCACATTTACATAGCTGGGTATTTCAAGAAATGAATGTGACATCAGTGTGTTATTTAGAATATTTTTAAGCATTGAAAATACGTTTTGGTCCAAAAATAACAAAAAGTACTTCTTTATTCAGCATTGTATTCCCTTCTGGTTCTGTTGTCAATCTGCGTTCACAGATGATGGCATAAGACGCTGCTGACCTGTAATCTGGTGCGTCCATGTATAAAATAAATATGGCTGGGCAAAAATATGCAAGTCTTACTTCGTGTCGAGATCCTGCATGTTTGCGAAGAGTGTTTTATACAGCGTGTGTGTCCCTCAGACTGTAAATGAAACTCGGGCGCACTGATAACACGTCAGCAGCGTCTTACGTCATCAGCATCACTGAACCAGAACCGGAAGGGAATACAATGCTGAATAAAGTCGTAGTTTGTTATTTTTGGACCAAAATGTATTTTCGATGCTTCAAAACATCCTAACTAACCCACGGATGACACATGAACTACTTTGATAATGTCTTTATTTCCTTTCTGGACAAGGACAGTATATCGTACATAGCTACAAAGCTCTCAGACTAAATCTAAAATATCTTAAACTGTGTTCGAAGATGAACGAAGGTCTTACGGGCTTGGGCCGACATGAGAGTGAGTCATTAATCATACATCGTCGTGCTTGAACGTTCGGACCGTATAGTGTGAGCAGATAAATCCTGAGCTTTAGCTTTACATTACATGCATTTTACTCAATAAGTGTAAATACTTTGCTGAAATGGCACAGACATCACATAGTGTATGCCCGCCTTTAAACTGCTGCATTTTTGTTTAAATTGACTTTTGTACTTGCACATTACTTTCTGTTTGTTTGCGAGTCGAGTCTTCCTTTGCAAAGCAGATCGAGTTTGTTTAATTATGGCACAATATTAACTCCATACCCCAAGTAGCTGCTGCATGAAACTGATCATGTGGGGTCTGGATGGGCTTTGCAAATTTGGTTTGCAAAGAGCACCTGATTAGCTAGTTTTTTGTTTTCTTGTAACATAGGCCTACTTTTTATTTGTATTATAAATACAAAATGTAGGCCTATGTTATTTTTTCCATACTTTGTATCAAAGGATATGACTAAATATAGAAACATATACACTAGCCTATATCAATGTAAAATGTAAAATATTTCCAATTTGACTTCCACTGAACAAAAGTCGGCCAATGAGCTGATGATGCGTCAATAAAGGACTTGGGCCGAAATAAGGTTTTTAAATGGTTTCTCTAAAATTATGTTTTTTTTGTTGTTGTTGTTTTTTTTTGTTTTTTTTTCTTTTTTTATAATTTCATCATTGCCTGTTTTGGGTGTTTTGAAAAACTTGTATGTATGAATAATTATGTGGCCTATTGTTATTAATAGGATTGTAACGGGGTTTGTTGTTATGCGATCATTTCAAGATTTTATAATAAATGAAACAAATACAAAATGAAAGTATAAGCCAGCAGCCCCTCGCGGACGACTTAGTGGCAACACAAAACAGAAACAAAACAAAACATAAAATAAGGCCCGTTCCTCTCTCAACTTTCTCTGTCGTCGCTCCTCCTTTATGCTTCCGCTCCTCCGAGAGAGATGAGCCACCTGCCTCGCGCCATTCTCTTATGTCCCTTGGCCTAGTTCTGCTCGCCACATATCCCATCGTCCCTCGCAGGCCCCTCCGCGGTGCCTGGCAGTGGCGCTGGATAGCCCTCAGTGGACGGCTCGATACTCCCCGCCGCCTGGTGGACGACAACGGCTCCTCCGGGTTCGGGCAAACAGCAGGAGTCCCTCGTTCCCTGCTCCTCCCCTTCATGGCCAGTGGCACCAGGCTCTGGCCCATGGCAAACTTTGGCGACTCCTCCGCTCCCTCATGGACGACAGCTGCCCCTACAGCACCCAGGCGGCCGGCAGTGAGCGCGACCGGGGACAGGGCTGTGTGCAGAGAATATCAATCACTGATGTTACATTCACCCTGAACAGTGAAACTATTGGATAACACTAGGAAAAGTGCCAAATCTAACTGGAAAGGAATGCTACGGAGACCACATCCTGCTTGTAGGAAGGTAGCGTGGAGTTACACATACGTATGGCCTGACCGACAGGCAGTGCTACATATGGAAGATCTCTATAGTAGATCCCTACTCCACTCTGAGATTGTAAAATCTTTTGAATGTGTTGGGTGTCACCCAGTCCGTGGCTCTGTCTGCGAGAGAGGCTCCGTGCAAAATTTTCAACAGCATCGCAGAAGAGGCCGACCTGCAAGATGAGAGCTGACAAAGTGAACATTGTCGACTTCTTGGCCAGGTCCAAGGGAACGCGCACTGACTTTCGTATCCCGCTGTACACAGCTCCTGCATCAACTCTGGGTCAGAACCTTGTGTAGCTCTTTTAGTGCCTTAGTCTGGTATTCTTGCGCAGGGCAGAGCCTGTCCAGCATCGCTGTAAGCTTTGGCCGCAAGTTCAGCCGAAAATTTACAAACCTTGGAAGGAAGATGTGGACGACCCTGCCAGATGGCTGCACAGCACGCTATAATTGACCCCGCCATCGAGAGTAGTGAGAGCGGAGGAGGCAGTGGAGCGGCTTCTGGGAGAAAAGGGTCCTTAACCTACTGACTTCGTAACCTACTCGTGCACTTCAGAGAAGAAAGGTACTGGAGCAGAACCCTGCTGTTCAGTATGCCCCGCCCTGAAAAGCCACAATCTTTCGGGACATGGTTTCACTCAAGCCCAATGCTTGCGCGGTCCAGGAAAGCATGGCAGTCGGCTCTGGGTCGGACTCGAAGAACGCTACTCTTCCTGAAGGGGGCAACGCAGGCGAACCTTCATCTCAAGAGGACTCTAGCAGCAATCGACATCCGGTCATCCGCTGGGAGCCCCAAATGAGAGACTGGGACCTCCATGAGAAGGCCCAGCAACCCCAGCCGGAAGCTCCACAGCCTGCAATGGATGAGAGGAGTGGGGGGCTGTGGGGACTCAACCAGCGAACCCCCACTGTAATCCTCAGATCAACCTGTGTAGTAATCGAAGTGGCCCTTTGCGCATCAAAGCCAGATCAGGGAATAGCACAGGGGACTCCACCTGTTTCCAAGTACCTTAGTCTTGATCTCAATATCACGATGGTCGTCTTCCCGCAGTGGGTGCATGACTCAATAATGAACATCACCTTAGCCTGCTTACGGCCCAGACACTTGAGACAGAAATTGTGGGAAACGGCCGCAGCCAGAAACACACGGGTGAAATGACATCTTTAAAAAGACGTAACGTCAAATCCGTGCAGGGGATCTCTTCATTAGGGAAACTGCTCTTTAGATGTTGAAGCCCCCAGGGGAACAGTGGCTGCACCAGACTGCACTCTCAGCAACTGCGACCTCTGCTGGAGCGCGCTGTCACGTCACCAACACAGGAACAGTATCTTGTTATGATACTCTCTGAGCGATGATTGAAGAGCAGAGTGAAAACCTGGCCAGCTTGGCTCCGAAGCAAAAGCCTAATGTGAGTTTTTCCATGCTGCCCTATTTTAATAAACAACAAAATAATTAAAGTTACTTTAAAAACATTGAAGAAATGGTGAAATATTTATAATAAAACTTTCCAAGAACTTTAGCAAGAAATTTAATTCATGTTCTGAACAATTATGTTTTGAATAATTACTCAGATTATTTATCGGAGTAGTTATTATGGATGGTTACGTTCAGAATTGTTTTATATTCTGAATATTGATTTATATTGTTTCCTGGCAGAAGTGTTGGGGTGCATGGGATAAATAAACATATTGCAAATCTTTGAATTGTAACCAAAAAAAATATAAAAGAGAGAAAATGAGTGAGGCATTTTAAGCTGGTGTGAAGATGTTTGGGACAGTGAGCTGATGAGGGAACGAGGGGCTCTGGATTGAATTTCAGCATGACAGCATTCCCCAGAGCTGCAGTGAGCGTGAAAGGGAGTGAAGACAGTGACCTACAAACTGGTTTAAGTAGCTATCCTTTACTGCACTGACGGAGGGAAGGACAAGGTTTATGGTTTGGGGTACAGGAGAAAACACCTCCTGTTGGACTCATAGGGTAGACCGCCTGATACACAGCTCATGGTGTGGTACGGTTTGGGAAGAAACACGGATAGTGTGAGGTAACTGTTCTGGATCTACGGTCACCAGTGACAGAGGGTAAGTGGAAAGACAGAGTGTCTTCTTAAACCCTTTTCAGAGACACAAACCTCTGTATTTATTAAACAAAATTTCTGAATAACGGGAAATATTTACTTTCAGGGGATTCTAACACTTTTGTTGAACACCCCTTATCTTTATTTAACAAGTATGGCTTGTTTCCATACTTGGTTTGGTGTCTTCATAAAGCGACTCTGTTAACTTACCGTAGTGTTATTCTCGAGGTGTGGGTCAAAGTGGTAGTGGAGTCAACACAGGGTTAGGATGGAGTGCCTGAAATATTTGTTTATGATTTCATGGGAGAATAATTTAGGTAAGGATATCTTTAGTTACACACCTGGAACACTGTAAAAAAATAGTTTAAAAACAAAACTTTAAAAAGTGTTCGTGCTGCCTTAAAATGTTAAGTTTAGTCAACTTGAAATGTGAAGTTAAATCTTAACTTAAAACTTAAAAAAATACAGTGAAGATACACAATAATTATGGAATGATATTATGTTATGATGCTAAAAAATAGCAAATAAGTGCAAAAAAATGTTTACATTTTAAAATGTATTTCTAAACTCAGATAATTAACAGATAATGAGATGACTAGGCTCTCAGGTGATATTAGAATGACCACTTCTGTTAGTCAGCCTTTAGCTGATACATTGGTCTAACACCAATTTTACATTTCTACAATTCTTTGACTGCTGGGTTCATGTATAGCTTGAATTATTCTGTTTCTACCCCATATAACAGACTGAGTGAAAAGAAGAAAAGATGGACAAAGGAGGAGGAGGAGAAGGAGGACCTGATAGTGGAATCGAGGACAAAAAACAAGTAGAGGAAGAGGTCAATGAGAGTGACAAGAAGCTCAAGGATCAGCGAAACAAGGCAGAAAAGGGTGACAAAGAGAAGGGTGAGAGGAAGAGAGAAAATCGAAGATCTGGTTCAATGGTGAGAGGAGGTTGGGCGCTGTCTGAACGTCTGGCCATCAATGTGTCGGGCATGCGCTACGAGACACAGATTCGAACCCTGGCCCAGTTCCCTGACTCTCTGCTTGGAGACCCTCAGCGTCGCCTGCGCTACTTTGACCCGCTCCGCAATGAGATCTTCCTGGACCGCAATCGATTCTGCTTTGATGCCATCCTCTACTTCTGATCAGTCTGGAGGTCGGTTACGGCGGCCGGCCAATGTGCCTCTGGACATCTTCATGGATGAACTGCGGTTTTATGAGCTGGGACAGGATATCATGGCTCGCTTCAAGGAGGATGAGGGCTTCCCTAAGGAGGAACCTCGGCCCCTGCCAGACAATGAGATCCAGCGCAAGCTGTGGATACTCTTCTGAACACCCAGAATCCTCTGGAGGCGCCCGCATCATCGCCATCATCAGTGTGATGGTGATTGTGGTCTCCATTCTGATCTTCTGTTTGGAAACGCTGCCTATATTCAAAAAGGAAACGGAGGTGAGAGGAGTTAAACGTTTTGACCAGAATGTAGCTAACATTTACAAATTGTTTTATGTTGTAATGGTCATAGTGAAAGAATGTTAGAGTGGCAGTTAGCATGAAGCAGATGCGTTCCTGAGCGTTTGAAGATGAATGAGCATGCATTAAATTAAACTTAATTTATTATTATGAATATATTGTGTAAAGTCAACATGAATTGAACAAATTACACTTTGCGTGAATAGCCGCTGCCTTTATTTTAAAAAATATTTTAATAACTATTAAAGGGGTCATATAATGCCATTTTCATAAAAGTTAATTTGATTCTTGGGTCTAAATCAAAAGTTTGTAATACACTTTAATTACTAATTCTCATTAGTATTCTAAGAAAATCTCATTTTACCTGGTCAAAAACAGCTCTGTTTTCAGCACGCCGTTTCAGTGCATATGCCTTTAAATGATAATGAGCTTCACTCACTCCGCCCCTCTGTTCTGTGGGGTTTTTGATACAACACATGGAGTGTTGCCTTGACAACAGTTGAGGGTATATTTTGAAGAAAGAATGACAGAATCATTAGAGGACACATCTGTGTGACCATATCAGTTTGAACCGGAGTAAGTTTGACAAATAAGGCTTGAACAGGACGTTTCTGAATGGTTGGTTAACGCATGTCACTTTTATCTATCTTTGTATTTACTGGCAGGGTAATGTTAGAGTAACTTAAGTTAGATAGATGTACGAATGCTATGTGTTTATTGATGTATACGTATTCAGTTTGTAATAACACTATAACCATAACGCGTTGTTCATTATAAACGTCGGATTATTTATTATATTGAGAGATTGAGAACATGCCGTAATGTACCCTGAGTGTAAACCTTAGCTACATTCAATGTGAAGCATGCAAGCGATTTGCAAAGATTAAAATAAAGATTAAAAAAATGTTACTTACTTCTTCTGGAGATGCAGCAGGAACATGAATAGTTGGTACTGATGGTAATAGTTGGTTTTATACTGATCATCGTTCATAAAGCAGTCCAGAGGTGAGAAAAGATTTGCAAAACGTGCAAACATGAAAACATTGGCGTTGATCTTGGGGAATATTTCCTTTGAAAACAAAACTCAGCCACTGTTTTCAGCGGTTCGAATATAGGAACATCAAAATGACTGCTGAGTTCATTAGTACACCCAAGAACAGAACACCACATTCACTTAAACACCATTCTGCTCCAGTGTATCAACATTGACGGACTATGATGACCGCTCGCTCAGGGCAACGTGTTGAAACGCTGCTGTCAATCAACAATTGTGGGAAGGGCGTCGAATTCGAGACAGGGAAAAACCAAGCATGCCGCACAAGCCCTGAAAAGTGAAGCCAAAACGTCCCAATCACCCCCGGTGGCCGGTCCTAGTATAGGTCATAAACCCCGCCTCCTTTTGTTGTTCAATGGCACAGAAGGCCAACTAAACAATTAAATTACACTTCAAATATCGTTTTTCCAAAGATGGTTTCTGTCATTAACGGTAGCTTTTAATCACGCTGATGTAATTTCAAGTGTTTGTTCTTAAAATAAGTTTGTTTTTAGTTAGTTATTTGATGCGGTGGTGGTGTGACATCATAATTGACAGCTGTGACTGACAGGTCCTCTGAGTGAAGTAGTCACCGAAGCACTAACAGACTTTTTTCGGATCATCGGAGGCCTGAGGAGATTGGAGCTTTAAATTGAATATATACATTTCGATAATTAATTTTGCAGTGTGTTTGCGATTGATTCTGTGAGAGTGAGGTTGGGGCCTTGATTTCGCAACTTTACTTCCTGCTCACTACTGCTCATGTCAGGTCCCAAAATCGCTTCTGCGCAGACTTCGAGTTCCAAGATGCCAGCGCCATATCAGGATACTGGTGGCTTCACTTCTGACCAATGGAAGAGAGCAAAGAGGCGTCGTCCATCTTTTTTTTACAGTCTATGGGAAAAAACATATAAGGAGATTAAAACAAAAACACTGGATAGATTTTTATCACTAAATGATGGTTGTATACAGGCACTGCCAACACACATTTCAGTACAATCAACTTGAAAAAGTGCATGTACCATTATATGACCCCTTTAATATAGAATACACAATATATAATAACAAAATACTCTATAAAGCTATTAACTTGAAACTTTTAAAGCCTATTTGTCCCGTCACATTTTTTTTTTTTTTGGTTCGGTATTTTCACAAAGAATCCACGCAATTGCAAATTTAGTGAGGTGAAAGATATACCTGATTTGTTGGTCACATTCACACAATACATCACAATAGTGTACTGTATGTTGCCACATAGTAGTACATTTGACCGGACAGGATTAACCAATCAGTTGTTTTTGATTACAGGGCAGGTGGATATCTGTTAATACTTGAAATTAGACTAAACAAACAAAACAAACAAAAAACAATGAGGAAATTCCTATCTTGTAGCATTTGTGACCCAGTGAGCAAACCCCAATTGTTTACATTTTTAAAGGTTGACATGTTGGTTTGTTGCCACTTTGAATTATGGGAAATAACACTTAGGCTAGTGCTGTATGTATTATATCTGTTTTAGAGCAAGCACCATGTGGAATATGTTTAGCACATTGAATAATGAATTTCTATCAATTGTAAAAACAATGTTACACTGAATGCTGTGAACATTTTTTAAGCATTTTCACTGTATGTAAACCACATTTAAAATCACAAAAAAGGTAAGTTTAGACTGTGAAAAGTCACATAAAAATTAGAACAGATGAAGAGTTCAGGAGCAGGAGAGAGTGTAGGGTTATTGCTGAGATTATTTTAGAAGTGTCGTTAAATCTGATACACAGATTGGGAGCAGAGACTCTGGGGGGTTGGAAAACAGTCAAGTGACGCTTCCATGGAGAGATTCAACCAACATACACAGATAGAAAAAAGGGAAAGAGATGAGAAATGACAAGATGACAGGTGACGGTATGAAAGAGCGTCTGATCAAGTGAGGGGAAAATAGTGAGACGCAATGCAGGGTGGGGTAGGGTGCGAGGAGGGAAAGTTAGTAAAGAGTATCAAATTAGTTTCCCAGGAGCGACCCACAACCCAGCAACCTCAACATGCTGCCAAAGCAGCTCAGTAATTTTACATGGATCAGACAGTTAACGACAAGCAAACTAAAGCGGGCGAGAGAGAGAGATTGTGGAGTTACATGCTCAAGTTTCACCTTAAAGATCTAAGGTGTTATTTTTAGAGTAAGGACAACCCTTCAGTGCACATTAACACAGATACAGGAGCTTGCATTAACAAACAGACACACTCGAATGCTGAAATAGGAATGGAAACACACACTTCCACAACATCTTATGATGACTTTAGCAAAATCTAAATAAGCACTACGATAGGGAACACTTAAGATCCAGCTAGCCGGACACAATTTTCACACACAACCACACGTGCATCTCACATGTCATACCATCTAATCATGTCTTACTCTTTTAAAATCTGTTTTTCAAGCAAACACACCACCACTGGTCATACATCATTATGGAAACATTCACATGCGCATGTGGTTTGCCCTTGCGTACATGTTAGACAAAGTCATTTTTTTATGGAGTCGTGGTGATAAAGAGCGAAAAGGACAGACCTTTGAGTGAAAGGTTATATACTGTGACCTTACAAGCAGAATGAGACCTTCAGCTTCACTCAAGTGGTTGTCAAATGAGTAACCAAATTGTTTCTGTCAGGCACTTGTTATGTCAAAGCATGTCTGTTAGAAATATTATTATTAGGGATGGGAATCGGTACATTTCCATTAAACAGAAATACCTGAACTGACTGGCGCACAGTCGTTAACGTTTCTCGCTGCAGAGGGAATATAGAGTTCAATGGTCAAATTCTTTCTTGAAAAGGGGATTATCACACTGACACACAGTATTTCCGCATTCAGTGATCTTTGCGCCGTCAAATCACTGATCACACTGGCGACCTGATGATGGACTGACACTGAGGTTTATTTATATGGCATCCCTGGTAAATTAGTCCTGATTCACTAAAGTGCCGGTGTCGTGCCGAAAAGTGATGGGCTGCCGAAACGTAATTGCCGGCCGTGGGGGCGCGCGCAGCGTGTAAAAGATGTATTTTCCATTCTCTTTACGAATGCAGTTGGTTTTATGAGGATCAAACAGACATAACATGCAAATAAACATCACTCACCCAGGGCCAAAGCCCAGGTTTGTAAAGGGCCAATACAACCATTATAATGCATGTATTGCACCTGCCAAAAAGTGATTAAAGCCTCTACTTATTAATTAAAAGGTTATTTCTGCCCTGAAATGAGTCGATTATATTCATGATGGTTAAATCTGACTGATTATAACTCACCTACTACTTTTTACCTATTAAAATAACTGTAAAGGGCAAATACAACCATTATAATGCAGTATTTCACCTGAACAAACAAACACGCTACCGCTTTACTCCACTTCTTCCTTAAACTCAATTGGCTTTATGCACAGCTGCATTACTTCCTGAACTTCAGCCAACACCTTGTTTCCTGTCTGCCATTATTGGACAAATTGATTAATTCAGGTGTGCCTGACCTCAGTAGTCACGGCAACAATAATAAGACACACCTAAATTAATCAAGTTTGTCCAATAATGAAAGACAGGAAACAAGGAGCTGGCTGAAGTTCAGGAAGTGCAGCTGTGCATAAAGCCAATTCAGTCGGGAATCCATGAAAACTTAAGTAGGGTTGGCGTTGTTGGTTAGATTTACAAAGTGGAACAGAGCAGTGACATCTAGCCTTTGTTTCAGCCATTGTTGAACTGCGTCAGAAGTGGACATGCACAAAGTTGACAAATCCCGGCCATGAAACCCGGAAGCGTGATAATCCCCAATTGTTGCCATTCATTTTTCCCTATAGGAATATAAAAACCATGAAGTATCCAACCAGCTACAATGGAAATTATAACATTACAAACTTTTAATTAAATCAAAAAAATATTTGAAAATCACACTTGGGTACATTCTATAGACAATTATTTTATTTATTCATTATTTTTTTTTACAAATTAGGTTGTCCCAAAAGCTTTTGTCCAATTTAAAGGGATGGTTCACTTTGAAATGAATTTTTGATATGTTTTAGCTTACCTCAAGGGCATCCAAGATGTAGGTGCTTTGTTTCCACAGTACTTTCAATTTTGATATTTTTCGGTCAAACCGTTGTTGTCTATCAGTCATACACTGGAGGTTTAGGGGGTCCACCTCAAAGATCATGCACAGAGAAGTCAAAATTAAACATGATTTAATGACTCGTAAATGTAAGTACACATTGATGGCCTAAGACACGAAACGAGCGGTTTGTGTGAGAAAACGAACAGTATTTATATCGTTTTCACCTCGTGTAATCACAACCATGTCAATCCAATCTGACGGCGCGAGCGCTTCGGTCTGCGCATGCGCCGGAAGTGATCTCTCGCGCGTCAACGTCACTCTTTGTTTATACAGAGATTTCAGAAGTTTTACCTTTCACTAAACATATTTAGATATACATAAAACCGTAATGGAAGACGATTTTCGGTATATCTAAATTTAGTAAAAGGTAAAACTTCCGAATTATCCGTGTAAATATTGAGTGACGTACACATGCAAGCGATCACTTCCGGCGTAACATTGAACTGATTCAGGACAGTTCAGTTGGACATTGCACAACTGATTTAGATCACTTGGACGTCACTGTGGTTACACGAGGTAAAAACAATATAAATAAACTGCTCGTTTCGTGTCTTAGGCCATCAATGTGTACTTATTTTTACGAGTCATTAAATTATGTTTAATTTGGATTTCTCTGTGCATGATCTTTGATGTGGACCCCCTTAGCCTCCAGCCTGACCATTGATCTGAAACAAACACAAAAAGAGGTTAAGGAAATATACAATTATTGTATAATTGTATAATAATAATATAATTGTATAATTCAACTAAAAACTGATAGACAATGGTTTGACTGAAAAAATGTAAAAATTGAAAATACTGTGAAAACAAAGACACTTACATCTTGGATGCCCTTGAGGTAAGATAAAACATATCAAAAATTAATTTCAAAGTGAACTATCCCTTTAAGTTGTAACAAGTGAATGTCAAAAGCACAAACATTTTTGGATATTACCATTCTTTGGATATGCAACATGTATTTTATACTGTAGCCTAATTTCTCTTATTTTTGTTTCTTTCCTGTCTTTTTTCACCAATATGCACACCAGTTTCACCTCACTGGAAACAGTACCACGAACATCATGATGCCTTCCATCTTCAACGATCCATTCTTCCTGGTGGAGACCATGTGCATCTGCTGGTTCGTTTGAGCTATTGATGCGTTTCACTTGCTCTCCCAGTAAGACGGTCTTCTTCAAGGATGTGATGAACGTCATAGACTTCTTTGCCATCATTCCCTACTTCGTCACGCTCGGCATCCGAGCTGGCCAAGTCTAAAGATACGGCGCCGTCCATGTCCCTGGCAATCATAAGGGTCATCCGTCTGGTTCGAGTTTTCCGAATCTTCAAGTTGTCTCGCCACTCTCAAAGGCCTTCAGATCCTGGGCCAGACGCTGAAGGCCAGCTTGAGAGAGCTGGCGCTGCTCATCTTCTTCCTCTTCATCGGAGTCATCCTGTTCTCCTCAGCCGTGTTCTTTGCTGAGGCGGAAAACCCGGGCACGGCCTTCACCAGCATCCCAGAAGCCTTCTGGTGGGCTGTGGTCTCCATGACGACAGTGGGGTATGGTGACATGTACCCGGTGACGGTGGGCGGAAAGCTGGTGGGCTCCATGTGCGCTATCGCGGGCGTGCTCACCATCTCGCTTCCTGTTCCTGTCATCGTTTCCAACTTCAGCTACTTTTACCACCGCGAGACGGAGTGTGTGGACAACCAGGAGTACACGCACGTCAACACCTCCCTTTGGGGAGGAGGAAGAGGGTGGTGAAGAAGAAGAAGAAGATGGAGAGGAAGAGACCGGGGAACAGGGAGACTGCGTTCCTCTCGAAGGAGGCACGACCTACAGGGGGATCTGTGCCCCTCTCAATGGGACTCTCCTGGCTGGGCTGTGTGCGTGGACAGGCCGGAGAGCAAAGCATAGGGAGCGTTTACCCGCTGGTCACCCAAGTCTGAGAGACTGGAGATCAAAAGGGGAATGAGAGATGGAGTTGGTCCTGTGCCATGTTTAAAGGACGTGCCATGTTTAAAGGACACTCCATCGCTGTGACTCTCTGAATATCTGGGTACGATGGGAAGGAGGAATGCAGGGGTAAATGCAAGAAACAGAAAACGATTCGAGGCTGAGAAGGAAAAGTATGAAGAAGTCCCAAAAAATGATTTCGTTTTTTTTTCTAAACGTTACAAAACTTTTATTTTGACATCACAACCCTACACTGAACATATTCATTTGTGAAACTATCTATTCAGAGAGTTGCGCCTTAATGCTTGGATGCATCTGGAAAAGTCACTGAGCTGTGTTGTGCAATACAAGCGTTCACACTTTTGCTTTACTGGAATTCTCAACATATATTTATATATCGGACATATTCATAGGAAGAAGCGCCAAGGGGTGTCATTTAAATGTCATGTATTTTGTCACCTGGGTTGCAGCCATGAATGTGCCAGGGATTTGTGTGGCCGACGGATGGATAAAGTCTTAAGCATCATTCATCTGGAACAGTTTAATGTTACTGCTCTTCTGAATGACACTGTTGACATGATTTGGATGAGAGATGTGTGTGTGTATGTGCTTGTGTGTGTATTTAAAAGCTTTTTAGGAAAATATGTAATATTTAATGTGTGCTCTATGAATTATGGAACTCTGAGCCATGTTGGTGTACTATTTATTAAAATTTTTAATCACACAAGAATCATACTGAAGTGACTCTACCAGTGAACTACAAAAGAACAAACAAACTGCTCCAGCAGATATCCGTCACGTTATTGAAAATGTAATGTTTAATTTACAGTAATAACAATGTTTAAGTTAACAATGATACTTTATAAAACGGGTAGTTCGAATCCTTGATTCTGATTGGTCAAGAGCTGTGCTTTATTCACGATAAAACACGCGTACGACCGCTTCACCCAACGGTTCTATTGATCGCTGCGCAACACTGCGGTTCTATGTTGTTTTTATTTGAGCTTTCATGCATTTTACACATTGGAACGTTGTTGCTGTTCACACTCGGGGACTGATTTTTTCCAGCGGAAGGTAAGCTTTTAGTGATTTTACTTCAAGAAAGTTGCACTTATATTGTTTTTTACTTTAATATTGTGTGGCAACCGCTTTTATAAAGCAATAAGATATCTCGAGCAAGTGCTGTATCGTGAAAATAAGTAACAGCTGAAGGGTTGCAGGCACTCCGCTTCTGTCATGCCTGAACGAACGCCCTTGAGCCGTCACTTATTTCACGATACAGCACAGCCTCTCGTACCTTATTGCTTACTTAAATAATTAATTAATTTAAATAATTTTAGACTATAGTAAATAAATAAATATATTCAAATAAATACAGTTTCAGGCAACCAAATATAGAAACAAAACATTTTTAACCTTGCAGTCCAGTGATAATGTAAAGAGTGCCTCCATAACTGACGTTCACCCGTCCTCATTTCTTAGTATACAGACTGGGACTGAAGAGAGTCTGTATGTGTGACCGATGTCTCATTCCAAGTGGGTCATCAGAGTTCAGGTTTAAATCCTGAATATACTGTTTCACCTCCTGTATCTGGCTGTCCGCTGCCACCGTATTCATAATGGGGAGGAACCGAGAAAGTGGAGCCCCATGTTTCTGTCCGGACTGCTTTGAGCGGAGCGACACAGGAAGCCGAGTGTGTGGAGAAAGGAAAGAAGAATATCCATCTTCCAGTAGCAATTCCTGAAAGTTGCAGTCTCCTTCAGAGTAATGCAGCTGAAAGAGAAAACAAAACTCAGTACCAAATGTGTTCAAGTCTCCAGTGAAAATGATACAAGTATATAATAGTAAATTGAATATTCTGCAACAGCTCATTCACTATTCACTATGGAAAGTGTTGCAAAGCCATTCTACATGTTTTAAAATACAGTAAAACATATATAATAATGTTATTGTATAATCAAATCTACATCATGATTGAAACAATTTGAGTAGTGGTAAATAGTAATTATTCATTATAAAATCGTAATTTATAAATACATTTTACGTCAACTGCATTTATCAATCTAAAGTATCAATCTAATATGCGGAAATTAACGCTCAAGAAAAACACCTTAATATATTTCGTTGAAACCATAAAAAATCAGGCTTATTTGATTAATTAAAAAAGTCAAAGAACAGCATTTATCTGAAATAAAAATCTTTTGTAATTAAAAATGTTTTTACTGATCAATTTTAAAGTATTCAACAGCAGTGATCAAAACTCATAAGATTCACTGTGTGTAAATATTCATGCATATACACAAAAAATGCTTGGTTGTTTCAACCCAAATTTGGGTCAAATATAAGCAAACCCAAATGTTGGGTTAAAAATGCAATTAAAAATGTACAAGTTGGGTTCAAATTTGAAATTACATTTTTAACCCAACATTTGGGTTTGTCCATATATGCTACCCAAAATTGGGGTAGCTCTCAAACCGTATTCACTTTATAGCCCCTAATCCTGTAATTGTGAACAAATGTGGGCACAGAGGACTCAGGTGTGATCCTAATTTTTATTTATTATAAATGTTATGTCTTCAATAAAGATTTGTCTATCCATTTATGGTGTTTTTTTTTTTTTTGGGGGGGGGGGGTACCATATTTTCTATGTAAATTATTTCAACGTAAATTAATGGTAGTTTTATTTTTTTATTTTTTAACTACATTAAAATATCATTCCAATACGTTCTAAGAGACTTTGCTGTCACCTGGTGTCTTATTTGGCTTATTTTAGAATGCTCTAAATTACAGTTTTTCCCATTCATTTCTATGGGTGCCCATTTTTGACCCAAATACAAGATTAAGTTTTTTTCACCCATTTAATATTGTAGAATTGAGTCAAAAAAAAATTGTGTGTGTTCAGGAGGCAAACTTAGGGAAAGTAGCCAAGTCTTGTACCGCTCAGATCAAGGGAAATATTTTTAAAAAAATAAATCAAAACTGTTTTGCCCACATTTGTCCAGAATACGGTTTTAGGGTTAAAACAATCCAGCATTGTTTAGAGTGTAATAAAAGTATTTTACATTTTTTACACAGCTTTCTTAAAAGCTAAACAAGAGTGGTGTCTTTTTAACAGATTACCATTTTCATACCTGTCCTTTCAAGTTGTCTTTATCATCCACACAAAGGAAGAGAGATGTAGCCGCACTTTGGATGACCGTCTCGCCCGCTTTCACTGAACGCAGTTTCAGCACACCTGCAGCGCAGAAAACACACACCACACCTCTGTCACTACCATAATTCACACGCATCACCTTTGGACCTCAAATATTCATATCCACTGCTACCTTGAAATATTTTCAATACAATAAAACCAAAATGACAACAAATGAGTTATTATTTGCATTATCACTGTTATCATAGCTATTATAAACTAATTATGTCTTCTGATAAGGCTTTTTTCCATGAAAGACTTTCAGAGAAGTATCTTGACTGTTACTTAATGAATATACTCTTGCTCTTTAACTTAAGTTTGCAGAAGATGCTTACAGTTTTGTCTCTGTTCCGGAGACCCTCTGGACGGAGCCGTCGGGATTCATTTCAAGGAACAGCCCTTGTAATCTGTTCTCTAAAATGAACAAAAACACAGAGACATATGAACACACTTAATGCCATTACCTCAAGCATATTGACACTATAGGAACAAACCACAGTGCACTTGCAGTGCAAAGGATTGCCCTAAAATTAAACTCATTAAGTTTTATAGTAACATCACCACACACCAATTAAAAAACGGAAGAGGAAGAAAGCAGCACGTCACCCATATTAAGCAGATAGTAACATCTAAACATTGCAGCTAAAAAAGTAAGTAGTAGTAAGAAAGTAGGTTAAAGGTTAGGATTACCTGTGTAGAGCAGGCGTTCCCTGACTTGTGTGCTGAATGCAAAAAGCACATTCTGCTCAGGAATATATATACACCAGTGAAGCGTTGGAAACACAGTAAAAAAGATGAGAAAACAGGCAAAAAGCATGGTTGACCAAGCCGACCAGGTGGGCATCAATAGAAATTGCTGACTTGATTGAACAGAAATAGAAATATCCCTAAAAAAAATGAAATAACTTAAGTCAAGTTCTTAAGTATGAGCAGCGATATCTTCAAGACCTCCAGATATGATGGTCTCCACAGAAGACATGTCCCTATAAACTTGTATTTATATGGTATTTATGAGAGACCGACAGAGAATCCATGAGTCACTCGAGTACGAAAAGGAAAAACGATAACAAACTTGTTTTCAGGAAATGAACAAGGATGATGGTAAATCTCGCAAGGCTATGCCAGTCATGTCATTGATCTCAGCGAACAGGGGACCCCGACTACAGAATTAAATTCAGGAAGCGGAGAACATACATAAGTTGCATATAAGAGATTATTCAATGTTTATTCAATACGTAAAATGTTTCAGTTATTTCCCCAGGATTGAGAGGAAATGGGAGTGTAGGTGGTGGCAGCAGTTTAAACAGAACAGATAAGAGGCCATAAAAAGCTCCTCGTGCTCATCTGTACATTCTCACCTAGGAGATGACAGGACGCGAGGACACTACACTACCGTCCCGTCAGCTAGAGAGGGCAGTGTGGCATCAGTTTATGATCTGTTAATCTTTTTAATGAAAAGTTAAAGTGTGCAGGTCTTATCTTAAGAAAACTGGCCTGTCAATAATTGCTAGATCCCTGTAAATGATTAAAGACTGTAAATACGGAGGTGCAATTGGACAGCTTGGCTCCAGCAAGTGATGACCGATGTCCTTAAAGGCTCACATCCTTTCCCCCAATTGCCATTTTGGCCTTTCATCCTAATACAGCTCCCTTAAGCTTTCCCATTTCGTGTCTTTGCTACGTCCCGGGGCCCCACAATAACGTCAGTGTCCCTTGTAATCATCTGTCTCCTGCCTCACTGTTGTCCTGGAGGGAAGAATGAGGAGGATTGACGTCTTTCTGGCCATCTGCTGCTCTCGCCCATCCTTTGCTCTCTCCTTCACTCTTCTTTTGAGCGGATTAAAGGTCTTTGTCTCATCATTGTGCGAGAAAATTTTGACTCAGTGTGCATGAAGGGATTTTCGTTTCGTCCGATCGGCTTAATGCGAGAGCGAGACAGGATTTAAATGTGCTTCACGTTGACATCGACTCTTACACAAGAGGCATTAAAGCACAAACCACTGGAATAAGTTTAAAATAAATTGTTACGATTTTATTACACACACCACATGACAGCAGCCGATGTGGTAGTATGAATTCAGAGGGACAAGGGCGTTTCAGAGATACAGTAGTGGGGAAATTAAGTAAAATCTATCATAATAAATACATGAGTCAGACAAAAGACATCATAAACCACAGCTAAAATTTACAATGATAATCCATCATAGCAAATGACAACAAAGTAATTCTTAAATTGGAAAGGAAAAAACATGTAGCTCTTTCCGAGATTCTTACATAGATTTAGAGGCTCAATGGATTTCTTAGTTATCAGAACAATAAATACAGACAAACGAGACAATTACTGACGTAGAGTAAGATGGCGGAACTATATTGTCCATTGCTTATGATTCGGGAAGTATTTGATGAGAAATTTGCGAGTTTATACTGAAATGTGGTATTATGATCAAATCTGGGCATAATTTGAGATGTAGATCTGTACTAGGCTCTTCTCTTTCCTGACTTCACCAAAAGTCTCCACTTTCTCTCATTTTAATTCATAGGACAAACAATTAAGATATTAATATTAATATTTTATTTTATTTACTCTACCATCCAAAGACTTTGTGTAATGCATTATAAATGTGTTAATAATGTACTTTATAATGCATCATATGCTTTCATAAATAATTGTAAGCAAAGTTAAAGTGCTTTATGATAATCACAAATTCTTTGTTGAATCTGAAATTTGTTTAGTTTTAATTTTTTATGCATTACACTTTCTAAAGGTGTTTTATAATGTATTATAAATGTGGTTACAATTATTCATGTGACAATACAATGCATTATAAATGGCACTACAAGGCATAATTAATGCATTAAACATTCTTTTATAACGCATTATATGTAAAGGCTCGAGTAAAATGTTAACGATATATTGTAATGTTTTGTATTAGGAAGTATCTTATGCTCCCCAAGGCTGCATTTATTTGATATATTGTGAAATATTATTATAAATTAAAATAACAATTTTTTTATAATATATTTAAAATTTAAATTTATTCCTGTGACAGTAAAACTAATTACTGGTCTTCAGTGTCATATATTTCAGATATAATTCTAATATGATGATTTGATACTCAATTTATTTTATTTTTTTATCATTTATCAATGTTGAAAACAGCTGTGCTGCTTAATATTCATATTTAATATTATTTCATATTTTTAAAATTTAAAATACATTTAATATTTAATAATTCAGCATTTTTTAAAGAACATAAATATCAAAAGAACATAATTTATTTGAAATAGATTTTCAATAAAAGTATTAATTTCTTTCTAAAATTTCTTTATAAATGAAAAATAAAACTCTGCAATGTTTGGAAATCTGTACTAAAGTATCTCATGCCAATAAAACAAAATGAATTTGAAAAATAAAATAAAAATACAATTATTTGTGTGTACAGGCTGGATGTAAGTGAGAACAAACTTGAATGAGTGGATGACTTGCACGATGACATTAACGTACTAAGTCAGGTTTGTGTAACTGCACTTGGCCTAGTATCTTGGAAGCGTATAAACCTGACGTCACACCCACAAATCTAAACAGTGTTTTAGTAAATTTATGCATGCAAATGATCCTTTCAGTATATGATTCACTTTTTTCAGGAACAGAAAAAACATAATGGGTACGGGGGAAAATGTAGCATTACTCACAGCTGCTTGTGACGTCCTCGCCACCGTCAAAAGAAAAAAAAAAACAATCATAAAACGGGAATTTTCGGAACAACTTTGGACTGTTTATAGGAACCAACTACCTCGACTCATTTGAAATGCCTGTTGTAATTTCTTTGTTTATGTTGCACTGGCAGTGAACAGAGGACATCTAGGCTACACAAGTAAACTAAGGCAGCTCAAATGAGTCAAGGCTCATCATTGAGTAAGTCTGGGTTTTACAATGCAAGGTGATGACATCCAGTGTAGATCACCAGTATCCCAGTAACTTGGATACATTATATGACAGGGAAGTCAAAGACTAAATTAAATCAAGAACACGTGCAATAAACGCTCAAAGCACTTCGTCCGGTATTTATTATTGAAATATTGTAAAAGCAAATAACCAATAAAAGTAAATAAGCTGCAAGTTACAAACAATTGGTGTTGCTAGACTATAAAGCTGACACTAAGAAACATATGGTAAAACTTTATTTCGAATAGTCCACTTTAGACATTCTACTAACTATAAGTAACTTTTCAACTACATGTCAACTAACTGTCATTAGAGTATTTGTAGACTGTCAGCTTAATATCTGCTAACACTTTATTTTGTTGGTCCCCAACAGACATTCAACTGACTATAAGTAACTTGGCGACTACAAGTAAACTTATTCTCCTAACCCAAAGCCTAACACCTAACCATAACCTAACAGTCTACTGACAGTCTACTATAATATACTAATACTCTAATGAGAGTTACTTGACATGTAGTTGAAAAGTTACTTATAATTAGTAGAACGTCTAAAGTGACTATCGAAAATAAAGTGCAACCAAAAATACTTGCCAATGAACCCTCTATTCAATTATGTCAAGTTTCTCAAAGCAGAACAAACACACAAGCACACGTAGGTACTCAAAGTCTTTGCCAAACATCAATACACAAACTTTCATCCAGCAAGGTGGATGCTGAAATACAGAAGTACGTATTGTGAAAACATGGTAAAGCTTTGTCTGTTCCTGTTCAGGGGCAGGTCACAAGCTGGGATGGCATGGCGTCTGTCGTACGCCGTGTCGTCACTTTCCTCTCCATCACTCGCCACGTCCAGTCATTCGTTCTTTCTCTTCATCCTCCTCAGTTCGCTCTCTTTCTCTCGCTCCCGTTCTCGCAGTCTCTGTCTTTCTCTGTCTCTTTCCCGGTCTCTGCCTCTCTCTCGGAAACCTCTGGGAAGTGTGGTAATCTGCAGGAAATAAAGTGATGATGAGTCAGGGAACAGCATATTCACAACAAAAACATCACAGTATAGGAATTAGCTGATCAGATACTGACATGTATATTTACTCACACTCATGTCTTTACAAACTGCACTATAAAAAATGTTTTGTCATTTTTTTACAGAAAAAAAAACTGCAAAAATACTTCAGTAAAAACCTGTTCGTTGGTTAACTGTACAATATAGTTGTACAATACAGTGGAAAAACTGTTAATAGTTTAACATTGCTGTCAAATTACTGTCAAATGTATGTTTTTTTGCCAGGAACAACTGTGCATTGTTGAAAAATTAAGTGTAAAACAGTAAAAATCTAAATAATAATTCCTAGAAGCCCATGTGTGCCAATTCAAATATCATTATATTTTGTATGACTACTTTTGTATTATATGTGTATGACTCTGTGTACATGTATTGACTTTAAGAAGTAGTTCACTTTAAAAAAAAAACTTTTGTTGATAATTTACTCACCCCCATGTCATCCAAGATGTCCACGTCTTTCTTCTTCAGTTGCAAAGAAATTAAGGTTTTTGAAGAAAACATTGAATTTTCTCCATATAATGGACTTCAATGGGAACCAAACGCTTCAAGGTCCAAAAGACAGTTTCAGTGCAGCTTCAAAGGGCTTTAAACGACACCAGATGATGAATAAGGGTCTTATCTAGCGAAACGATCGGCCATTTAAAAAATAAATAAAAAAGTTTAAGTTTTATAAGCCCAAATGCTCGCCTTGCTCTGTTCTGTGATGAGCGTTCGAATTTGTTTATCAAAATGAACAAATCTTTTTCGAGTCATGACTCGAAGGGTCCTAGATAAGACCCTTATTTATCGTCTGGTGTTGTTTAAAGCCCTTTGAAGCTGCACTGAAACTGTCTTTTGGACCTTGAACAGTTTGGTTTCCAATTATATGGGTTTATATGGGTATAAATATACAAGTCCATTATATGGAGAAAATCATGGAATGTTTTCATCAAAAACATTAATTTCTTTTCTTTCTTTTTTACTGAAGAAAGAAAGTCGTGGACATCTTGGATGACATGGGGGTGAGTAAATTATCAGCAAACGTTTTTTTAAAAGCTAACTACTCCTTTAACAGGCGCCTTACATTGAACACTGATTCATCATAAGGCCTTCTATTGTAACACCTGTATTATCATAGTGGTTATTAGTACATTTTTAGCTAAAAGCTGATTTTCACAAAGTTTGAATGGCTCATATTTAGTTGTATGAATATCTGAACATGCAGTATATCAAAAGAAAGCACAGAGCCTCTTCTTTAAAAACAGGGAAAGAGGTACTTTTAAAGGGGTACTTTGCATTGGAAGTAAATAAATAGGAAAACTTCAACACCCATAATACACACCAGTCTGCTCTGGAAATGCTCACCAGAGTCAAATACCGCCTTGCTTTAGTAGAAAATGCTGGTAAGCAAACTTTTAGTCATAATGGTGTTAGACTTTTATTGCTCCCATACTGTCAGTTCCCTCCAACCCGAAGCAAAACATTTTGCAAAAACAGACTTCAGGGATCAGTCCAATTTGTGAACAAATCATTCAGAGGTTTTGTGAACTGGGGAAAACAAATCATTGACAAGATTTGACTCAAAAGAAAGATTTCTTCACAGATTGGACAGTGTAACTTTTGACAGTGAATAATGACTTAGATCTCGTTCTGTTGCTTGCACAAAACAATTCTGAAATATTAGTTCAGAAGACTTGGCAATAAAGCAGGCAAGTTGTTTGGATCACTTCTATTGTATATGCAAAAGAATAGGAGCTAATTCTTTGTTCCACATGTGAAAATCAGTCATGCAGGTTTGAAACAACATGAAGGTGAGTAAATAATAACAGAAATTTCGATACCTTTAAGACCAACTGTTCGAAGAATTGAGAGGACATTTATCTGAGAACATCATAGCTTAAAAACTTCAAATCAAAAGTAATCTACAATGAGCCTCACCTGGTTGTCGTAAGTGGGCAGGGCGCAGTATCCAGGCTCTGTCCTGCGTAAAAGACGAGGGGAATGTGTTCGGAAAGGCCGCGGGGAGTGAGAGCACACAGAGCGAGGGGAGGGCGACCGGATGGAGTGAGGCGATGGAGAGCGGACGAACGGGGCGAGTGCGGAATGGACTGCGATTGAGACTGTGAAGGGGTCAGAGACGGGGGCGTGATGATTGAGCTTAGGGGGGGCGCGGGATCGAGGGGGCAGTTCAGGTGGTTTGAGAGGATCAACAAGGTCTATTTCAGTAAGGAGAGGTGGAGGGGGGATGAAGTCCTCATCTGATAGGGGATTTCCCCGTCGATCAGAAGCGAGCTCTGCCCGTGATAGGTGGTCCACAATGCCTGCCCAAAGAGTCGCCCACCACGTTAATGGAGGTGCGCATTCTGTCACTAAAGACACACAAAAGACAGCTCTAAAGGCTGATACAGAACAGCTCAGGACAGCTGTTTAGGTTCATGAAGACAGTTGATAATTAGTCAGGACTCCACACACGAAATCAGGGCCCTCGTCAGGGGGAGGTGTGAGAGACGGCCCAGTACATAACCCAAACAGAGATGTTTTAACTCACAGAAGCCAGTCGACAGCGACGAGCAGGCTGATGTCTTGAGTTGGAAGGCCCACAGCGGTCAAAATTAGCAACATGGTGACCAGACCTGCACTGGGAATACTGGCTGCTCCCACACTGGCCAAAGTCGCTGTCATACTGCAGAGCAAGAAGGAGAGGGGATCATGAGATACTACAACGACGACTGAGAAATTGTGGGACGGCACTGACTGGTATAATCTATTATGAGTGAGTGAAAAGGATGAAAAAAAAAATGAGTTCAATGGAGCAAAGAAGAAAAATAACAACAAAAGTAAACTGAAAATGGATTGGAAGATGATAATAGCTCAGTTAAAGGATAACACATGTGATGTCTCTGCAGGTTAAAGTTTTGTCACTGTATCATAATTACAGAGCCATTGTTATAAAAATAAATTATAATAACTGTAATAAAAAACAGACTGTTATGGCACAACAACACAGAGGATAGTAAAGTCAAACACGTGACTCATAAATCAAGACTGCATTCAGGCTGCTTGTGAGAATAGTGCAAAGAAAATAAATGACATTTTATAAATAAATTCTTACCTGAACAAATGAAATAAACTAAAATGACTACATATTTGCAGTCAGTATATGGATTACAAGGAGTCTTCCTTGAACAAAATAAAATGATTGTAGTAATTAAAATAAAATAAAAATAACTACGAATTTGCAGAGTATGCAACTTAAAAACTATTTGTAAACCTTTGTAAAAATGACAGAAATTACAAACACAAGGTATTTCTGTTCAAACAGAAATGGATTTTGCTGATGAAAGGGTTGTTATTCTTTATTGCAGCCACAGATTGTCTGGTTTCAGTTTCATAGTTCCATATTTCCTTACCTGACAGTAATAATCTGTCCTCCATCTAAGGCAATGTCATTCATCTGGGCAATGAAAATGGCAGCCACGGCCTCATAGAGTGCAGTGCCATCCATGTTTATGGTGGCTCCGATGGGCAGCACAAAACGAGTCACACGCTTATCAATTTTTAGATTCTCCTCCAGACACCGAAATGTCACTGGCAACGTCCCAGCACTGAGAAAGAGAAAGTTATATTGATCATAATCGTTTAACAAACGTCAATTTGTTATCTGAAAACTGCCCCCAAATAGCAAATATATATATATATATATATATATATACTCTCTTAGAAAAAAGGGCTCTATATATGAAGCATAGGGTTCTTTACTCAACTGCAAAGGACCTTTTATGCAAAAAAAATGTAAGATAATGACAAGAAAGAACCCTTTTGGCACAAAGGTTCTTTATATGCTATTATTCATTCATATATTACATTATTCTGCAACATTTTGTAGTTGTAATTAAATTATTGTTTATTAAACTGTTGTAGTAACTTAATATCACATTTTAATCATGCTGATTTTTGAAGGATAAAAACTGAAATGGCACTCTTAGTGTGATATTTATTAATTACATTTTTAACCCCCATATCTTCTTCTAAGAGTGTATATATATATATATATATATATTTTTTTTTTTTTAAGAATAGGATTGCATAGGCATTCAGTGCCAAATTGGCAGTTGGTTTAACATTCAGTAACTGGTTTGGCTTAACAGATGTAATCCCACAAACCCAGATTTATTTATAAACCTCTCTCTAAAATATGTTTTCATAATATCCTTTTCCTTCCATTTAGACTGATTAATCATTCTAGACCTCTATTCTGGAGAACTTCAGAAAATGTGTGTTTTACTTTGGCCAGATTAGATAATGTGATTTACGACAATGCCAGAAAAATATCAAGTCATATATCAGATTTGTTTGGGTTATGTATGAGTTTTTAATAAACATCTTAGATACCCAGTAAAAAAAATAAATAAAAAAAATATATATATATATATATATATATATATAATTTTTAACATAAGAATGTGTTTTGGCTGTGCTTTACAGTATGTAAAACAGAGACAGATTGCAGTATTGCTCTACTCAAGTCAACATTTTTTTTAACCAAATGTGACCTTTAACTCTTCAGTCTGTGCAGCCAGAACTCTTCAATCCATCAGCATATTTCCATAAACACATGATGTGATTAGTCTGCTGGCTGTACCTGCTGGCTGTTCCCAGAGCGGTGATCCAAGCTTGAAAGATCCCAGAGTAAAACGTGAAGGGATTTTTCCGAGTCACGGCGAAGAATATCAGAGGCAGGATGAGCCCGCCATGAATGACGAGTCCAACCATGACCGTGACCATGTACATGCCCAGCTGTCGCGCCACCATTTCCAGGTCACCGATGGCAGCAATTTTCCCACAGATGAGTGAGGCAATGCCAAATGGAGAGTACCTGAGGATAGACCAGTGGAGTTACTTAGAGGTCAGTTATGGGTTTTCAGCTGCTCTGTTTAGAGTTGAGACTTTGAAGTGGGTTTTTAATGTTGCTGAGCAATACTTTTTGTTATATAATTTGTTTTTTCTTACATTAATAGTAAATAAGAAAAAAAGAATACAATTTTTTGGCAGACAGACAGACAACACAGATAAATCTGTGACAATTTTTTAAAATTAAATGTATTTGTGTCTTGATCATTAGAGTTGAGGCAATATTATCTGTAGAACAACATTTATTGTGTAAAGTACTATACAAATAAACCTAAATTGCATTGAAAATATTTCTCTTCATTTGTATTAGAATAATGCTATATTTATACAGAATGAATATGTATATTTTAATATCTTCTTTAACTTTAGTACAAAGACATTATAAAAGCCGTACACAGTATAAATGAGTTATGTTTTAGACAGGGAAGAGTCTCACACAAAAGGATCATCATGTTTATCCAGTTTTGCAACCTGAGTGGCAAATGAGAACATGTTACTTCTTATGTGGTTTAAATTTAGATCATCATCTAAAATGCTGTGTATAAATATTTCACCGTCTGTTATTGTAAGCAACAGATGATGTTTATTGTAGCATTTGAACAGTTTACATACTGTGAGCGGAAAACACAGGACACAGTTAGTTACAGATGGGACGGTCTCAGGGTTGAGTGGAGTCTGTATGCTTTGCTTTGGGGTATTTAATTATTCTGTGTTTGTTCTTTTAATGTTAAAAATGCATTAGAATATGAAATGAACATGTTTCATTCCATCTCACTCCTTTTGTGCTGTAAAATGCCCTGTTAGATTTATGGATCAAGCTTTTCATTTCTGCAGACATGATTAAAAAATTCTGCGCTGTCTCTGTTTTCAGTTACGTCCGTCAGTGTGTGGGTATCAGTCTGTGGTCAATGTGTCGGAGGATGTATTACATCCAATAAAACTCCCACATTTACTCATGGGACCACAAATATGAATCTGCTCTCTCTCACTCAGATTCTTTGTCCTGTTCTCTTCCTGACAAACTCCGCACTCTCTTTCTTCACACGCTATACTTTTATACTTTAATTTGCTCACTCTGTGATCACCTTTGAACATGTTTGACAGATTTAAAACCTTTTACATGCCTCTCGCCTGTTTTATTCTATGTCATAGGAATCGAAACATGCAGAGTTTATAGTATGTAGTATACTGGAATTCTAATAACTGCAGAATACTGACCACATGATCATGGACACCATCTTCATAATGATCTCATTAAGGATGTTGAAGAAATCAGACATGAGCTTCCCCTCTCTCCCATTTTCCCCATGTCAGATACCAAACGTGATGAAGAACCCAATCAAACCTTACAAGTAAATCAAATTTACAATTAAAAACAATCAAATGGAATAAAAATCTATTTTACTATCAATAATTTGTGACATTATTTGGATTTCCAAGAAATGAAACAACACTTTTATATATTTGTTTGGTACTTAATTACATTTATGCTGCATTTTTGTGTTTCAAATGCAGAAAAACTGAATATCCTCTAACCTAAAACATTCATTCCCCACTTCATTTCCAGTTTCTTCCTACTGACAAGGATCGGTTCTGTTTGGTTCTAAACGGCCACAGGTACTTTTTTCAGCACTGTTTGAACCTGAAAAGAAAAGCAAGATGATCGATGATCATTCTGTAAAACACTGTAAAAAACGAAACATATTTATTTAAACATAAAAGCTAAACAGAATATTTTAGTCTAAATATTTTATAGGCTTAGTATAAGTAAAACGTGATATGAATTAAAGTCTAGCAGATATGTTTATAGTAAAAGTTAACAGGAAAAGGATGTTTCCAGAAGTCCCTGCATGGCACATCACAATTGATTTGATCATATTTAAATAGTCTCTATCCTCAGTAAAGTTTAACATCTGCTGTGTTAATGGACTGTCACTGTGATCAGATTAAGTATTCAAAAGCATCACTACATTTAGAGTAAATGGGAGAACATGTGCTTCTGCAATACTGAATATAAAGCACAGTGTAAACATAAGTTCTCTTTAAATAAATTTTAAAAAGAGTGAATGTGTCAAGCTTATTACGGTTTTCACTTTTAGGTTGTATTACATTGTTTCCTTGGGTTGCTTTTTCTGTTTCCTTTTCCCGCTCTTATTTGTCTCTAAGGTTACTGATTGTGTCCCAGTTTATTTCCGTGGTTACCTATGATTTGCACCTGTGTCTAATTTAGCATCCCTTGTATATAAAGCCCTGAGTTTCAGTTGTCTCTTGTTAGTTCCTGTTTAATGTGTATTATGCGTTTGTATTAACCGAAGTATCTCCTCAGTGTTTTGGTTTCATGGATTAAAGATAATTGAAGTTATCATTCTGAGACATTCATGTTGGATTTAGTGATGGGAGAAACAAAGCTTTTCAAAGATTTGAATCGACTGAACCACTTGCTTCGCAAAATGATTCACTGTTTCGAAGTGTTTGAAATCTCACACACTGACACCTGCTGGTCAGAACAATGTAAATACACCAAAAACTTAAGCCAAACATGCTTAAAAACACATTGCAAATGTTTTTTTTAAAGTAAAATCTACCAAATGCAATTGACTGATCAACTTATACGATTAAATATCATGTGACTGTGTAATATATGTTCTTTCATCAATTTTCAGGGCTTGTTTTGTTTGTTTCATCATGGATGGCTCAGCGAAACAGGCCAATAAGGGACTATTAACTATTATTCCTTTTAATTATATTAATGTCTAATTAAAATGTTGACAAATTAATAAAACTGATCAGAGATCAGGTAAACCCAACGAAACTTGTTCAACGGTTCACCGCTGGGGTTCATGGGTTCACAGATATCATAGCCCACCAGTGGTGAATCATTGAAATTTTGAAACTTTTGAAACCGTTATGACGCAAGGAAGCCTCTTTTACTGAAATCAAGTGAATTTGTTCGTTTGATACACAGTCTAAACTACTGATTCAAAACTAAATATTCATAAAGGTCTCCAAGCTTCATGAAGCAGTGTTTCAAAATCGGCCATCACTAGTAGTTCGTCACAGTATCGGGACAGAAATTCACAAATAGTTTACAGTGTGCAGAGTGACACCCGAACGGTGTATTTCCAAAATTTAAAATCAAGTAAAATGTGGCTCTTTTAACTAAGACAAATAATAACTTTTAGGAAATACCACTAAACACACAATTTAACTTGTAATGTAAGTATAGATAATTTGACTGTATCTTCTGCTGTTAGGTCAGAGTTGGAAAAACTATGCTTACATGCAAATAATAAAATAAATAAAATATATTTGCATCTGTGGATGGCTATATAAATATGCAACCTTTAAAGTACTATCTATTATGCATTTTTCATAGCAACTCCAATCCCACTTCTATAACAAATCTAAGGTCTGTAACAAATTTGCATAATGCCAGCCAATGGTCTTCATTTGCTGCCTGCAAACAATTTTTACTAAGGACTTTGACCCACCCTCAAACACTGTAGTTGTAGCTAAGAAGCAACATGTCAACAACACCTCATTGCTACATGTTGAAAACACTTTTCTGCACTACGTTCAACTTTGCATGCACTTCCAGATGAGGACTTGCAGGAAATGATACATTAAAACTGACACAATTTTTACTGTTCATTTCACTGTGTATACAAGTAATTAGGAAGCATCAGAGGCTGAAATTCAAATATGCGTTCCGTTTTTGACATACGCTGTAAGCCAGACCAATCACAACAGACGAGGCCATCTGACCAATCAGAGCAGAGTAGGCTCTCGGAAAGGAGGTTATATTTCGAAATAATGAATCCTAATGAAGAGGTCATGTGCGATGTATATTATGAGAAATTAAAGTGTTTTTTGACCTTGGATGTATGTAAACCTATTGTAGTTCACCTCCAAAACAAAATTAAGAACATTTAAAATAGCATAATAGGGGCACTATAAAAGAGAAGAAAAAGAGATTCTCCGATTGTTTGTTGTACAAAGTCTACACAAATTCATCTGTCAATTGTTAGAAGCAAGACAAATTAGGCAGATGGAGACGATGAATTGTGTGACATGTCCTCACGCTCAAAAGCCATGAACAAGCAATGCAAAAAAAACAACAACAACAGCTATGAATCATTGGCTGCAGACAGCAAGAAACCATCGATCAAATGAAATATGACCCTGGTCAAACTCAAACCCAGGTTCCCGTTACGCACATCTCCTTACAAACCACCAACAACCTGCTACCCTCTGTGCCACTGTTCTGAAAGATTAACATTTTCCAAATGACAGAAAAGCAAAAAGATGAAAGAAGATAAACTGTCCATCAGAGACATAAATTCTGAAAGCACAGACGCTCCTTTTTACCTGTTGAAAACTGGCCTGAACCAGGTTCTCTGGGAAAAGGTTTCGGATCAGATCCAGAAAGGCATCCAGACTGCTGACCTCTTGGTTCTTGGGGTAGAGCTGACCTGACCAGATCTGAGTTTTGGGTTCCCAGGGTGTATGCCAAGCACCAGTATGACACCTAGAACAGCAGCAATAACTGTGGTGGACATGTAGTACACCATTGCTCTGGTGCCCATTCTTCCACTGGAGCGAGCATCCAGACCGGCCAGGCCTGCAAATGAGAGAGAGAGAGAGATACTGCATCAACAACAATTAATGGCTTTTTTTCTTGTGCTGTAGACACTTAACAGCATTTAACAAGCAAAAAAGTGCTTGTTAGAACATGTGCTCATGGCCTAACCTGTAATGAGACTGGAGATGATGAGGGGCAAGATGAGCATCTTCAGCATTCTCATCAGTACGTCTCCCGGAAAGGAAATCAGCATGAGATTGTTTGAGTCCAAATCAGGAACATAACGCAGCATCATTCCCATCACTGTGCCTGCTATTACACCTGTGAGAGGGTGGCGATTACACCAGTTATGTTCGACCTGCTTATTAAAAGGTGTACGGATTATAGCATTGAAGAATTCTTGGTTTTTCACAAGCACCACTGCATAACTGTCCTGCATCTGCAACATCTCAAACTACTGCTGTATAAACAGTGTCACTACATGGGGCCAAACATTTTTGCAGAGAACTTGCTCATTGGTATTTGTCTGTGGTTTGACAGATTACCACAGTTATGAAACCACAGACAAAGGTTTATATAAATGCAAGTATAAGGAAATAGTAGATGAAAGATAAAGATAAAGTTAAATTTTGACTAAAATTAAAATATAATTGAATACGTTTTTAAAATTAACATTGTATACATTTTGGACCCACTTATAAGTTTTAGGTCCACTTATAATTTTTTGGGCCCAAAATAACAATATTTAGTTTTCAAGACCTTTTATTATCTATTTTTATTATTTTATTAGCTGCTGCGCATTTAATACGCCCCTTTCTCATATGAAATAATCGTATCTTTTCCTGTATATTATCAACAGTGTTCAACAATAATACAGTGTCTCCTGCTTATTGATTGGGATCATGACCTGGCAAACTCCTCTGAACTTCCAAAGAAGGAGACACAGACAACTTCCACAACTTCCTCTGAAGTTGTATACAAACACTCCCACATATTAATGTATGTACACACACACACAGAGGCACGTACGCACCTATCACAGTGAGGGCAAGGAGCAGGTTGCGTGAAAACCAGCCGCATTGTTGATGTGTGGAGTCTTTTAATTCTGCTTGCACTCCATCAGTCCATCTGTAATGCTGCACTTGTCTGGTTGCCCAAATGCTTATTCGTCATTCTATCTGCAAGAGTCAAGAGAAATAAAGAAAGAGATGCCAGGGTAAATAAACAATTATAATAATTTAAACATCCTACTCTTCACTCTATGGGCCCTATTTTAACGATCTGAAACGCAAGTGTCAAAGCGCAAAGCGCAAGTAACTTTGTGGGCGGATGCCGGCGCTGTTGCTATTTTCCCAGCGGGTTAAATAACTCCCTCCTGCAAATCTAAAAGAGGTTGGTCTGAAGAAGCTTCGTTATTCATACTGTAGGTGTGGTTTGGGCGTAACGTGAAATAAACCAATCAGAGTGCCATCCAACATACCCTTTAAGAACAGGTGCGCATGTTGCATGACGGATTGTTATTATAACGGCGGGTTTACCAGGCGCGCGCCAGGGAGCGTTCACAGCCGAGGAGAGCTCGTTCTTGTCAGGGCAGTGAAAGACAGAAGTGACGTTGTATGGGGATGGGAAAAACCCTCCCAAATCAGCGTCGGTTAAACATTATATACATGTTTCTTGCCACTATTAGGCAAACAGGTCATGATCCTTCAGTACTACAATTAGCCTTAAAAAAATTGGGTAATTAGGTTTTTTCATCTTCATGTAAACCACAATGATTTCCCTCATGTGTTCATATTTTTCCTTGTTATAATGCATGATATGCAAAAATAAAAACCACTGCATCTGTGTTGAGAGAATCAATATGCGCGTCGTGCACCCGCTATGGCCAAGCATGCGCGCTTAAAATAGCATTAAAACAACGCGCAACTGATTTTAGACCAGTTTTTTTCTGGTAAGTTGCGCAATTGTTTTCTAGAAGTGTAAAATAGCACTAGGGAATGTTTGCGCCGAAACACGCCTACTTTTTGCGCCGATCCGCCCAGGCAGCGCAAGTTCATTTCCCAGTTTACTGACGTGTGTCTTTGGAGGAAAAAAGCCTGCTTTGCGCGCATGTAAAATAGGAATGAGACATGCGTTAGTGTATAAAGTCATTTGCGCCGGGTGCAAGATAGAGCCCTATGTCTCCAATGAGTTGTCATGCAAGGGGTCAGGGGGTCAAGCTTTTTCTGGTTATCATAGCCCATTTAGACTTAGCCTCTAATGGTTAATGCCTCTACCTTAAAGGGAATATGACCAAGGATTAAAAATATATCCTGCCTGTCCCTACAGGGTCACACCCCTGATAAGTGGTGGATTCATGAGAGGAGACCTAACAACATCTTGATACTGCTATCCAGCCAGAGCTCTGGGTACGGAATCCTCAGCAGGATGACTCTCTAAAGCGAGAGCCAATGACTCGATAGTGCCAACTCGGGCAGATACTAAGAGTGGAGGCATCAGCAAAATTACTCCAAAACAAGAGGAGGCCTAACTACACTCAACCCCAATATCCAACAACACACTTTCAATCAGTATCCTGCACTGAACCAATGAGTAATTTATAAAGTAAATAAGCAAATAATAAAAATAATAAAACACTGCCATACAACATCATAGGTCCAGCCTCAGGGCCTGATGTAAGCACATGTTGGAAGCCTCTAACACACCCCACCTGACCTCAGTCACACTCACCTCAGGGCGGGGGCTAGGGAATAAGGAGGCAGATGTTATTTGATTCTGCATCCTGTATACGCTGAGCACGTTTACTCTGGATTACTTCCTTCAAGTTCTGTTTTCTTTTCCTTGGAGGAGGAGGAGTGATTGGTGCCCCTTACAGGCTTGGGACATGAACCTGGACTGGCGTGGTATATAGGTCTTGAAGGCTGCGCATTCGCCTCTCTGAACTTCCTGACCACCGTCTCAATGGAAGAGTTTAGAGGGTGAAACCAGGCAGGAGAGAAAGTTTATCCCCGATGTCTGCTACAGTAAGTTCTATCCAGAGATGCCTCTGCGTAGCCATCATTGCCACTATCGATCGGGCTGACTGGCGGCAGCAGTTTACTTGGTGGGCAAAATCAGGAGTGTCAGCGCAGTTCTGCTACTGCCTCAGGGGGAGCCCTGACCCCGGTTCAGGTATTTCAGCTGGTCAAGCTAGTAATAGCAGAGTCCCAAATAGACGCCTGTCTCTTTTACACGCCTGGTGTGTCTACAGGTTTGGGTAATAGAAGCCGGTCTCGGATCGAGAGCCGGGTCAGTTTTTTAGTTTCGGGTTGTTAATCTTCTAAAACCGTCAGATCGTCCAATTTTTGGTGCTCGCCAAAGCAAATCTTTGTCCAGCCAAATCCTATTTGATCAGATAAGTGATGTAGAATAGAATGACTGCTGCGCTTAACAGGGCGCATAACGAGCAGAGAGAGAGAACACACTCTCACTCTCACGCATACTCTTAACAATACTGACGCTGTCTGTCTCGCTCCCTCAGCGCATATTAATCAAACCAATTGACACGATAGTAAAAGGTTGGAAGACCACAGTTTAACGTGAAGCATTTGGAAATCTTCAGAGATGCAGGCCCCGTCCACACTACTGCGTTTTCGTTTAAAAACGGAGAAATTAAAACGATATGATCTCCGTCCACACCAGCGTTTTATCTGCGTATTTAGAAATGATCTTAGTCCACATTAAAACGACTGAAAACGCAGAATCACGTGACCATTTCACCAACACTGGGCATGCATGTGTGTGTAAACAGTGATTGGCGAATCAGTGAAGGATACGTCATGACTGATAACACCCAATTATAGAGCTGAGCGTCAACCTCTGCACAAGTCCTCCGTTTTGTCTTGTCTACACTAAAAAAACGCCCTCCGGAGATTCAAAACACAAAACGGAGCTGCAGCGTTTCTAAACTTCTCTATTTTAGGTCTTCGTTTTCCCGTTATAGTCTGGACGGGAGGTGCAAACATACCAAAAGGTCTCCGTTTTTAAACGAAACTCAGTAGTGTGGACGGGGCCTCAATGAACAACATCTCAACACTAAATTATAAAGGCCGGTCTCATGTAGACGCCTGTCTCAAATACAAGCCGGTGAATTTTGATGAATTGGGAAAATAAAAGCCTGGGCTATTATTTGAAATTTGACGATATTGTGCAAAGGGCAGCCCCGACCTGAGCCGCTCCCGCATATGCTCTGCCGTTCAAGCATGACGTCACACGCAGCAGAGTGGGAGCCTTCAAAGTCAATGCCTTCCCCAGCGAGAGATAGCTGGACGATTATGACCAGATAGATATCACTCGTCTAACCTGTTGCGAGCGAGCTCACATCTCTCACATCGTCATGGCAGATGTAATCTGTCTGTGAACCAGGACATACCCTCCAGTAACTCATCGTACACTGGGCAGGCAAAGAGACATTTATTCACGCCATCATCCTCAACAGCCAAATCCTGCTCTTCTTGGCCTGAAACCAAGAGCACACTCGCTACCATTTCAGAGGATGAGAGCAATAACACAACCTCATCCAATAGCTTGCACTTGCCAGCTACCGAAGAATGAGAAAGATCCGTATCTTTCTCGAATTCTACGGCAAGCTCCATCTTCAAGCTCCACAATCTTAGTTTCCTCCTCGCCTCAGCCACAGCAGATCCTGATACACAGGGCACAGATGATTGTCCCAAATCTCTTGAGAAAAGGGACAAACGAGAGCAGAGTTTCTTCATTGAGAAACTCTCACAATGCTCACATTCAGACACATCAAGGACTGAGTGAGCAAGCTCCTCACCCAAGGAAATCAGGCACACATTGTATGTATCATCAGTTGTCAGATAGTACTGACACAGATGTAGGCACTTCTTGATAGATTTTGCTGCCATAAATGCCTTCAACACGTTACAAACAAATGGCTCCTGAAGACAAGAAAGAGGATAACGTGTGCTACAGGCCCCCTTTTATTCTCTGGTCACACCAGTAGTGACGTCATAGGGTGTTGCTGGCCAATGTTATTATCGTGGTTTGACCACGTGACACCGGTCATGCCGGACGCTTTTCCCATCAGCGTCCTAGGAAACAGTGTGCATTCCCATTCAAAAGGGAAAGCATCTTTCTTCATTGACTTTTTGCAACATGAAAAATACCATCCAAAATTTCACCAAGTTTTTAAAAAAACAAAAAAAATTTAAAAGCTCACCAAGATTGTATTTATTTGATCAAACATACAGTAAAAATAGTAATATTGCAAAATATTTTTGTGGAAACTGTGATAAAGTTTTCATTATTCTTTGTTGAATTGAACGTTTTAAAGAACACCATTTACTTGAAAAGAAAACTTTTTATATCAGAGATGGAAAAGTCTTTACTGTCAGTTTAATGCACTGATGGCTCTGTAAAAAAAACATTTTCTTTCAAAAAATAAAAAAAAATACTGACCCCAAATTGGTTTGGTAGAGTGTTAAAAATATTTTGTTACACATATGGTACACTAGCCTGGATGCCAGCCCGAACTCCGCCCACAACATTTTTTGGTCGGGAAGTTCAGTCTGGACTGAAATCCACTGAGGAGTAATTATGATCAGGCAAAAAACATTCGGGCCAATCAAATTGCCAGGGCGGGCTTTATACGATGATGGACAGATGATCTGCAGGGACGTAATCATCACGTTATCAGAAGAGGCGGCGCGCTTAACTGGTTTCTGTCAGAGATGACTGCAGCTGGAGAATTGAGATGTACAGATTCCGCTGTATGTTGTAAAATGGATCGACAGCGCATTAATTTAATAGACAAACAGAAAACTGAAATCAAGGCATTTGTCGATCGGAAAGATATTTTTCCCTTCTTCCTACATGATTCGGGAAAAGTGTATCTTATCAGCTGGCTCTGATGGTCGCTAAGAAGATGGGACGTAATGAAAAGCCTGTGGTTGTTGTGGTTTCTCCTTTGGTTGCACTCATGGAGAACCAAGTAAAAGAAGCAAAACTCGTTATTTAACTTCTAAAATAAGTAAGTTCTGTAGTTGACAACTGTATGCAAAGTAGCTGACTTATTGCATTGCTCTGATTGGTTGTAGGTTTACCGACTATCCAATTGAGTGCAGAGTTGTTTTTTTTCCTGGTTCGGTTAAGACACGCCTCATAATCAAAGCCCTATGGAGCAGTTTTAGACTCATATTCCGACAAGAATAGTCAGACGAAGTCAGGCTAATGGTACACCAGTAATGGAGGACTCTCAAAAGCATGGAAATATACACTACTGCAAAGACTAATTACAAAGAAAAACATATTTCCCAATACCCCAATCTCTCTTTCTATAATACAAATGAGCAGTGGTAGCAACGCAAAACAATTCACCACAATGACAACAAACTAGTTTGTGTATTAGAGATGTCGTATCAGAGACTAATAAATTGTTGTTGTAATGAGATTAACAGCCTTATGAGGATTAGACTAGCCACAAATGTTTTACATCAGCAACATAGGTGATTATTACAGCTGGAGAGTGATAAGTTCATGTAATTGCATCTGAAAGCCTTGAACGACCATCTGCTGCGTTTATGTGAGCATGCTGACACATAAAACACCATATTACCATAATTGGTTATTTTTATTTTCATCTGTCAAGATCTGTGCTCATGACACTGGAGGCCAATGTACTGCAAGGCCTCATTAGACTGTCAAACAGCGTATAGGCTTCAAATGATTGATTTATGACTGACTATGACCAAGTCTTTGTATTGACAGATTAAATTGCATAAATATATAAACAACAGTTTATTAAAATCTTCCCAGGACATCTGCACCACACAACATGCCGCTTTTACTCATCGCCATCAAGCAGTTGGCAATTCTGTGATCCGTACTGATCATCTGAAACAGACATGCAAGAGATTTTCACCTCATGTCATGCGCATCTTACAGCTGTTTTTCCCAAGGCTCCGCCTCTTTTATAAAGAGAAATCGAATGATGCTGAAATGGAGGTCGTCTTTTTTGGTTTGAAAAGCAGAGAACATGGATCACAAAGAAACAAAACCACAAAGCCTCAGGTAACATTATAACCCCCTTCAAATCTTTTAATCTTCTAAACTGCTACTTTTCAAGCACACCCATATACACAAACCTCAACATGGGAATAACTCCTGCCTTTACAAAGCCATATGACTGCCAAGTGGGGCCAATAAACATTTGATCAACCTCGCCCCATTATAAACATCTGCATGAAACTGGACACTGAGTGAAGAAAGAGAAATGAGAGTTGAGTCATTTCATTTTGGTTGAGTAATGAGACATATAGAATAAACACACATGTTCTGATGAAAGCAAGAGCTGAAAGACATTGGCATTTATATTTGCAAACAAACATTAGTGAATTGTATCATCATGAAGAATAATGCTCGTCTCTTTTATCTCAAAATTATTAGATGAGAGAAATACTTACCCGAGTTCTCCGCCTTGGCCTTTTTGCCCATTTTATCCATGCTGTTTTTTGTTGCTGTGTGATTCTTATTCTTTGACCTCCATTTCTCTTTCTTTTTCTGGATGTTCCCTGTCCTGTTCATCTGTTTGTTCTTCATCTCAGATTTAAACTAAAACAACAGTTGCTGCTCAGACATAAAGACGGATTGGCAGCATGGCTAAAATGATTTTTTCTTTTTTTTGGAGGGGGAGGGAGAAAAGTCATTTGCCAAGTTTCAATTGCACATACATAATCCTCTGTGAAGCCTCATTGGAAGAGAGAGAGAGAGGAGAGAGAGAGAGAGAGAGAGAAGCTTATGACCCGTGATTCTGCATCTCTTCTACAATACCTCACAATTTTCCCTGAAGTCGTGAGCTTAAACCAGTTTTCACAAAGGTCTTCACATTGAAACACATGCAACAACATGCCAGAACTGCGCCTATAAAAATGAAGCGCTGCTACATTCTACTAATCCCTTTTTTGGAGGTAACATGGTTGTAACTGAATACATAATGTTCAGGCACACCAAAGTGGGAGGTCACAGGTTCAAAAAAGGTTAGGATTTTAGTGAACCATTGCTGTGCAATGACAGTCAACAAGTAAATCTCAAAGACTTCAGAAGAATTCAAGAAAAAGAAAAAAAAAACACACTTGATGGCCTTTGCAATGATGGCCTTTGCAAGTAACACAAAGCAGCAACTATTCTTTCTTCCAATGAAACATAATTTCTTGGGATCTTTAACCATGTTGTAAGATCAGCTACTGTCACAATGCATCCCTCCACCAAAAAGAGCATGTGACTGTTTTCTTCTGCCACCAATCCAGACTGATTTATGAATAACAACGTGAAAGGATTGGGCAACTAAATGTAAAAGCTTTGGCTGTCAGTCAGTAGATGACATTAAAGGGATAGTTCACTCACAATATCCCAAAATATCTTTTGTATTACAACAGACAAGTCATACAGGTTTGGAACCACATGAGGGTAAATAAGTAAATGAGGACATCATTTTCATATTGTAGTCAACTATCCCTTTAAAACATGCCATTTCATGCCTGAGATTAGAACTGATCCAAGAGACTCCAAATAAAAGGTCACTGTGGCATACATAAAGTACTGGTTGAGTTTCCATTAAATATTTTGTGCAAAACGTAATTGGGATAATTCAACAATCGGTATGATATTCCGCTAACCGTGCATCATTACTTGAGTGCAGAGTAAGGGATAATGTTCGATCAGAAAATTATAGCAAAATTATAAAACACGACAGGCTAATCAGGCCCAATGTGGTGCATATCTATACATATCTTTACTATAATTATTAAATAAATAAATATGGAGATTAAATACTGGTTTGTGTTTAAATTGCTTTACACGTTGTAATGATTTTACAGTAATATACTTAAGTCCTACTCGGCTCTTACATATCATTCAGACAATAAGGTACGAAACAAGAAAGATCCAAAGTCCACAGTGAGAGACATGAATCTCTGTTATACTGCGTTGCCACGATGACGCTGAATTCCACAACTGACCAATCAGAATGAAGCATTCCAAAGAGCTGTGTAAAAATAAATTGAACATTAATGCATGTAAAGCAAGCATTCGGTGGATTTTAGAGGGTCTGGGTTTGTCTTTAATTGATTCAAATAATAGTTATGGGGGTGCAAAGTGGAAATAAAGATTGAAGGGTTTAAACAAAACCCATAGCATCTCAGTGTTATAATTTCCAGTGAACAAACATCAAAATCTCAATCACAAAAATAAAATTAGGTCTTAACTTGCTGGGTTGCTTCCGCATCCCGAGGCATGGACTATGTACTCTACACAGCATTAGACACTATTTATTTTCTCCACTTACTGACACTTGATGAACATTACCTGAGATAATTCCTCAAACAAGCAACCAAACAAATGCCCGAAGCTTAGCCTATAGCTAAGCTGCTGGACTTTAGCCATAACAAACAGAACAGGTTCGATTTACACTGGCAAGCTCTTTATGACAGAACAGGATGCTTAGGAATGGAATGGATGAAACAATTTGCCAGAGGCAAAACTTACAGCTTACAAAAACAAAAAACAAACCCAATCTGGGTCGGTCTCCTTTTAGATCATAAAGAGTGGAAAGGAAAGATTCTGGCTGTGGTATTAATCAGAGTGCCCGAGGATGTTTTTGAGATGGAGAGATAGGCCTATCACTTTCACTCCTTCAATCAGAAAACTTGAAGTTGTGGACAAACCCAAATCCCTGGAAGAGAGAAAGGCTTGGGGAAGGAATCTCTTTAGAAAGCTAGCCAAGAATCACAATAAGCATTAAAAAGTGAGAAAGAGATTAGTGAGAAGGAGCTAAACCTTGACCAAGCCTGGTTTAGATGGTTGACAAGTGTCTAAAAACCTTATTAAAACCATCAACACAATCCAGACTGGGACACCTGCTCTAACCACCTTAGGCTTTCAGCAAGTAAACTGGAGGAGATAAGAATGCCTTTCTTGTGGTTTGGCTGCCCTTATTTGCAGGAGCGTCAGTGACAGTGTAGAAAAAAACTATTTCAAAAGCTATTAGGTTATGCAACAAGTATACAGTGAACAACTACATTTGTGTCACATTGCAGATACAATTTTCCAGTTAGTGCCTTTAGTTAAACAGGAGAACTATTGAAGAATACGAACTTCAACCACATGTGACCGTTTCATGATACATTCTGTTTCTATATATATATATATATATATGTATATATATATATATGCATATATATATATATATATGTATATATATATATATATGAAAAGTTCAGATGCAAAAGCCTCTAAGTGCCATTTGAAATTTTCTTCTAAAATGATCATTTTTATCAAGCTTGTATATTTAAGTTCAGTAATTTCACTTAAATGGCAATGAAGATTACCTATTAATTGTCATTTGAGTGAAATTACTGAACTTAAATATACAAGCTTGATAAAAATGGTCATTTTGAAGAAAAT
>JAQIUQ010001621.1:0-70000 GCA_030378365.1 Hybognathus amarus | reverse complement strand
GGTGTATTAATCTGTTGTTTGAACTCCTTAAGCACAGACTGTCTATCACATCTGCTCGCCTCACCCTGCTAAAGCTTTGCTATTTATAAATCCCCAATTCCCCCTCTCTCTGTCTTTCTGTTTCTGTCCTGCAAGTTTTTTCCTAATCGAGCCTTGCAGGAACCCTCATTTTACCTTCCTAAATCCCTGTCAATCTGTCTTTAAGCTCCATGTCTGCAGAATCAACTCTTTCGTCAATTCATTTCTAAAGCCACAGAGGTTTTTACTTATTGTGATAAATCATCTCTCACCGATATATGACCCAAACTAGCGATCTATCCATGGCTGATTGACTCTAGAAGTGCCTTTAATGAAGCATGAGGACATTCATAATCTGCACTCATAAAACTATCTCTGACACTTCACACTACCACAACACTCAAAGAATCCCAGACTTGGGCCATTAGTTAACTGATATATGCTGTTAAGTTTTGAGCAATGACATCAGCAATAACACCACTGACTAGAGGAATTAAAGATGCACTTCAACGATCATGGATGATCAAAGATATGATCAATTTGGCTTGTTATATTATGAAATGCTCAAACATTGTCCTCGCATAACAAGTGCATGAACTCATGTAGAGGACCTTATGTCCACTATACATTGAGCATTTCATAATAAAACAAGCTGAATTAAATGAAGCAATGTCAACAAAAATATAAAGTTCTTATATTGAGAAGGTTAAGGACAAGTTTAAACAGAAACAAGATCAGTGATGTGTAGTTGGTGATAGTCTTACTTGTTCTGTTGTGCCGTCTCCCATCCAACAAGATTGAGGCATTAGGAAAGAGACATGTGGAAAGAATGGACAGAGGGTGAGAAAGAGAGAGATGGAGTGAGAGTCACAGTCTTTGCGTCATCTGAGAAAATTCTCAGATTAATAAGAACATTTTGATTCCCTGAGCCTGGCTTGCGCGCTCAGTCTCTCTCTCTCTCTCTCTCTCTCTCTCTCTTCACTCTAACATATTCACACTCTCCCAATCAAATATATATTTCATTAATCCGCCAGTGTCATGTTACTTTGTCAGCTGTGTCTGCTAAACATAATCAGTTCAATTAATCTACAGGACCAAATTATTGATATTATAAGATATTATATAAGATACATATTGAACCAATTAAAAAGAAGAAAAAACAGCAACACTGTCATTCTATGCACAGCATTTATAGGGATATGTAGGCTAAGTAATGAAGAAAGATGGAGAGAGTTAAGGAAGCCTGAGTAATCCATGATCTAGGACAGATTTCATCTCAATGTGTCCCACTTCCACCCACTGGAATGGCGATGTGGCTCTGTTTCCCCATATATATGATGAGGCGGGAGGCGGGGCTTAGTACAGGTATTTGCATATGAGGAGATGACAGTTACTCAATCTTAGTTTCCTGTCACCTGAAATCTTTACTTTAATGGCTCCTAAGAACCTCATAAAAATACGTGGTGATTGACGTATCCTTCAGATTCACAGCAATGGCATGATAATACTAAACACAGACTCGTTAGATTTCCTGGATGTAGGCTAATGGTACAAACACACCCAGATTCACTGTTAAGAGAGAGAGAGAGAAATACTACTTACTCTGCCCTAAAGGCTTTAATCAGTAGCAAATCAATTCTTTTAAGCTCCAACCACTCACCTCAAATTATTTGAAGTGGGAAGAATAGGCAGTTTGTGTGCCAAACTATATTAAAACAAACATTGCCGCAGGTTTTGCACATTTGACATCATTTACGTGCATGGAATCTAGTAGCATATCGACTAAAAGACATCAATTACTCACTTTTTTGCATCTATATGAACAGAGAACCCTGTGATTTTTGTTCTTTTCACGACGACACACATATTATTCTGTTCTGTCCCAGCTGAATGCTGGGAAAGGGAATACTGAAGATGTTAAATGACCCATTACGGTGTCAGCAGGTTTTGTGTGTCCAAAGAGCAAGATAATTTAATAATACTAAGGTGATAGTGTTTCTCGGTCTCAGTAATACACTTTTAAACACCTGGCTTTTAAAGTAATACTTCACCAAAAATGAAAATATTACATCATTTATTCACCATTATGCTATTGCAAGCCTGTTTTCACTTTCTTTGAATAATACAATATATTTTGTAAAAATCAATTTTGTCCATACAATAGAAGTAAAAGGAGTCCAAAACACTTTCACAGTATAAACTAAATAAGATTATGTCTTCAGTTATTTCCAACAGAAGAAAGAAAGTCATACAGGTTTAGAATGACATGAAGGTTCAGAAATGATGACATAGGGCTGGACTATTAACCGAAAAATAATCGAAACCGAAATTCAGAGCCTTATACAAGTTATATTTTACTTTTTAATTGGCAATATTTACAATAATTTATTTTATTTACAAAATAACTATTTTCTACATTTTTTATTATTTTAAAATATTTAATAAGCATTAAAAGCTATCTGTGTGTTTCCTTATTTTAGAATCTCAAAGATTATGCACTAAAAAAAATACATACATATTTACAGAATAAGCCTTGCCAGTGACATATGAGAAAAAAAATCGTTCAATAATCGTAATAAAGGTGACTTGTTCGAATTAATCATTGATTATGATTTTAGCCCAAATCGTTACAGCCCTATGATGACATCACTTTTATTTCTGGACGACCTATCCCTTACACAAGAAAGAAATGACCGCCAAAAAATAATAGAAGAAATGAAAGAAGTATCTCCATCCACACATGCATAAATATACAACAAAACATAGGTTCCCATACGCATTCCAGTCGCTATCACACACCCTGTCCCACAGGACTGACAGATGGAGGGGCAGAGGAGAGCTACAAAACTGGGGCGGCCTCTATGTCCATTCCTCTCTCTCTCTCGCTGTCTTTTGTGCAATGGATGGGCTGTAAGTCTATCTCCTGCTAATTGCCACAGTGGTTCAAACACAAAGTCTGCCGCTGAAACAGTACCCAACAGGGTGTTGTATAGAGAGTAAAATTTACAATGCGTTACATTTCTCCCTCAGCATACATCAGGGAGGAGGGAGGGCTCATGTCCACTGCATCAGTCAGAATTTAAATGTTTAAAGGCACACACACATTTCTAATCACAAATAATTTTCACCGAAACGTCTATCCATTGAATTATTATTTTGCTCTAAATGGTTAGGTTACAATTAAAAACAGTTCTGACCACTTATGACTTATAAACAGGCTCTAATTTGATATTTTTTTCCAGCAAATAGTTATTTTCTGAGAACACTAGAGACTTTTGCGACCATTTGGGACCATTTAGACAGGGATTCCTGTCTTTAAGATCTGAAACAGTATTTATCACAACGGAATCTGCAGCAGCTGTGTTTATGGTTCATTCTGCCTCTGCTGAGAAAAAGGAGTCAAGTAACTTAAAAAAGTTGCAGTATTAAACTTCTAAAGGAGTCCCAGGAGCTGTTATGAATGGTTTGTATTCCACAGGAGAAAGACTAAAGGTGTGAGTGCTATTAAGACTATGGATAGGTACAATGAGATAAAACAAGTGCCATATTTTCTGGGCAACATGAGCCAACTGTTATCCATCAAAGAAACCTCAGAGAACCGGATTATCGCCATTTAATCCTACTAAATTCATGCTAATTCTAAACCAACCAACCGCCAACTTTGCAAATGGAACATTGTAATTAGATACAGCTTTTTGTCCCATTTTTCTACAATAATTAAACTGACACAATAATTTGGAACAGATTCTGTGACCACAGGAGTGCAACTAAAATGGATCTTGGTTGTTCTGGCGATGTTTTTCCCATTCTCAATCCATGGTGTTTGACATTTAAATTCACTTTCTTCTCCCTGTCTCCAGATGCAGTTTCACTGTGGGAACTTACATCAAAACCCTGTTCCTCTTCATTCCGTTTTGAACAAACTTTTCATCAATTACTTTATTAGGAAAACAAGATGTGGCTGACTACTTGGTGGCATAGGCCAATTTAATTAGACAAAGCATAATTTGGTCTTGTAAAACATGCCAATGCTATTCTGCCTAAATAATTATCATATGTGTAATAATCAAATAGCACACATGTCATTTAATCACTTTTATGCAAACCTCAATGACCACACACATGGATAGAAACATTCCACTTGTGTGTAGGCTACATATACACACACACACATATATATGAGACATGAAGTGGGAAGACATAATATGATCATTATGAGCTTCAGCTATTGTCTGACATTTCTATAGCTTAAACATTATGCATGGTAACAGTAACACCAAAATAATGGGTTCAGTTCCCAGGGAATGCACTGAAATTATAAATCGCATACCTCAAATGCATTGTAATCTGGTATTTGATAAGTGTCTGTCAAACGTCTAAATGCCCTACAGTTAAATAAGCCAGTTGCCTTTTTGTATTAGCTCTGTACAAAAAAGAATATTGTTGGTTTAACTTAAGAAGAGTACAATTGGTTGCCTTAAAATCAACAGAAACTCAAAATAGTATGTTATCTGAACTGTATAAAAGATCCAAGTTGATTTGACAAAAGAAAAAATGTTGTGATAAATCATTAAACAAACATTTTTACAGCGTGATGCTTAAAAACAGTTTTCTTCTTCTGTGTTTTGAACGTAAGACAGCACAATTGATATTTGAATGTGAATTAAGAAGTTTTATTCAAAGCAAATTACATTGCATATTTTATATTAGCTTCATGCTTTCTTGAGAATCAAACCAAATTGTATTCCTAATTTGAACATGTATTGTAAAATAATTAGATAGAAGAAGCTTGGAAGTTAGCTTAAAGATACTCTGATGTGGTTTAACAAAGTAAACTTAATCAGGTATACCTGTACAACAATAAAACCTACACTGTAAAGAAATATTGTTGGTTTAACTTAAAAAATGAAGTAACCTGGTTGCCTTAAAATTTTAAGTTCATTGAACTAAAAAAAGGTGAGTTATTACAATGAAGGAGATTGATTTAAGCATCAGAAACTCAAAATATTCTGATAGATTATCTAAAGTTGATTTGACAAAAGAAAAAATCTTGTGATAACAAAGCATGAAAATATTTTTTACAGTGGCTCAACTTCCTAACCTATCTCACAAACAATTCGTAGCAATTTACGAATGATTAAAAAGTGGCTAATTCGGTACGAATTCGTAGCAATTTGTCTAAACCCACGTGATGGGTAGGTTTAGGGGCAGGGGTAAGGGGTAGGTCATGCGAATTGGCCAATTCGTAAAATATGTACGATTTTAGCAAAATCATACTAATTTGTACAAGTGAGGTCACATGAATTGTTACGAATTAGCCACCTCGTAAAATTTGTACGAATTCCTGTGAGATCAGGCTGCAACTTCAACTATACTAGATTCAACTCCTTATACAGCTCCTCCTCTCAAAAGATCTTAAAATGACCAAAACAATCTGACCAACAGCATATGATGTTCGTAGAAAATGTGAAAATGCAATAAATGTAATTAATAAATGTAGCAGGAACATCTGAGCACTTCATTTTCCATGTTCATGTACTTTTAATTCATTCTAAATTAACTTTGAGAATAACTGGAACACTGGAAAATTCCTTCAGTGTGTTTTTTATGTTTCTATGGCTCTTTAAACCGTCACAAATTATTGCACACTTACGTACCAGTTCAGTTTTACTTTGAAGAGTTTCAAAAGTTTTGCCCATACAATGGTGGTCATTGGAATGAAAACCATATTGGACCCTCATGACTTTCATTGCATGGAAAAAAAACATCGACCAAAACCCATCCTGGTTTTGGGCGATGCATGGCCTGCCTCAAAGATAATCAGTCTATCTATGCTTATCTTCTCAAGGACACTACTTGGGAAGTGAAGATAAACTCTAGAAAAACATAAAGCCCTTAAGACGACAAAAGAGCCCATGGGATGCCTGCGGCAAAAGCAGTCCGCCACACCGTGCTCAATCAAGAACCATTAAGACTTGTAGCCCCGATTCCATACACAAATCCACAGCATGCAAGTTGCTCGTTGCATTTATTTCTGTTAATGGCTTTCCCTGTATTGGTGTTATGAGAACTGTAAAGTGAGGCTGAGGGTGAGATTATGAAAAAGGGGGGCCTACAGCAAATACACACAGCATGGAGCCACACTTTTATGTGCTTTATAAAAGCTGACAAGCTTTCCCTCTTGCACTATCATTCCTTTTAAAGTTCACCCATTTCTTCTGCCTCCTGCCATTCCATATGAAGCAGTTTCTCATTAGGGATTAAACAGAGTTAGGCTCTCCCGTTCCCATAATTAAGGCATTCCTAAAATCAATCTCTCCTCTTAAATCCTTTGGTCAAACCCCTCTTTCCAGTAGCAAGGCCTTCCACTGATCTAGCTTATAAGGTGTGTGGGATTATGTACTTTAGCCTGTGTTTTGTTAAAAACTGTGTTTGTGTTCGTGCCTTTGTTCTTGACCTCCCCCTCTTTGACCTTTTTGTCTCACTACAAATCCAATTTCAGGCATTGGTAACCCTCTCTATTCCCAAATACTGAAGAAATTACAGCAGTCGGCCACTGATGATGAACACGCCCATGATGCGGCGGTACCTGACACAACAATCAGAGACTCATTCAGGCCCGCACTCCCACAGACGACCCTTGACTTCTGACCTCTAGCCTGTCTAGAACGGTGGGTGCTATTGAGGGTGGATCCATGAAATGGGGGCAAATTAGGTCAGATTGCGGTGAGCTGTGCATTACAGCCGAAATTGGAAACACATGCTGCGGCCCACAGTGTGAGAGAGAGTGAAAGAGAGAACACCAGGAGAGCTAATAGTAGTGTTGGGGGTGAGGAAAATTAAGGTAGTATATAAGGTGGAGTTCTGATGTGTGTGTGTGTGGTTGGGGTGGGGTGTTGTAATAAATGAATGACGCCTCTTTGAGAGCATAAGTCTAACCTCAGGCCCAGGAGAGTTTCTGTGGACAACATACTGGTCTCCTTGACAGCTCTGCTATTTTCAATAATTGCTATAACGGTTATGTAACAGACTGAATTTGCTTTGATTTTTGAGGTTTGAGGTGGGATAGCCATTGCCATGGAAAAAAACTAATGTGCAGAGACACTATGAGCAGGGGACACAAAGAAACAAAAATGTACCACAAGTATAATTATTATTTAAAAGCTTCTTCATAGTTTAAAACAGGATGTATTACCATTAATAATTAAATGAATAAATAAAAACTATCTGTGTTCTTCAACACATTCTCATCCCAAGACGTCATCTAACTGATGCTTTTGACCATACGTCAACGGGCGTCATCGTAACTGACGCTTTACCTTTAGCGTCAGTTAGATGACGCGGGTAGGTTTAGGTCTGGGGTTAGCGTCATCTTACTGACGTTAAAGGGTACCCTAAAATGTTCGAATGTTGACGTATGGTCAAAAGCGTCAGTTAAATGACGTCTTGGGATGAGAATGGGCTCTATTATTACATTTGAACAATCTAACAATCAGATTCAGCCAAACATTTTTGATCCAGAATTGGATCCTGAGGCTGAAATTGAAGACGAGCAGCAGCAACGACTACAACAGGACGTCTCTATGATGTGTACTGCAACTTATATTTGTTTAGTGGTTTTTGTAAATGACAAATTTTCACTTTGTGTGGTCATATTTTTTTTTCTTTAAAGGTGAACATGTGGGAAGTGTAGTTTGATGCCGACATAGACCACAGTTTTTTAAAAGTAGAAACGATTTGAACTTGAGCGCAGTGTTTTTTGAACACCATGTCATGCGCGAGTTATAACGTACAACATCTGTGTGTGTTTACTCGTGGTTTATGAGGACATGATTTGTAATAAACAAACAGACACCTACAGTGGCCAGCTAAACAAATGTATTTAAAGAGATTCTTGAACAAATCCTATGCATTTCCTGTTGAAGCACGTTGATGTGCGCGGTCTCGCGTTCCTCTGGCCGGCGTGTGTGCGGGCGCGCTTTATGAGAGAAATGCTCATATAAGGAGTAACCCTAACCCTAACCCTCTACGTCATTAGATCCACGATCAAAAAAAACCCTAAAAAACAGCCGAAACCCAACCTGTACAAACACAGATTTTCCGCACCGAAATTCTCCGTTATTGGTCAAGAATATTATTTTTTTTAACTTTGGCCATGTTTAGCATGAGAATTCATCTCTTTAACACTGTAAACAAATCTGAATACACAAAACACCATTGTACCCCCCTTTAAAACTAGTCTGGATTAAAATGCATGTTTGAGTTATCTTAAAGAGGCTACATGCGTTTTCCTGAAATTTAAACTCGCGACTGACACCTGTGGCCCAAAACAGAACTGCTCTTCCTTTCTGCTCACTCTCGCAGTGTGCGCTCGTACGTGCGCACTTCACAAGTCATCTGCTACATGGAGGTCAACATTATGTTTACAGAGGTAAGAACAGTCAAATACATATATTGTTTGAGATAAGTGTTCTGCTTGCGACTCGAGTGTATGTTACTTGCTGACTAGCGGTGGTGGCAAAGTGATCTGAAACGTTTAACATGAACGCGCTTGACGTCACATCCGCAGACAGCGCGGGAAAAGTCTGACCCGACAGAAAATAGGAAAAATAGGATACAGGCTTATAGGTGCACCCACTGTGAGCGGACTAGGTGTCAGTAAGCTCATCAGGAGATGTTTGAGTCATAAATGGTAAAATAAAAAGGCTTTTGTAAAATTTATTTTGGGGAAAAGCGGCATATAACCTCTCTTAAAGGAGTCGTATGTAAGATTGTGGCCAAAACTGGTATTGCAATCACTTTCTTGTACAGCGGTGTATCCCCTCCCCTCTGACTCCAGGTTGTCAGATAGGCAGCAGGATCCAAACATTTATTTTATCCGACACCGTTTATAGCTGTGGTAACTAGAGCAAAGCTGGCAACCCGGACGCCGCAGACGCTACTGACTTCGTGACTGATAGATCGGTAGAGCAACAGACCAAAACACAACATGACATCATCAACTTCACTTTTTAAATGATCCTGGCTGGACTACTGTTGTCAGTGATATATGTATTTGAAATGAACATGATTTATTAATGTCTAGTGACATCAGGGTCAGGGCCATTTTATGATTATTTGAAATAAATTTCTTACACACAGCTCCTTTAAAGAGGCTACATGCGTTTTCCTAAAATTTAAACTCACGCGAACTGACACCATGTGGCCCAAAAACAGAACTGCTCTTCCTTTTCTGCTCGCGCGCGCGCACTCGTACGTGCACAGTGCACACGTCATCCGCTACATGGAGGTCAGCATTATGTTTACAGAGGTAAGAACAGTCAAATACATATATTGTTTGAGATAAGTGTTCTGCTTGTGACTCGAGTGTAGGCTACTTGCTGACTAGCGGTGTTAGCAGAGTGATCGGAAACGTATAGCATGAACGCGCTTGACGTCACATCCGCAGACAACGCGGAAAATTCAGACCCGAAGAAAATATTAAAAATAGGATACAGGCGAATAGATGCACCCACTGTGCGCGGACAAGGTGTCAGTATGCTCATCAGGAGATGTTTGATTCATAAATGGTAAAATAAAACGGATTTTGTTAAGTTTATTTTGGGGGGAAAGTTCCATATAGCCTCTTTAACTAAAGCAACTTGCACAAGCTATTTTTTAAGGCACTTTATAAAAGTTACTTATGTCCTAATTGAACTAAGGCTTAATCTAAGACCTGTCTGTGAAATTCTATTACAATTCATTTTAATAGCAGCAGTTATGACTAAAACTATAAAAACATACTAAAAACAAATAAAAACAAGTACAACAAAATGACTAAGTTTAACTCAAATTAAAATAGAAAATAACTATTAATATCTAATAATAAAATTATACAATGACATAAATTTTACTAAAAACTATAACAAAAACATTGGTATAATTATAACATGCAGCATCTATTTATTGAACGCCTTCCCCAAAGCTCAAGGTTAGGTTACGTGCGAAGGAACACTCTTATCTGTGATTCGGTATCTGAAAAAATTTCGTCAGAGGCTCTCGCTTATGACTCAGTGTCAGTGACGTGCGGTGTGGTCCTTGTGTGATGAGGTGTTTGAAGAGGTAAAAGGTCATAAAACAAGTAATGCTGGTTCACACTACTAAAATTAAGATGGCTAAAAAGGATGCAGAAATAATTTTTTCTCCTTTGAAGACAAGGTTTGAGATTTCATTGCATTTGTGTTTAGCCATTTGAGTGCGAGTAAGAACTTTTGTACCTCCGTTTGAGCTGTCCCTTCTTTTCCTTTCTACCTTTGTTTCGCCTGTCATCTCGCTCAATACCTCAGTGACTCCTCTCTCTCAATCATTCTCTGTTCTTGTGGCTCGCTCGCATTCTCACTCCTTCAATCTCACCAATAAGCCCTGGGGTTGAAATATCTAAGTGCATACATAACAAGTTCAGACAAAACCAGAGAGACCGAATAGTGCTAAGGAGTTAAGGACTGGGAGTGAATGACACTAAATGCCAAGAGGGAGGAACAGCATCAGGAGAGAGGAATAGCATCAGGAGAGAACAGAAGCAGAGATCTGAGGGGGCCGAATCACATTTTAGACCTTACTGAGCTTTGTATTTGCGTTTGTGTGTGTGTGCACCTGTGTTTGTGTGTGTTAAATATGAAGTTCCACAACGGTTCCCCGTTCCTCATTTGAAAACCTCTTTTCTGTACCCCTCTCGTTCTCTTACTTCTCTCCCCCATCCCCTAACTCTTTCATGGACAGTCTCACAGGGGCAGGGTTGTAACAGAACACTTCTCTCTTTTGTATCCTTTCTTTTCCTTATCCTTTCATCTTTTTAAATTTTCAGGGGAAATGGGTTTTGGTGGGATGGAAATTTCTGCTAGGTGAAAGAAGGAAAGAGGAGGGGAAAACAAGAGACAGAGAATGAGAGAAGGCAATATACATCTACTGCTATAAAAGTCTGGGTGGCAGTAGATGCTGTACAAAAATATATGAATAAATAAATCTCCAGAGAAAATTGCTTCAACAAATGGGCCCCCTATTTTCAAGAGCTGGTCCCCAAATCAAACACATTCAGACCCCCACAAACTGACATAACAAATGAGTCTGCTGTCCTCTACTTTTCGTTGCAGTTATTAACAACTTAAAAATCATAATTGGTGTATGATGCTTGCATGTGGTGATTAATTTGGACTTAAACTCAATTAACCACATGCTAAGACGGTATATATTGCATTTATGCAATTTTCCCACTCTCTTTTTGTGTTTTTCCATTATGAGATTGAGAACTCTCTACACCCACCGCAAGCAGATGGTCCTCGTCCTTTTTTTCCTTCACCATAATGTCTTCTTTCACTCTGTCCATTCCTCTTCTTCTAAACCAGCCCTCTTTCACTCCCTCTGGCTGTTGTTCCCCTCACCGCCTTTCATGGAGATACCTTATCGCGCGACTTCAACACTCAGACCTTCTCGCCGCGGGAATTTTTGCATGCACTTAACGTTCTATTTCAACGTTTTTCTTCAGATTCAGCGTCTCTCATTTAAAGCTCCAAGTCGGCGATTTGGTGTCTGACTGCTGGAAAAGTAGAGTTCAAGCTCATACACAGTGCAGACGTGCATTATTGCGTGCTTGTTCACCGCTTGCATGTCAATCCTCCAGAAACTCGCGCGTGAAGACAGACCTGAGGTTAAAAGTCGCGTTTTAAACAGATAACCGTGGAAATACAACTCAACGTGGATCTTCTCAGAGTGGACTCTGGAGATGATATGGGACACTGTCTGCCGTTTCATCTATGTGAATCGCGAGTTATTCTGGAAATTTCGTTGATTTTTGCACGAGATTGACGGACTGTAGAGAATCAATGTGGTGTTTGCCGAAGATACGTGTGGCTCGAAACTCACCTAAACGGTAGGTGCTAACTTACGTCAACTATTCATACGCTACGCTTCCGACAACATCTAACTTGGCGAAATGACAGATGCAGTTTATTTGGGTTCATTTTCGTCACAGCTAATTTAATGTGAAGCAGGTGTTGATCGGACTCGTTAATGACAGGTCGTCAAGAATCAGAATTAGCGAATCATTATTTTGAATCGAATCTTTATAATAAATCTGATGGACCGGTTCGCAAAATGATTCATTCACATGGGAAAAATTCATTACGAGTAACTTAACTATCGAGTCACTCTGTGAACCGAGTCTATTAGTTCCTTTTTTCTCTCTCTCTCTTTCGATCTTTCGTGGGAGACCAAACACATTGGTAGCAAAAAAACAACAACAATATATATATATATATATATATATATATATATATATATATATATATATATATATATATATATATATATATATATATATATATATATATATATATATATATAAACATCACTTTACAGGTGATGTAAATTATTTTCAGTATTTTTATTGATTAACAATTTGTTGTTTTAATGACCTGCTTTATTACTGCAATAAACTGGGATACAATAAATCTCAATAAACAGTCGTATTAAAAACAGCCTAACTTAACAATAACAATGAAAAAAACTGCAATAAACATGCAATTTGCCGGCATATTTTCTCAACCGTTTAGAGCAGTACGTTAACTAATGCTTTTTTGCTTTTTAAATGGATATTTGAGAGGATTTATTCGAAAGAACCGATTCATGGAAATTAACTCCTTAGGCTGTAAGGCTACTAGTCGGTATTAAAACGATCGTGAGAAGCGCTTCCCCTGGCATTGAAAGAGATGGATTGAAAACTATTTTGGCGGAAGTCCAAGAGTGTTTAAACTCACATTTTTCCACAGCTAGCGATTCGACAAAACTGGAACAGACTATAGTCATCGATGGTGCTCAGTCCCCACACTCGCAATGTGCGGTGCGTCCACTCACTGTCAATTCAGGTTGACCCAGTGTTTATTAAATAACCCATATTGTTTAATCGTATGATATTTTAGGTAAAAATGTAAGGACTTATACTGTAGTAGACTTAGTAGTCAGTAGCTATGTGTTTATAGTAAAGGTGTTTTGGGTGGGTCCGTGCAGCCATAAAAATAATTAACACTGCATGCACATCCTGCCAGTCACCTGCCAAGCTATAGCCTAGAAAAACAAAAACAAAAGCTCACAACCTTTGTTTACAACATAATAAATGTACACATCATGTGTGAGGGGTAAAGGCTATTGAAACAGAAAAATGTGTAGGCTATGTATTCATGAATGTGATCTGAACTGAAGTAGATTCAATTTCTTTATCAGACAGATGAAAGCGGATGGAGATCATCAGAAAGTGTGAAGAGGAGTGGAATGCGTCTCGCAGTGTGTGTTGGATGTGTTAAAGCTACTGAGATCTAAACAGCAGCACAGTGCCTGTGATCAGACACATCTGTACAGTATGCATTGCAGATGTTTTTTTTTAAATAAATTATTTAAAGAGAAATGATTTCATAAGAAAGAGACGGGTCAGTAATGTTTGTTTTGGAATAATAGCCTCTAAGAAAATTTGTGGGCTTTTCTCTTCTGTCTCTTTAATTTTTTCAATTCATTTTTGTTTTACATTTTCCTTAAAAAAGTTCCTCATTTATAGTTCAGAATTTAGTTTTACATGATCAATGTTTCTGCCACTGTTTTCCAACTCTATCTTTAAGACTTCCACACATGTTCCACAAAACATTTCACAGATGCAATTAGCACTATTTTGTAACATCTGAATAATTTTTTAATCCTCTTTCTTATTATTTGACTATGATATGATTGGGCAGGACTGAATACGTGTTCATGTATTCTTCTGTCAGATAAAACAAAATGTGGAAGCTGCAAGGCATTATTGTAGCTCATTTTCAATAAATGGTCCTTTTGGTTACAGTATTTATACAGTAACTCCTTTTTGATGTGAAAAGTAAAACAAATGTAAAAGACACACATTTAATATAAAGTTACTTAGCCTACAATTAGATGTTGTCATGATTTGACCCCTTTTACATGATTTTAAACCTGCATTCTTTATCTTTTATTTTCTTTTGAATACTTTATCTCTTCATATGGGAGTTTAGACAGTGTGCTGCGTTGGATGCTTATGGCCGAGTGTATAGGGCGAGTGGGACGATGGGAAAATTCCAAAATCGTCAGACATGTCAAGTCTGAACAGGGGGCTTGTAGAATGTCTATCATGAGTCATGCTTTTGTTTGGATTGGAGAGGATAAATAAAAAAAGGCCATAGATTTGCAGTAATTGATGTGACTGGCTTCACATTGCGACACCATGAAGTGGTACTGGACCCTCCGGCTGATTTCCAGTTAAAAATCTAAGAAAGAGGTTATTTATAAATCTGGCTGAAAGTTTCAGTGGCGTGAAGCTGAGAATAGAAGGTGGGAGAGCCTAAAGTGTTTGTCTAAGGTGGCTTTTGTCTAGAAGATCGCAGATTATGCTTGTCATGGGGGTGGGAGTAGTGTGTTCAGATCAAAGATATGTGTGGATGTGTGTGCACAGGTTCTTGGGAGGCAGAGTGTATAAGATGGGGTCAAACAAACATGCGGGTTCATTGTGTTCAGGAGCTTGACGTTTTCTATGTGAGGGAGGCTCATTTTTGAGCTGCGTTTAAAGTGAGGAGAGAAAGTGCAGGGCCACTCTGGATGGCAGAGTTTGTGATGCATGTCATTGCTGCAAATGGAGCACGCTGATGAAGTGTCTCCCAGCGTCTAAACTAAAGGTATGCCTCCTGCACGTGTGTGTGCCTGCCTACTGCTTGTGTTCCCTTTCCAAAGCAAACATTTGTATTAACCGGCAAGTATCCTCTCAAGTCGCACAGGTAGGCTACACATGAACTACACCCTTTTTTCTTAGGTGCGCACACACTGCCTTTAACCACAAAAATTATTTTAATTTCACTCACTCGTAAATTCTGTAAAAAGTCACCAATGACAAGACACTTTTTTTTGTCTCGATTTTTTGCAGTAAAAATGCCATCCGTGCATCCATTGAATTGAATGTGCATCTTCTATGTTGAGCATGTTTTTAATTAATGAGTTCAAAGTCATTGGGATATTTTGGGGGACATAAAGTCCAAATTTGGCTTAGCTAAAACATTTATTATTATTTATTTTATTTTTTTTGTGCGAAAAACCCAAAACATTTAATGTGGCATGATTTCTAAAAACATAATAATATTTCTGAATAAAAAATTAATGATTTTGTGGGGGAAAGAAACATTATTTCAATTTTTTTAAATCATTATTATTGGGGGGATATGTTGTTTCATGTATTCAGAGTTGTTTACAGTGGTAAAGAGATGGATTCTCATGCTAAACATGGCCAAAGATTAAAAAATATGTATATATTTTGGAAAAATAACGGAGAATTTCTAGCTTCGTACTTCCGCTCTATTTCAGTTCGCTTCTGTACTTAGTCTGAGACATCGACATGTCTCTCAGTTTTCCTCCAAACTGAAAACAGCTAGCCAATCAACGAACAGAGGGCGGGCTGAGAGCCGTTACGTAGATGCTAAGCACAGAGTTTAAGATTGTATTTTAGGTTAGGGAAATCGAAAACGACCACGGATATGGAGACACGGGGTGGGGTTAACCTAACCCTAATCCTACCCCCTTCCCCACAACTAATCCTAAACCTACTAATGCTAAGGGTGTAATAATTTGGCGGGGGTCGAAATTCGGCACAACACCGGCAAGGCGATAGTTGTGATTGTGTCCCCCTTGGTTGCACTCATGGAGGATCAGGTTAGGGAGGCAGCAAAACTCGTTCAGCTATGTTCACTCTGGTATTTCGTTCGATGATTTTGTTTTCGCATCATAAATGTGTTTACAGTGGAAGTTTGATACGGCTGAGCTGGCGAATAACACACGTCATAACCAAACGTTATGTGATTGGCTTACAGGCAATCAATGATTTCATAATACTTCAGACTACAGTATGTCAGACTCGCCCTCCGCAAGAAAGAAAACACTTTTCAATTATGGCATGCCAGACTCTGTCTACGAAGTAGCAGATTTTGGTATTACCAGGCTAGAGAATTTTCATAGACAGTAAAAGAAATAGACACAGCGACCCCATAGACTTCAACGGAGAAAAGTGAAGTAATTTAGAAGCACTCACTTCCTGATTGCCAAGCGAGCTTGACGACGTAGATGTGCCGTGAGCAACCTGTTTTATGTCTTCTAGTAGCTGTGCCAAGGGGAATCTGAATCATTCCCATTCGAATCTTGCAGAGCCAGAGATTGTGAGTATTAGCTGTCCATGAGCTATCAGCAGGATCAACTTTATGACTCTCTATGGGCTTCTCCCTCGACTTTATGCTTCCATGTCCCCCGATTGCACGCAAGCTTCTACTTCTGTACGGTAATTTGTCTACTGTGTGACGGAGAGTCCTTTTGCCTATTTTTACAAAAACTGCCATGACGTAAGATACAAGGTAATGGAGCCTTTTATGTAAGCAATAAGGTACGAGAGGCTGTGCTGTATCGTGAATAAGTAACGGCTCAGGGCGTTGTTAGGCACGACGAAGCAGAGTGCCTGCAACCCCTTGAGCCGTTACTTATTCACAATACAGCACTTGCCTCAAGTATCTTATTGCTTTTATAAAACGGTTGCCACACAATATTTAAGTAAAAAACAATGTTAGTGCAACTTTCTTGAAGTAAAATCACTAAAAGCCTTCCTTCCGCTGGAAAAAATAGTCCCCGAGTGTGAACAGCAACAACGTTCCAGTGTGTAAAATGCATGAAAGCTCAAATAAAAACAACATAGAACTGCAGTGTTGCGCAGCGATCAATAGAACCGTTGGGTGAAGCGGTCGTAGCCGTGTTTTATCATGAATAAAGCACAGCTCTTTACCAATCAGAATCAAGGATTCGAACTAACCGTTTTATAAAAACTGCTGTGTTTTTTTAGAAATAAACAATGGACAAATGGAGTCTTTAAACACCTCAGATGTAAAGTTATTCGCTGTCAAACTGACGCCACAATGAATGAGAGTCAGCAGGTAAAAGCTTGTTACCCAATGGCGGGCCCCGGGGAGACTGGCTGCTGGATTAATCGTAGACGGGCTTTGATTACCCCCTTGAGAATTTCTGTGCCGAAAATCTTACTTCCAGGTTGGTACAGGTTTCAGCTGTTTTTTTTTTTTTTTCGATCGTGGATCTAATGACAGACGAGAGGAACTCCTTACACACTGACCATGTACATCAACGCGTTTCAACAGGAAATGCATAGGATTTGTTCAAGAATCTCTTTAAATACATTTGTTTAGCTGGCCACTGTAGGTGTCTGTTTGTTTATTACAAATCATGTCCTCATAAACCACGAGTAAACACACACAGATGTTGTTCGTTATAACTCGCGCATGACATGGTGTTCAAAAAACACTGCGCTCAAGTTCAAATCATTTCTACTTTTAAAAAACTCTAGTCTATGTCGGCATCAAACTACTCTTGCCACATGTTCACCTTTAAAGAAAAAAAAATGACAACACAAAGTGAAAATTTGTCATTTACAAAAACCACTAAACAAATATAAGTTGCAGTACACACCATAGAGACGTCCTGCTGCTCATCCTCAATTTCAGCCTCAGGATTTGATTCGGGATCAAAAATGTAACTGATATGGCTGAATGTGCTAACGTTAGCCATGGTTTGTTTTGGGAACAGCTGTCTTTCGATTCGGCTTTCAGCGCTACTCTGGATGATTTGAACTTAAGCTTTTCTTTGAAACCAGAACAAAGAACGGCACTTGAGTAATAAAAAAAAATATGTTTTCAGAGTTTTGCCGACTGGATGCGGTAAAAGTTTAACATATGAAGAGTTCATATTGAAGTGCCATCTGAAATTTTCTTCTAAAATGATCATTTTTATCAAGCTTGTATATTTAAGTTCAGTAATTTCACTTAAATGGCAATGAAGATTACCTATTAATTGTCATTTAAGTGATAAAAATGATCATTTTAGAAGAAAATTTCGAATGGCACTTAGAGGCTTTTGCATCTGAACTCTTCATATCAACTTGCTCCGCTGGTGGGAAAACTCACCCATCACCTTCTTCGTTGTTCTGATTGGTTGTCAGCTGCTATCTAATTGCGTGCAGAGAGAATTTGAAAGACAACTGTCCGTTTATCCTACCCCTTCGATTGACGATTGAGCCCTGTCAAGGATGAGTTCCCAGACCTACTGTAACATCGCATGCCAGGCTAGATTAATGAGTTTATATAATCACATTGGCTACTTCACTTGAGTACACCACGTGATATTTTTAGATTTGTTAAATTTAAACTTCTCGATTAAAGCCCACATGAAACCAACATGAATACAAAGAGTACATTTCTAAGAACTTGACTTGTATTTTAATTTTTTTGGACTCTCATTTTATGTTCATATTATCTGAACATTGTCCAAATATTGTTAAACAGTGTCTAAATATTGATTCATTCTTCTACGCGTTCATATATGTGACTTCAGTTCAGCTGTAAACAACATGCTGGGATTTTATCGAAACTGTCTCATAATTTAAAAAAATGCTGAGGCAAAGTATGAAGTCCTGTCCGCTGCATACGATGTTTCTGTCATCATTGGCAGTTGTGAAAGAACAAGACTATAAATCTCTCTGCTTTAGGCAATTTAATTTGCATTTAAAAGACGGTAGAGCCTCATTTGTACATCACAGAACTGTTTTTATGTTTAACGTAAACAGGAAGTCAGCATGTAGGCTACATGTAATGCTCCATGTCCCAGCATGCATATGTATGGACTTGGTGGCATTCTTTCCCTGCGTGTGTCCGCAGGCTCAGTTCTGCGCTGTGTGCGAGCGTGTTTGTTTGGCTTGAGTGTAATTAAAAAACATTGTCCGGGGTGGGGTGCTGTTATTATGAGTGTCACAAGTGGTGGTTTTGCACTTCGCACACAACCTTCCTGTCCACCCTCCTTCTCCCTATGAGCCTAATGGTTATGTCTCCTCAAACAAATAATTACTTGACTCTTACTCACCCTTCATTAGTGTGTCCTGCCAGGAGGAGTTTTCTAGCTTGAAGCCTCATCACTGACATTCTGAGCATTCTTCTTTTCTTCAACTCTCTTTCTCTCCATGCCTCTCCCTCCCTCATTTCTCTGCACACAACAACAGGATCGGTGAGTGATTTACATCAGTTTGGCTGCATGCCTCACTGTATCATCAACAAGACTACGCACTCTCTGTGCGGGCCCTTTTTTCTTGTTGAATACTTGCTTCTAAATCAATCTTTAGAAGATATTTTTGAGTTTTCACTGCTGTTAAGAGCATCACAGCTGAGCTTACGTGTTTGCACACATTTTTGTATAAATCTGGTATACATTTGTTTCCATATACTGTGAAAAAGTTTGGGGTCAGTAAGACATTTTTAAAGGAAATGGATGCATTCAGTTGATGAAAAGTGACAGTAAAGACGTAATTTTGTAAAAATGCTTTCTCTTCATCAAAGAATCCCAAAACAATGCATCACTGTTTCCACTATATTAAGCAGCAAAACTGTTTTCAACATTGATTTAAACTCCAAATCACCATATTAGACTGATTTCTGAAGGATCATGTGGCACTAAAGACAGATGATGAAAATTCAGCTTTTCCAACAGAGGAATAAACTACAATAGAATACAATATATATTTATTACTATAGAAAACAGTTATTTTACATTGTAATCTTATTTCACAATATTGCTATTATTTGTGATCACTTAAGTGAAGAAAACTTAAAATGAAGAAAAGAAATCGTACTGACCTCAAACATTTCAACAGAGTAGAGTATATATGAAGAGTTCAGATGCAAAAGCCTCTAAATGCCATTTGAAATTTTCTTCTAAAATGACCATTTTTATCAAGCTTGTATATTTAAGTTCAGTAATTTCACTTAAATTACAATTAATAAGTAATCTTCATTGCCATTTAAGTGAAATTACTGAACTTTAATATACAAGCTTGATAAAAATGATCATTTTAGAAGAACATTTCAAATGGCACTTAGAGGCTTTTGCATCTGAACTCTTCATATTTTGATAGTACAATGAATGAGACAAAAAAGTGCCATTGACGAGACACATTTGATCATTGATTGTGGTGGTTTTGCTTCCACCTGGTGGTTGATAGTACGAGTGTTTGCTTATTGAGTGCTGAAAGGGAAAGGAAGAGAGTTTTTCATTCATCAGTGTAGTTTTACTCTGACCCCCACTAAATAAGCACATAAATCACTACCACAGGGCCAGTAACCACCCTGGAGCATGTCTTAGGTAGAAGACTGCTGAACTTTGGTGTTCCTGTCAATAAATAACCCAAATCTCTGAGGTATTCCTGCTGTTGCTGAGAATCATGTTACCGAAGTGTGAAAATGGGACAATCAGGTTAAACTTAAAAGGGACATATCATGCAAAATCCACTCTTTTAGCCCTTAAATGCATTTTGTTGTAGATTTGGAGTGTTTATAAGTACAGAAAAGATGAAATTCTTCTCTTCAGGTGCTTCGTTTATATCTTTATATTCTGTTTTGGTCATATTTTTCAACCTGTTCAGATTTTTCTGTGTTTTGAGCAAGTACTGTTGCCGTATTTGCAGCGGAACTGACAAATAAGGACATTGACTTTTGTAGTCCAAGCTCCATCGTGCACAAGTTACGAGAGGGCTAGTCAAAATGTTCCGGTTGTTGGATGTAGTGACCTGAAGCACTTCAAGGATCCCCACTTCAACAACCTCAGCCAGTATACAGAAGGGTTTGCCGATCGACTTATCATTTAACTGCTGTGTTTCCTGATGCTTTCTAAGCGTAAGTTATCGTATTATTATCAATACAGATGTTTTGTGGTAAGATCAGACCGCAGTCATTTATCTTGTCCGTGTGCTTGTTTTAACAAGAGAAATAGTCGACTTTCACTAATAACACAACATAGTTAACTTACATACCTGCCTCCATTATGAAGACGGTTCGTCGTCGTCACCTTTTCAAATCGCTCGCTCTGGCTCGACTATGTAAGGCTTGGTGGACAAGTCTTCCGTTGTTGACATTTTGTTAACGTGTGAATAAAAATGTTCTTTGAAGCTATAGTAATCGTATCTCTTATCAAACTACAATAATGTCCAAACAAACGCGGAGAGTTGAGCTCACCGTGAACTCAGACCTGGAGAGTAGGCGGGGTAAGACGGTACGTCTTTTTATTTAAAGGGGCCGCATTGAAACGACTTGCTCACAGAAGTACATGAGGAAAGGGGTAGAAAAGCGGCCTGTGGAGCTATAGACCATTTCACAAGATGTAAACAACACTGGTCCAGAAGAACTTCCTGTTTCAGTTTAACACTACATAAAAGCTGGGATAAAATACAACCAACAGAACATTTAAAACTGAATCAAAAAGTTAAACAAACATCTTTAAGATGTTTTCTTTACATGTGAAATAAAGAAAACAGTTACAAACTGAAACAGGAAGTGTTTCTGGACCAGTGTTGTTTACATCTTGTGAAATGGTCTATAATAATGAGTAATTCAGACCCAAGCATTGCAGTTATGCTTTATATAGGCCACAAATGTATGATTTATAAGTAAAAATGAATGATTTAAAAGCATGATATGTACCCTTTAAGGAAAAAGGATGAAGGTAAAGCACATCAAAAAAAAAAAAAGATAATAAAAGACAATATAAATCAAATCAAACAATTTCTTTGAAGCCTAAAATATTTTAGTGGAATTGATACTTTGGCTCATGCAGTAAAAGTGGATTTTTGTTTCCCTCTGTCATACTCATAAGCTGTCAAATTTACAACCTTTTCCACACATACCGGAGTTGTTTGTGGTCTCATGTGAAACTAGCCCAGCACCAGACAAATGCTGTTAGTGGCTTCATTGCAAAGGGAGCTTTGCCAGACGTTGACTAGCTGGTGACTTCATGTCTGTGCCGACCAACCGGAGCAGGCGATGGTGAAGCATGTTTGCGGCTTCATTCTCTTTTTTTACACGAAAAATAAGGCAGTTTTGCATCTTTTTCCACTGGCTGTTGCCAAAGCAGTAAAGCTATAGGTTAACAGTTTTAGGCTTATTTTACCTTTTTTATTTTTAATGAGCTGGCTTTGAGACGTTCTTTTGAAAGACCGTTTGCGCCTTGCAAGCAAAAAATAAAATAAAAGTTGAATTCATCGGTGCACGTTTCCCTTTTTTAATCAAAATAACAGTCTTCCCTCTGGTGACATAAGCTGGACCTTCTCCAATAATTTAATCTGTGTAACCCCGCCCCAATATTACAATCAACTGCAAGCTCGCATTAAGATCTGCCTCCATCCAATCAACAACCCATGGAAAGAATTAAGTCTCCACTCTACATTTTGTCGTTTATTTTCAATATCATACAGTTACAATCGGTTGTTCACATATCTACAGTATGTCTTAACTCCGCCATATTTGACTCTTTATGCACTTTCTAATTCTTATCTTTTTTATCAATTTATAGTTGACACGTCCTTGGGAGTGATGCACTGGCTTCCCCTGGTTGCCATGGTGATTGCCTCGGCCCTGCCTTTCCCTCAAATTCCTGTCCCCAGGGTTGTAGCCGCGACGATAGAGCCTGGCAGAAACGACAGGAACACCAGCAGCGTCCCGACAGCTGAGATCAGCATGCCAACCATCTCATCAATGGACAGCCACTCCCATGAGGCTGCTTCTCAAAACAACTACCAAACAGTCGACAAGCAGAGCACGTTTACACATGAGGAGGACCACATATCCAAGGGCAGAGCAAACCAAGAGAATCTTTTAACAGAAAACTTTGTTTTCAATAACACAAAAAAGGACTACACAGGTGAAGGCAGGACTACCGAAGTAGATGCCTCCCAGTCGCATGATCATAGGGAATACAAAACAGAAAAAAGTCTGGTTCGAAAAGGCCAGTTCCCCAAGCAACAACATTCTCAAGGACTATCAGCTTAAACATGAAGAAAACAGTATTGAGACGGAAACTTTTCTTAAAGATGACTGGAACGCAAGAAGTAAACTGAAAGACGGGCCCGTTGAAGGTCCTATGGTCACTCTGGAGAGTTCTCCAGTGCAGGAACATCTGGATGAAGCTCAAACGGTCGGGAGCACCATTGGAAAAGAGTTGGCACAGCCAAATGGAGTGTTTGGAACAGAACCGGGCTTTAGGATCGACAACCTAGGCCTGCGAGAGGAAGATCAGCTGCTTTTGCTGGACGCTCATCCCCGGGTACTCTTCTCCCCGGCTCTTTCCCCACCCCAAACGCCCACCTCTGCTCCTAATGCTGGAGTTGGGTTTGCTGGCTGAAGATGTTGAGGACGAGGAAAGCCACACAATGGATGTTACCACACTCAGTAATGGAGGCGACAAGGAGGCATACAGGAACTTACTATTGGGTCTTTCTGATTCTGACAACCACGTTCCAAGCGTCCGCGCGAACGTCCAGCTCTGGCCTCAACACGGCAAGGTCGCGAGCGCTCCGTATGTGAGGCAGAAAGCCGGTGGTGACCGACAAGAAGACAGCGGTGGACCTCCGGAGTAAAACCGTCACTATTCTGCAAGAGATCCCGACACAGAATAAGCCGCTGAATCAGTACTTCTTCGAAACGAAGTGCCGCAAGCCACTTAAGCAAGGGAACAGCGAAGGGCAGGGGGTGGAGGGGGCGGGCTGCTTTGGGGTGGATAAGAAACACTGGATGAGCAGGTGCGAAACCAAACAGTCATACGTACGTGCGCTCACCTCAGACGACAGCATGAGGATAGGCTGGAGGTGGATCCGTATCTGACTCCTCCTGCGTTGCGTTCTGCTCACTAGAGGAACGTACAACACTGAGAGGAAGTTCGAGAGGGCAAGAGAAGGCAGAAGGTACAGATAGTTGAACGAAGGACTGACAGAGTTGAAAGATCATGTTAATAAAAGGGACTGTATCTATTCTGGTTCACATGTTGCTCAAAACCCATATGATTTATTTTTGTTCGAGGAACACAAAAGGAAACAGTGACCCCGGCATTTTTTGGTACACTTTTAGAGTGAGTTAAGTTGAGTTGCTTGAGGTCATTTTTCATGGAAGTAGGAAGCTATTTCCAATCAAGGTCACACTGGTATCCTCGCTGAATAACCATTGGGATAGTTGAACACCATAAAGTGTTCAAGACCTTTTGACTTCTTTTTGAACAATATGTTTATTATTTCATATTTGAAGACCTTACAAGAGTGTGATTGTGCTTTTTACCATACATCTTTAATTGTGCCTTAAGCGTCCAAATAATATTTGGGGTCACTGCACATTTAGCTCATTTCATCTATAAACAAACCTGGCTGTCAAGCTCCGAGAAAGTACTATAAAAGTGATCAATACAACTTGTGGACTAAATCAAAATCCATTTTAAGGAGTTTGTCCATTTGTCATTCACATTTGCAACACCTCTAGGCAGCTATTTTGCTCATGCTAGACCGAGCCCTCTCCTTGAACGGCACGCCAAGTACGCATATTTTATACTATATCTGATTATATGTTAATGTGAACTCATGAAATAAAGGGTGTTTCTTGTGCTCAAATATCATTAAAAGCAGGTATGTTTCAGGTTGTGCAGTCCCAAGTGCCTTAGAGAACCAGAGCTTTTAACTGCAGCTTATTCCACCATGTTGCACGCCACACTTTCTCCTATTCATAGCAATTTGAGTCAACTTCTGAAGCCATGGGTTAGTAATTCATGAATTTATCACCAGGTGCAACTCATTTTGTGTTTCATGACATCATGTGGGATTAAAGTGATATGAGGTGATGATGAGTACCTCCACTCTGCTGTCATCCCTCCAGTCCACATCCACGGCTCACTAGGCCTGTGCGTAAATGTTCACAAACAAGAAAACCTCAATACTGAGATCTTTTTTCCCTTTTCTTTTTCATATATTGTGTTCCTTTTGTTTTATTGTGTCTATAGTTTACAGACAATAAGTTATTACTTTTGAGTTAGTAAGTGCAAGTACTTGATATTAATATATTTCTTTATAAATGTACAATATGTAAAACATATACAAATATATGTGTATTTATAACAACCAAAAATGATTGAGGACTTGTGTTTTGTGTCCGCAGAATTGCAGATTAAAGAGTAGTTCACTTTTAAAAAAACTTTTGCTGATAATTTACTCACCCCATGTCATCTAAGATGTCCACGTCTTTCTTTCTTCAGTCGAAAAGAAATTAAGGTTTTTGATGAAAACATTCCAGGATTTTCTCCATATAATGACTTCAGTGGAAAAACCAAACGATTCAAGGTCCAGTGCAGCTTCAAAGGGCTTTAAACGACACCAGACGATGAATAAGGGTCTTATCTAGTGAAACGATTGGTCATTTCAAAAATAATAAAAAATGTGTTTTATAAGCACAAATGCTCATCTTGCTTTGTTCTGCACGTTCTTGCTCTGTTCTTGCGCGTTCGTGACTCCTGTTTTAACTACTTTCTCGAAAATCTGTTTTTCGAGTCATTTTGAAATGACCGAACGTTTCGCTGGTGCCGTTTAAACCCCTTTGAAGCTCCAATGAAACTGTCTTTTGGACCTTGATCCGTTGGCTGCCCAGTAAAGTGCATTATATGGAGAAAATCCTGGAATGTTTTCATCAAAAATCTTAATTTCTTTTCGACTGAAGAAAGACGAGGATGTTTTGGATGACATGGGGTGAGTAGATTATCAGCAAAAGTTTTTTTAAAAGTGAACTACTCCTTTAAGGCTTTCTTGTGAGTGTCCTGTCCCAAAACATGTGCCTCATCATGGTTTTTAGTGTCAGCTACATCTTGTAACAATGGTTCGCACATGTTCAGTCATCCAACATTACAGAAATGCTGTCAAAAAATGAATGTTGGATTAAACGAACTGTAGTCTGATTCCCTGGTTACTGTATTAAGAAAGCTGTGGAGATCAGTCAACAGGTTTTGATTTAATTTTTCACATTGAGTCATTGTAATAAAGTATTATGTAATCTTTGTACGGTAGAAACTTTTGTATATGACATTTTTTTACAAAGTAGATGGATGAGTGAGTGGGGCTTTAGTAAAATACAAAGCGGAATATATGATTGTAGTTCTATTTGTTTTGTAATAAAAAGGAAGCACATCAATTTACAGTCGTCAGATCTTTTTCCACACACACACACGCACCCTTTTCAGCATATTAGCATCTGAAAATCAGGAGCACACCGAACTCTAGTACCATTAGGAACACTTTATTTTATTTAGATTTTCATCATTATCATTATTGTTTATTTTGCAGACATCATTTTCAAATCGAATCACTGTCATCCTCATCAACAGCAATGTTTTTTTTTTTTAAATCATAACACAATTTTGTTGTCAAAATTTACACATACAAGTAGCATATTTTAATGACCATGTTTTTAATATTTCATATTTACGCTTTAAACTAGATCAAATTAAATTACAGTCAGAATTATTAAATGAACATGTACATACAATTATTCAATACATACATAAAGAAAATAAATATAGTTATCATAAAAATAAAAAATAAAAATGAAAATACACACATTTTACAAATTGTTCCCCAAGCTCTTAACCTCATTTGTTAATGTACACATCTTTTTTATTTTTAACTTCATATTGTCTTATTTCCCTGAAAGTTTTAGTTCGTCGTCGTCTTGGTTGTTTGACATGCATCGCAACACAGAAGCTAAACAATTTCTCTCACTTGTTTTCCCTTGACCCTCCCTCCCCCCTCCCTCCCTCCCTCCCTGTCCCCCGTTTCTCCTCCTCGATTCACCTCTTGTTGTCTTTTATGGCTTGCATTGTTGGAACGATTCTGTCCATCAGGACTCATTTCTGCTGGTCGCTTGCTTTGTCCGCAAGCATCTTCCCTCTCGCTTCACCTTCTATCTATCCGCCACCACCAGCTTCCCTTCGTTTGCTGACTCGCTCTGCTGATCTTTCATCTTTAATCTGAATGTAAAGGAAAAGAAAACGCCTACTGTAGTAGTAACTGAGCAAGAATCGTGCCCTTTGCAGCCTCACGTGTAGCTCTCGGTGCGCCTGTCTTTCTCAGCTTGTGCTCGCTCTCCTGATTGAGAAACACATACAGCCAAGTCTTGGCCTCGACTGTGCTCTTTAGTACACTTCCTCTGAACCTCACCGTATGTAAACATCCCTGAAGTCCAGGTGGATTTGCCACAAACATCCCTTGCTCTCGAGAGAGGCAGCCATTCTGAGGAACTAGGGCTGCGGGCAGCGCCATTGAAACGAAGGAAGGAAAGACAAGCAAGTTCATCTACAGATGTCCCATCAGCACAGACACAGGAAGTGAGAAGAGACAACGACAGAAAGAAAGATTAAACAGTCATCCGATTCCTCCAACCATCCCATTTCTTACCACTCACTTGTGTCATACATTCTTCATGTCTTTTGTCCTTTTTTGCTCTTTTTCCCTCTTTTTCCATCCCTCTTCTGTTATTGCAGAATGGTCAGACCAGTAGAGTTATATTTATAAATGTATATATTCATTGCTTTTTTTCTGCTTATCCCCCTCCTCCCCGTGAATGAAATCTAAAGCCGGGTTCAGCTCTCTGACAACGGCGCCTCCTGTGTGCAGAGAGAGAATTATAACACATCGTCACGATTTTGTGCGCTGAAGTTAGCATCATCAATGACCAATCCCAGTTGGAAGCCGCAGACTGTTTTATATTTTCATTTGAGAAGAACTGTGCGTTTTAACAAGGATGAGCTGAGTGCACTACACTTCATACAAGGTGCATTTGTGAACGGCAGGCGTCCATATTTTTGCTGACACTGATTCCACGTGACTGATAACGATTCACACACAACCGCAAACACAAAGCACATGATGCATCGCAATAAAAACATGAAAAGCAACATCCTTTCCAAAACAAGTTTGACAGCATAAGACATTTAAGGAGCATGCGAAATATGTAGGAGGGGTCAATCAACTCCATTATGGCCCTCCCTGTAAGGAAACCCAACAGAATGCTAAAACTCGTAAATGAGTGAATTTTTGAAGTATGAACACAGAAGGTATTCATTAGCAATGGTGCACCGCAATTCTTGGGGGCCCTGCCCACACATGGTCATTAAATACTTTTCTCTTTATGCTTTTCTGTTCAGTTTTCTAGATTTACAAAGTCGTGGGCTATAGCAAGTGAACATTTATTTTTTATTATTGTAAATTATATATAAAAGAAGCTAGCTAGTCATGTCTCACCTTTGCAGTCCCTCAACAGGAGTATGTCCTCACTGAGCCAGACTCTGCCCTTGGAGATGCTGGAGAGACAGACCAGTGAGATTTAGTCGTAAAAAAATTAATTCTAAGCAGCATTATACAGCTTTCACTCCTGAACCACTTACTCATAAGGAAACAATCTTCTAACAATGTTTATCTGAGCATCAACACTGTCATAAAGTTATTTTAGAATTAATTGCGGGAATTTCCACAAAGCTTTGTTTATCTTTGGGTCTCTATCCTGGTTATTTTTCAGTAGCCTTTCCTTTAATAGGTTTTGCCCTTATTTATAGTTTGGAAAATGTATTAATACAGTCTATTTTTTCTATATTGTAGCACTTTGGGTCAACTCCTGTTGCTTTTGATATAGATAAAAAAATTCATGAATTTGTAATTACCTAAATTTACCAGGAAGTAACCTTCATATATGACTGCTGTGGAGTGTGTAATGCTTACTGATGACTTGTGTGTTGTAATATTTATGTTAGTACGCTATATTACATGCACACTGTCAAAATAAATATAAGATAAAAGCTATATCTAGTTTTGTCTACCTACAAAGGGTCTGTTTCTTGGTTACTTTGTGTGTTTTATCTGATTGGATAGCCATCCGATCGGTAAAAGACCAGGTGTAAATGCCTTCTGAAACACTTTCAAGATGGATTTAAATCTGATTCGCTCAAGTCACTTCAAGAGCTGGTCTGAGACGCCTTCCAGACGGATCTGGACAAGTGTAAATGCATATGATTGTTGAAACCACATATAAACATGTTACTCCTCGCAATATGTTAAAGGGTTAGTTCACCCAAAAATGAAAATACTGTCAGTATTTACTAGGGTTGGGTATTGAGAATCGAGTATCGATTGGAACCGGGACTAACTCTTTGTTTTTCCCGGAATTCGTTCGAAAGTTAAAATTTCGATTCCTGAGTTTCCAATATTCACAGTTGGCTCGAACCGGAAGAAGAAACCACTGAACAACACCAACGTAGAAGCGTCTACCGGAAGTGTTGGCATAACCGTGCGAGTCGAACATGAGCAGCTTACGTCGGCGGTCCAAAGTGTGGCTTCGCTTTTCTAAAAATAACGAAATCTCGGCAAAATGCAACATTTGTGACAAAAGGAGTATTTCCTTCAGAAAGGATTATTTCCTTCAGAAAGACCGTTGGTTAGCAAGGTTAGCTAAACTTTTTTGACCCTGCCTCTTAAAAGAATCGGAATCGCTTAGGAACCGGAATCGAAACAAGGAATCGGAATCAGAATCTTTCAAATTCAAACGATACCCAACCCTAGTATTTACTCACCCTCATGTTGTTCCAACCTCGTAAGACCTTCGTTCATCTTCGGAACACAAATTAAGATATTTTTGATGAAATCTGAGAGCTGGATCACTCCTGCATACTAGTCCATAGACTTCTTGAGGAATTGAAACTTGCCGGCCTCGAAAAGTTATTAAAGACATCGTTAAAATAGTCCAAGTGACTTCAGTGGCTTAATCTTAACTTTATCAAGCGGCGAGAATACTTTTTTGTGAGCAAAAACAAACAAAAATAACTTTATTTCAACTATTCACTTCTCTTTGGGCCTCTAGTCAGTTAACGTAGTGTGATAGCGTAGAGCTACATCACACGTAGCCTCACTATTGGCCGACGCTGGCCATGTGTGTGATGCGTGTGACGTACAATAACAGAAGCTTACGCTATTAAACTAGTCACCTGACTCGAGGCAGAGAGAGAAGTAAATGAATAGTTGAAATACGCATGAAATGTGCATAAAAAGTATTTTCGTCATTTGATAAACTTAATATTGAGCCACTGAAGTCACTTGGACTATTTTAACGATGCATTTAATAACTTTTCTAGGCCAGCAAGTTTCAATCTCTCAAGAAGTCTATGGACTAGTATGCAGGAGTGATCCAGCTCACAGATTTAATCAAAAATATCTTAATTTGTGTTCCGAAGATGAACGAAGGTCTTACAGGGTTGGAACAACATGAGGGTGAGTAAATACTGACAGAATTTTCATTTTTGGGTGAACTAACCTTTTAAAAAACGAATGTGTGAAAGCGTGTTATAGGCTATATGACATGTTATAGCCAGGTATGACGGGCGGCAACACGTAATCGCCACAGATCTCTTCATATACTCTTCATATAAAGATCAGATTTATATTCATTTGCGATGTAAATGATTCAGTTCTAACTAATTAAATAGCTATCCAATCAGTTCAAACACATGAAGTGACCAGGTGCAAACAGGCCCTGAATCAATTAATCAATCTTATAATATTCAGAGCATCATTAAAAAATGATTTGCCTCCAAAATGATTTTAAAAATTTCTGAATCCATTTCCGTCTTTCTCTCCCACAACTTTCGTGTGAATTGAAAGCATAAAAATCCCATTATTAAATGAGATTCCAAAACTGAAGAGGGTGTTAAGCTCACCATCGCTCTGGACCTTCCTCAGGGTGACCGAGGGGGTAGAGATGGCTGAGGCACGGAAGTTAGCAGGCAAGGTCTCTGAGGAGTCAGAGGTCACTCCCCTCAGATCTTTCTCCCGGAACATCTTCCTCCATGAAGGGGAGCGGGTGAACGTCTTAGTGCCGTCCTAGAGGACGAGAAGGCAGAAGAGAATACTTGTTAATTGAATTATCAGCCAGGTCATTTCAATACAAAATACAGTCGAATGTTCAAACTGGCTATGAAATCTAAATAACCCTGTAAGAGGAGTGTCATTATACTAGTGTGTATATCAGTGGTGGGAGGTGGATGATTAAAATCCAGCTGTGTTCATGTCCCATGGTGCTCACCTCGTCTGGCCTCCTCTCTGTTCCCATGGCGATGAGGGAGTTATATTCTTTCTCCAGAAGTTGTCGTGCCTGGATGTGGAATAAACATAGCTCACATGTAATCAACCCAGACCGGGCAGGAGTAATGAGTAGTCGCTGCCTGAACTGAACTGGGTATATACAGGAATCATGGAATTGAATGTAATACCTTTTAAGACCTTTTCAAGACCCTTCCATACATTTTTAGACCTCATCACCACTTCATGTTTTAACCATTACATCAGCGACACCTTACATTTATATACTGATTGTAAGATAGCACAACTAAACAGTCTTTGTTTGTGATAACTTCCGTTTCAGTACAAAGTAATTCAGAGAGGTGGGAATGAAGCACAAGATATAACCCAATGCATGGTTTATTAGAAAAAGAAACCAGAAATTCGAACCAATGACAATTGACAAAACTTATTGAAGAGTGAAAATAAACCTCTCCGAGCTAAAGGGACAATGAGTTCACAAAATATATTCAAAAGACGTATTTGTAACAACAACTCTTATAACTGTCTGGAAACCATAGCTCTTTAGTGGTAGCCTACACTTCTCATGACAAACACCTGACTGGTCAGACAGTTTCCCAGTGATTACCACGGAGTGCTTGATTTGATACACCAGAGCAGAGCGTCAGTAAAGGAATATTCGATCTGTAATTATTACTCGGAAAAATAAAATACTATTCAAATTTTACTACGTTGTTTTGCTGGCAGTAAATGCTGTGAATCCATGATAAATCCCAATCACTTACTTGGCGCTGTGGAGCCTGTTGATTGTATTTAATAACATAATATCATCGTCAGCCTCGTGAAGTTTGGAATTACTTGGATGAAAATTATTTTACTAAATGATATTACAAAACGGAATTACTTTTAACCAAATTAATGAAGGATAGGCTACTGAGGTATAATATCACCACCACAATGAGAAATCACATAAAATCCAAACAGCAGTCAAAGAGGAAAGACAGCTGTCCATCACTGCATTCACAACTGCAGGTAAGCGCAGCTAAATCCGAGTGAGCGAGACATATGCTTCCTTTAAATTTCGTTAAGGAGCTCCTTAACAGAAAACGTGAAGTGCTGTTAGAAACTTAGTTATCCGTCACTGTGTCCTGCAACGTCTGTCAGCGGCAGAACGTCTTCTACTCGAGCATGTGAATTTTATTGTTTTTCTCAACATGAAAGTGAAACAATATCAATAAGATAAATATTATGTTGACTGGAGTGTATACCTACGTTCTGTACGATAAGTAGAACGGTCAGTTTTTTTTGTTTGCATTCTTAAATTTTTTTTGTTTACACATATTGTTTAAGGTTTTCAACTGAAAGAAAATCTTAGAATGCAACGTAAGCTTGTTATATATATATATATTTCATTTCCCTATTAGTCATTGATGTTGTTTAACAACCGTGCGTTAGGGACATATCATATGTGCTATCAAGCAGCAGTAAAGTCATGAAGCGCGGTAAAAGATGACGTCATATCTAGCGGGATTCCATAAACTATACAGAACCCCACTGTTCGCTGACGCAATGTTTAAATTCTGCCAAACTTTATACTTTATGGACAAATATACATAATGAAAAGATGATAGAAAATGTAATACACTGGAAAATGTAATTTAAGACTTTTTAATGGCCTTAATTTTCTATAAATTGATTTATCAACTCTTAACACTTTTTATGACCCCGCAGACACCCTGATGAAGTTCTTATTGTTTTTGAGACTTGATGAATCAACAGGTTGTTGTTTTTTTCATTCAGTCTGTCCCTACATCTATTGTATAAATAGATTCTGTGTATATACTGTAAATATAAAGGCAGTCGATATAAATGTCTGCCTTTTAAATAATTTTATTTCATTTATTTTATTGATGTTGCAAGCACATTTATGTCAGTACAATTAGCTATGTTTGCATTCAAGTTGCAAATTGAAATTAGGAGAAAAAAGTGCAATTTCGCAAAAAAAAGAAAAACAACAATTTGCAAATAAAAGTAATGCTTTTTCCCCATTTATTTGATTGACTTCTGCTGTGCATCTTTATTCTGTATGTGTTTTCACAGTTTATGTGCTTGATATCTTATCAAATAGAATGTGTCAATTTACAAAATGCGAAAAAAATTCTGAATAGAATTTTCATCCAAAATTCCATCCAGTGTGTTTCCCTCATTTGTGACATGTTAAACCTACACATTACACTGTCCAAGACCAATCTTCTGAAGTGTTTTCTATGTTCTTTTGAGACATGTACTACTAGAACTACATATTTGATAACATTTGCATAATTGATAATCATTTTCCTGTTTATTACTGTGAACCCGTTTTGAAACACTCTGCACTGTGTAAAGAGCTGTAGAAGTTGAGCTGACTTGACTTGAAAGTAGGTAAAAGATCTATATATCTGCAAACAGTTTTGTCATTGTACCTGTGTGTTCTGATTGGGTATCTGCAGGAGCAGGGCGAGGTCAGTGTAATCAAAGGTGTCATCCAGGGCGAGCAGGGCCCCATGCACACCGCTCTCAGTCAGATTATCTGCATACTCCTTCAAGCCGATGGACTGCACCCAGCACATCACACGCTCGTTCGACCACACCATCACATCTGCAGAGGAAACACAAGGGCTGGACAATGAATAGAATTCCTGGCGGGTGTTAACTACTGATCATTATCAATTTCCATCTTGGGTGATGCTTGTGGATTTCAACTTTTGTTTCAGTTGCTCCTGATTTTTCAGATGGTACGCTTATGGCCACAGCACATTTGGACACATCTGCTTTTGTTTCAGACAAAGTCTTTGTCTCTGTTTTGTATTTTCATAGTATTCCAGAGGCTTTGCATTTGTTTTGTTGACTCAGCTTCTCCAAACCCAAGTTCAAAGGAAGGAATGCAATCATGGCAAACAGTCAAACCATTCCTCCAGAGTCATTTACATTGTTAATATCATGGTGTCAATATAAGAAACACCCACATAGATTCAGATAATGACATACAGTTTTTCTCATTAATTTACAGTCCCATTGCAATATAAACAAGATGTCAATAATATTAACAAGAGAGTTTATATCAAATGTTCGTGCAAGTCAAGCAGGTTCGGTAGAGCTTCTGTTTGTGTTCGCTGATAAATGTTTAAATGGGGATAAACATTTAAATGTTTATTATATAAAAGTGATCGAGTCTCATTAGAAAATTTGGCCAATTCATATTAATTAGTTTTACAATCTTTTTATTTACTTTCTTAAGCATCAAAGTGTTAGTGGTATAGCTGTCAATGCACGGACAGAAAGCGCTCCGATTTTATAAAAAAGATCTTCATTTGTATTCCGAAGATGGTCTTATGAAAGTCTTACAGGTTTGGAACAACATGAGGGTGAGTAATTAATGACTTTAAAAGGTTAGTGCTGTACCAACCCAGTAAGACCAAAAAACGCAGAAAAAAAAAAAAACGCAGAAAAAAAATTACTTTATTCGACTTTTCCGTTTCTTCCCTTTGGCCTCTGAGACGAGAGTTCAAGAGATCCATTCTCACGCATTCGTCGTGGAAATCTCTTGAACTTTCGTCTCAGGCCCAGAAGAAAGAATAAGAATAGTCGAATTAAGTAGTTTTATTTCCTCACAAAAAGTATTGTCGTCACTTGAAAAACTTATCGTTGAGGCACTGTAGTCACATGGAATATTTAAACATTTTCTTCATTGACTTTCTGGGCCGTCAAGTTTCAATCTCTTAGGAGCCTTTGTACAGTAGCAGTGATCCACATCTGAAATTTAATCAAAAATATCTTCATTTGTGTTCCGAAGATGAACGAAGGTCTTACGGGGTTGGTACAGCATGGGGGTGAGTAATTAAGGACTTAATTTTCATTTTTGGTGAACTAACCCTTTAGTAGTGCGGTGTTGTTACCTGGAATCTGGATAATCCACGTCTGTTTTAAAGTTATGTGGTAGTTTTTCACTTTTTTTTTTACATTTACATTTATTCATTTAGCTGACGCTTTTATCCAATTGCTATATATGTCAAAGGAGCAACTATGGCTTAAGTGTCTTGCTCATCTTGCCATCACCACCACAGTATGGTTGCAAATCTCCACTGCTCTTCGGAGATTTCATTCAGGTCCTGCACACTCATTGGTTTTCTAGCCTCTTCTGCATATTTGAACCCTTTCTCAAAAGTGACTGTATGATTTTGAGATTTTGAGACAATTAAAGGACTCATAGACTACTATTTCAAAAGGCGGAAACATTCACTGATGCTGGGTGGTGTGAATGTAATGTACAACAGGGGTGCCCAATCTCATTCCTTGAGATCTACCAACCAGAGTTCAGATCCAACTCTGATCAAATACTGTACACATGTCTGTAATTAACAAGATCTTAATCACCATAACCTAATAAGGTTCAGCTGTGTTTGTAAACAGATGAACTCTACAGGGAGGTAAATCTCCAGGAATAGGATTGGGCACCTCTGATGTACAGCATGAAAAATTATTCTCGTATTGCTACATTGCATGTACTGTAGCAATGCACACAAAAGTATGCATACATCTCTTTCCACTGTAGTGCAGGATAGAGTTATTCACTCATGCTTAATTTAGTCTCAAATGGCATGAAGGCATCTGTGCTGCTATGCAATGAATAACTTCTAGATCAGCAAAGGCATCTGTTTCTAATCAAAGTACTGAATGGGGCGGTAATGGCACCTTTAAAGCAACTCAAAACTGTGGTATTAATAATGTGATCTGTGCATCTGAGCTTTGATCAGTTGCTCTTCAAATGTAAAATCTCTACTGTGCCATTGAATCCTGTGCATAATGGAAGGTTGGGCCGCTCAATGCTTTCCAGACGTCATTACTGGTAATGTATGTTATTATTAACAAATGCACTCTGTGTATACACCCTTCCTCTCTCTCTGCCATTTTCTCATTCACTGTCCAATGTTTTGATGAACTGTACATTCCACGGGTGACTGTTGTTGCTTTTTCCCTTTTGTACATTGTGTTTATCAGACTGTTCTGCTGTACGAATTTGATTGATGATGCAAAGCAAAAGCTTAACATGATAAAACCCAAAGATAACTTGGAGAACAACCAGAAAATGTCCTGAAATTCTTGCTAGACCAGCTAAAACTAACATGGACTTCCAAGCTCTGTCAGGCTAGTTTATGCCGGTTTAGAACTGGTCTGAACTGGTGGATCAATATAACCCATGCTGCAAAACTTTGCTGTTTGATCTGTTAAAACTAGTTGATGAAGGACCATCTTCCTGCATGAACAACAGTAAAAGAATCAAAAATGTACACTTCCATTCAAAAATTTGGCTGCACCCTACAAAGGCTGCATTTTTTCAGGATTCTTTTGATAAATAGAGAGAACAGCATTTATTTGAAATATAAATCTTTTGTAACATTATAAATGTCTTTAAAGGGTACTCCACTTTTTTTGGAAATAGGCTCTTTTACAGTTAAACAGTTGGGTTATACCATTTTCGAATCCATCCATAATCTATTTTCTGATATTTAGAAGAATATCAGTAACCAGACAGTTTCTGGCCTCATTGACTTCCATAGTATATTTTTTTCCTACTATGGAATTCAATGAGACCAGAAACTGTCTGGTTACTGATATTCTTCTAAATATCAGAAAATCAGAAGGGAGAAAACCCTGAGGGAGTTGTAAAATTAGCCTATTTCCCAAAAAGTGGAGTATCCCTTTAATGTAATTTTTTAATTTAATTTTGTTTGTAATTAATAAATCATTACAAGCTACAATAGTGTTAAAAGTGTGTTACGGACATCAGCATGTCATGCTAGGGAGCAGAATCATGAGCAACCCAGGAAAAGACCACCCTTGTTCTCTATGTTGGGCTTCTGTGACTATGTTTACATGCAGCCAATAACCCGTTAAAAAACAGGAAATTAGCAATTACCTGGTTGTGAACGGCCATGTAAACACCAGCAAAAAACAGAATATGCTCATATCCTGGATTTTAAAAAAACAGGATATTATACCTGGGTACCCTTTTTCAACCCTGAATTTTTGGTCATGTAAACGCGTATCGGCATATCCCCATAGTGATTTGTGTTCTGCCCATGTCCTATTCACAAGAAATCTTGGTCTTTTGAGTAGAGAAACTTCTCGGCACATACAAAAATCCGCGTGCAGTATACCAGAATTAAACACGGCGAGACACAGCACAGCATACTTTTGGAGCGAGGTCAGTAATGTTACCAGCATCAAAGCGCAAACAAAGGCGATCGCTATCTGCCCCGAAACTATTCATTATCCGTGTGCTGCTGTTGTTGTTGTCTTTGGATACAGGAAGAAGAATCGCGTCACCTTTTACATCGGGATATTGCAATTCCATGTATACAGGAGAAACTCTCTCTGCTCACGCATGTAAACGGGTTATTCCTAATGTTTCAGAAACCCAAAATAGTGACCTTAGCCCAACCATAACCCGAAAATTGGCTGCATGTAAACGTAGTCAGTGTTAGCAACAGTAAGCAAGAAAAAGAGAAAAATAATAACCTTTATTCTGGTGTTGGCTCTCATCTCTCCTCCTCTCCAGCTCCTTGCGGTCATAATTGAGGCGCTTCAGGCACATAATTCCATAATGCATGCTCACCCTGTGGGGTCAAAAGGTCACAAGGGTCATGGAGGTCACAGGCTATCTAAATTAATTAGGTCATTCCACCCTGACAAAGTGATACAAGACCCCAGGCACATTAGATTAGGAAAAGCCCTAAGACACACACCAGCACCAAGAAAAGAATTGATTTGCATGAGACTAAGGGTGTATTCTAAACAGGAAAGTCCGATAGTTCAATTGCTTTGGTCTGGACCAAATCAATGATTCTTATTATCTTTTTGATATGGTTCACTTTCACACTGCTCTTTTTGCGAGTAAACAAAACCACATGTGTGCTAAGGTTGTCCATTCATTGGACAAGGATTCTCAAGTAGGGAAATCAGAGCAAAAAAGGCTCAGCATGGAGATATTTCATACTGCAATATTTGTTCTTTTACTAATTTTGTGTTATTCTGTACAAACGCAATATGAAGAAACTAATGAGTATCATATTTATGAGTATCATTGTAATTCGGATTTTGAGAGGACGACGATGTGCTGCAGGATGCTTACGGTGAAGAGAACATGCTCTCATGTGTGCTTACCATGGCATGCTGACAGTGGCACTGCGCAGAAGACGAATATAAAGTATAAAGTTTTCATTCATAGAGAGGGGCTATGTTCACACATTCAAATAATGAGATTCTTATTGTATATTCTGCTAACAAGTGCTGTCAATGTTAACGCTTGCAATTAATTTTGTCCAGTTTAACGTAAATTAATGAGGCATCATCCTTCCTTGTATTGTAACTATTGTTACATTATATGAACTGCACATTTTTTTGCATCTACTGTATGCGCGATTAGACTAAAGAGAACGCTCTGTATGTGAATGTCCTGATGCACACATTCATTAATTGTATTCCAATGATGCACATACGACGCGCAGAAAGTCACGCAACAGTATCGTGTGGCCTGACAGCGCGCCAGAATGGAATTCTCTTTTGAACTTGAACAACAACACAAACTATTATGCCAAAATGTCCGTTGTGTTAAGTATCCTCACAAGCGATTTTCCCTGACGATGAGCCGAGTGAACATGCAAATTCATTCCCTGACATTAGATGGCACCAATTTGCTCTGCAAAACCACTCCATAACAGTTCTCTTTTCTCAAGATGTTTAAAGTCCCTGTCGCGTTCTTTATGTTCTCAGCACCAACGAGGACAGCAGCTCTACATTCATCTTGCCTTGCATCTTCCTCGTCTTATTTCTTCCTGGCTGTGTAGTGTAGACGGCGACGCGTATATCTTTTTCACCATTGCATATGTGTGCTTGGCAAGACCGTTTTGTGTTTGAGCACCCCAAGTTGTGTTTTACTGTAACTTCAGAAGCTTCAAACACGTGGGCAAAAGCGCCAATCTTACTGGTCGGATAGTTTCTGACGCAGTGCGTCAAACTAAAAAAACGAACCCGAGGCGTTTTTAAAAAAAAAGACGCTTTTATGCGTCGGTGTGAACACTCACATTGGCACCCATTGTTTAGTCACAAGGCGTTAAATGTCGGCGAACAACGCACGCTGAAATTCGTCCCAGGCCTTAAGGATGATAAAGAGAATGAATAATGAAGTGTGTGGCAGAATTTAACAGATGGGGAGAGGGAGAGAGAAAACACCTGTGGAAACTGTCCACCATTTTCAGCTGCCCACGCAGCTCTTTCTTGGTCAGATGGTCCAACATGCGAGCGTCCACCAGTGACTCCATGAAGTAGCTTCTGTACTGGGGCAAACCCAGACTGGGCAGCCAATCATTGCCCACCCACTCATGGTTCATATCTCCATAGGCCAGGATCTACCACAGAGGAAGGCAAAAAAAAAAAAAAAAACACATTTCACTTTAGATTTCACAATCATTCATTGCAGTGTGTATTTGATGCCTACAAATACAAACTTCAATAGGCTTAACAATAAAGGTTTGGGCCAGTTTATGAAACTTGCCTTATTAGATCAGCACTGTATCTTATCATGTTTTAGCATGCACATGGATTTTTATGCCTGGCATAAAACAGTGTTTTTATTGTTAACTAAAAATATTTAAAATTGTTTTCAGTAGCTGAAATAAAGATAAAATATAAATATTCAATAAAAACATGCTGAAGTACTAAAATTACTAAAACTAAAGATATATAGAAACAAAACAAAAAAACTAATAATAATTACAAAAGTACTTAACAAAATGACTAAAATTAAACTGAAATTCAAGCTGAAATATATAAAATGAATTAAATACAAAAATATTAAATAATAGTACTATAAGAGGCATAAAAACAGGAATAAAAAGTTAATACTATTACAGCTATTAATGCACATTTTCTTTTGTAATGACATTTTAACATTTAATGAAAAAATATTGTACTATTTAAAATGTACAATTTTAAATAATAAATTTGTGTAATTTAGGCTTCACTTTAAGCTAATTTAGTCTCAACCATCTGTTGTCACCATCAGTTTTGAAAGTGTTTAATTGATGTATTGACGTTACTCACCTGATCCCAGCTAATCTCTTTCAGCTCCTTGTGTGCAGAGGTGATAGCATGATAGGAGAGAGGTGAGGAAGAGGAGATAAGGAACACAGCAGAGGGGCAGAAGGAAAGACACATCGATGGACAGGAAGAGGGAAGAAGAATGAAGAGGGAAAGCAGGAAGAGAGGTACAAAGGGAGGAACAGTTTGTTAGTGACCGGGTCATTAGTTGGAAGCAGTTCACACTGAAACAGAAAAAAGAGGGAAAGTTGAGGATGTTCAACGCTACAGCCTAGCCAGACACACAGAGGGGGAGAGAGAAAGAGAGAGACGCATCAACACATGTCCGATCACTCCACTCTCTCCGCATGCCGCCTCTCATACTGTCCACTAGAAGGCAGAGCGCTTTACAATCCCACACATTTTATCTCAGATGAAATGTAGTTTTAAAAAAACGGATGAAAAAAGCAAGGTGGTCGAATTAATACAGAACAAAAACTGAATATCAGAAGTGCATCAATGGTGTCCAAATCCATTGCTTTTGCTTCAACATTGTTACATCTACTTTTCCCAAACTAGTAACCTAGTCAGAGGAACAAAATTAAACATAATTAAAATAATAATTAAAATACAAAAAGTGTGGCTACTAACTGGTTTGGTTGCTGCAGTCAGGGACTCCATCTCAGCATGGGTCATCCACACGTTACTGGTTGACTGTGGGAAGAAAAGAAAACAACACAAACCACACATAAAGTTATCAGGACTACTATTTGTTAGATTTGTTATATTAAAGTGGGGCGAAAAGAGTCTGAGACGACATTGAAGATATGGAATTAAAAATCAAACAATCTAATCTAATAAACATTAAGATTAAATAAAATTAATACAAATAGTTAAGATATTTGATCACTAATTATTTGTACATACTTTGTACAGATGATCAAATACATCGGGAGAGGCATGAGGGTGAGTAAATGAACATTAAAATTTTCAGGTGAACTATTCCTTTAATTCTTCATTTGTGGTCTCAGATTTTTTAAACCCACTGTAATTTTATAAAAGAATAGTAATTATTTGATGGTGCATTTAAGCGTACGGAGCGTGTGCTGGCCGGGGCTGAGGGACTGGTCAGAGACACCATCTCTTGAATGGCCAGTCTCAGTTTGAGGCGGTGCAGAGGGTTACTAATGCCAATCTCTCTCTGGATCTCTGTGTCTGACAGGTTAGCCATGATGGCTCCACTCTTCACGTTAGCACAACATGCTGCCACGTACCACGCCGGCATGCCCACCCACAGCTGAGAGAGAGAGAGAGTGAGAGGAAAGAACAAAACTTTGAGTACTTGTTTTAGGAAAGTACAAAACTAACAGGGCATCAAAGTAACACAGAATGGAAGTAGATGATAATGGCAAATTTTCAAACATAATTTATCAATATAAAACAAAACAAGCCCCCTTTTTATCCATTGCAACAGTTAGATATGGAGCCATACTTCCAGCCAGGAGACAACAGTAGGTCCATCCCAGGATGCAAAGGGTAGCCCCTGTCGGCATGCCTCCTCCAACAGCTCGTGTCTAAAAGAAAGGGAGGGATGTTCATTCAGTACAAAGAATCAGATACAGAGTGTGAAGGAAGCTTCTCTTGTATGAGTAAAATTACTTCTTCTTGCCTGCGACGGTCCTCTGTCCACCGGACCGGCCATCTCAGTGAGTCCAAGGGGATCCACAGAGCCCAGGTCATCTGAGGGGTCGAGGCTACAGGAGACACAGAGATGTTAACGGTGACAATCAAGTGAACAGGACTGACTAAACAGTAGTTTTTAAACACTTTAATTCCCATTAAAGGAACATAAAATTGTCAATTACCAAAGAAATCACTTTCAGGTCAGTTTATCCTGAAGCGATTGGTGTCCCATAGATTCCCAATGTAAATTCCATTGCATTGATATAAAATAAGATTGAATACAAATGTATATAAAGCTTTTTTAGAAATCAGAACATTCCTTTAAAAATCCCATAAAGTCAACATTGGAGTTTTAGTTTATGTCTATTAGCTTTGAAGCTACCTAGTGCACTGTATTAAAATTCACTTTTAGCCGATATACACACCCATTTAGGGTCCGTTTTAAAAAGTTTTTTTATAAATTCAACAAGGATACAATAAATAGATTTAAAAAAATGACAGTATGGACATTTATAATGTTAAGAAAGGATTTATATTTCAAATAAATGCTGTTTGTTTGAACTTTCTATTCATCAAAGAATCCTTCAAAGAATTTCTATTCATCAAAAGAAAAAAATATGAAGCAGCTCAACTGATTTCAACATTGATAATAATCAGAGATGTTTCTTGAACATCAAATCAGCATATTAGACTGATATACAGTAATCTGAAGGATCATGTGACACTGAAGATTCGAGTAATGATGTTGAAAATTCAACTTTGCAAACACAAGAATAAATGACATTTTAAAACATATTACAATAGAACAGTTATTAAATTATAATAACATTTCACAATATTACTGTTTTTACTGTACACATAAATGTAGCATTGGAGAGTAATAAATTAGAGACTTCTGTCAAAAAAATTTTTTTTAATTACCAACCACAAGCTTTTTAACACTAGTGTACTTCAATACAACGTACTTTGTGTTCCAGGAGAATGTACCAAGAATATTGATGACTCGTGTTGTACTACACAGATTTTTGTCCAATCACGTGCTCTCTATAGAATGCACTCCCACTAATGTTAAAGCAAACAACTAACATATAGACCTTATGCGGCAGATAAACATGCACGCAGCCATCTTTAGAATATTGTCTTTTAACTTCTTTAAAGTTTTGTGGTCGCTCTGTATATTTCTGTGGCATCGCTGCCAAGAATTTACTTATTGTAAAGTAAACGAAAGTTATCATGAGCATTGTAATGTTTCAAGCAGATGTCCTTAAGGGATATCTCCACTTTTTTTGGAAATAGGCACATTTTACAACTCCCCCAGAGTCTTCCCTCATTGACTTCCATAGTATATATTTTTTCCTACTATGGAAGTCAATGAGACCAGAAACTGTCTGGTTAGGCTACTGATATTCTTCTAAATATCAGAAAATTGGCTGAATGGATTTGAAAACGGTAAAACCCAACTGTTTAACTCTGGGGGAGTTGTAAAATGAGCCTATTTCCAAAAAAAGTGGAGTATCCCTTTAACAAATGTCAGTATACCCGGCAAAATTCTAAAACGAGCCATTCATTCATAAAATAAGATTGCAGTGAAAATACAAACCGGAAGACAAAAGACAACGAGTGTGCAGTGCTGAAAAGGGGCGGGCTACATAAGGTCTATAGCGAATCATGTTCTATGACTGTGACATAAAAAAAAGTTATTCATTACTTTAAAAGGCAATAAGCCAGTTGATATGTCCAAACCAAACTAATAAGTTCAATAGGAAATAATTTAACAATTTAATTGTGGGCCTTTAAGAAACATTTCCTTTAGATTTTACTGTATTTTTAAGTTAGACTCACCCAGAGATGCTGACTCACGTCCAGGCTGACCCATTCGGACCTTTTCCTTCTTCCCAAAGAGCCGGCCGATGGAAGACTTGATGCTTTTCTTTTTGCTGGCCTTGTGGAGGGAGTCCTGGCTGCTGTTTGAGCTACTGCCATCAGCTGAGAGACTGAAGTCCACAGAGAGAGACAGTGAAAGGTCAATTATACAAGGAAATTAAGACTGAAGTTTGAAAAAAAGTTGAAATAAATAAATAAATAAAGAATATCATTCATATGCATGGATTGATTTCGGGACGGGGCGGTTAACGCACCTTCGGAATTCACGACTGTCATCCAACATTGCACCAGGGTGAGTGTGCGTCATCCTGTCCAGTCGCAGTGCACGAGGGGTGGGAGGAGGGGTGGAGTCCAAAAGGGCAAGGGACCTGTCGTCATCTTTGTTGTTCTGATGGGTAGAATGGGATAGAGTCAGCTGTTTGCACATGTTTATTCAACGTGTGATAGCAGTACTTCACACATGCTTCTACCTGTCTGTCTGTCTCGCGTGCTGGGGAGTGGGGTAGGCGGGGAGTGGAGTGCCCAGAGCTGGGTGGAGAGGGCGATGCCAGGGTGGAGGATGTGAGGGACGGGGGGATGAAGCCACGTCCTGTGCTGTCCCGTCCCAGAGAGGTCGGGGGAATAGGAGGGCCATCCAGAGCCACACTGCTGACTCTACTCTCAATTTCTTCAGCACGAAGCTCTGTGCTTTCCTTCTCTTCCTGAATCAGCCTGAAGAAAATATGACAGGTGGGTAAGACGAGGGCCTCTGCAGGTTTCATGAAGATAAATGAAAGACTTTCTTTTCCCCAAAGAACACTTAAATGGAAATTGCCATTATATTTATTTTTTTTATTTGAAATGCCTTGGGGTCACTTATAAATGATTGAACACTTGGAAGCTTATAAACTCTTAAATTCCACTAAGGGAGCAAAAAATACAAATTTACCTTGAATCTAACAAGGAGTCAATTACAAGTGCTGCATTCCCTTCATACAACATTTCATATTAATGCATTTTGAAAACACTTTTGGCTCCAATTTAAAACTTTAAGGCATTCAATAAAAAAAATAAAAATAAAAAACAGTTAGACATTTGCGATTATTTTTGGTGTGTGGTGTTTACTATTTGACTAGTTGTCCAACAATCTACTAGTCAGTTAGTGCTGACTAGTTTATTCAAATAAATATAAAATTTGAGCTCAGTATTTTTTTAATTAATGCTTTGATTCAGCAGGGATGCTTTAAATTGATCAAAAGTGGCAGTGCTTTTATAATGTTAAAAAGATTTCTGTTTATCAAATAATCCTGAAAGAAATGATCACGCTATTCACAATTATATTAAGCAGGATAAATTTCTATATTAAATAAGAAATGTTTCTAGAGCAGCAAATCAGCATATTTTGACATATGTGACAGCTTTAAGAAAAATAAGCTTTGACATCACATGAATAAGTTACATTTGAATATATAAAATTAATATATTCAATATAGATATTTTAAATTGTAATATTTCACAAAGTTACTGTTACAATGTTACCAACTAGTCAAATTTGAAAATATAATACTTTAAATTTACTGATGGTCCCTGCCATATAACCTCCCTCCTGCTCTTTCCAATTAACCTCCCTTTCAGAGCGCTCTGCATTTCTCTATTTTAAATAAAAGTTTGATTTTTCAAAGCGGTCTCCAGGTCCCTCCGTTTCGAGTAAACTCACTTAATCTCTTTGTTGATGGCCTCCAGCTGCTCCTGTAACATAATAGCCAGAGTCTGCACATCTGTCTGGCCACTTGGTGAGAGCAGCTCTGAGCCGAAGAGCGTATCGCGATCCTCTTCATCATCAGAACACCTGTCCTCCACGCCGCCCTCAAACCCAGTGCCAAGCAAAGCTCCGGTGTCCCAGTCGCCGTACTGCAGGAGAGAAAGGCAATAAATGACCTGTTTGATTTCATATCAAGCCATTTTGTTCACCAATTAGCAAGTTCAAACAAAGATGTTCTCACTTTGCTAGTATCCTCCCTCGCACCGCCCCAACGTCCACGATGAGCCCGTCTGACCACTCCTCCTGTGCCTGTGTTTCCATAATGATCTAGGTGGGTAGTGGAGCCAGCAGGAAGTGACCCTCCTCCTTGGGAGTACCTTAGCTCCAGAGCACTTCCTGGCAGAGACCTAATAAGGAAACAGTGGAGGTCATGGTTAGAGTTAACATGAAATTTGACAGTTTATGTTATAATGCCCACTTTTACTTCACAATCCACATGATTCCTGATGGATAAAATCATAATTTTCCTCAATACCGCTTTATCGATCAAAAGTTTGGGGTCTGTAAGATTTCTCTTTTAATATATTTCAAAACGCTTTAAGTTTTAAAAACGGATTAAGAATAATTAATCCAGTCTTCAGTGAAACATGATCCTTCAGAAATTGTTCTAATATGTTGATTTGTTGCTCAAGTCATATTTCTTATTATTATCAGTGTTGAAAACAGTTGTGCTGCTTAATATTATTGTGAAAACATGATACATTTTTTCAGGATTCTTTAATGAAGAGAAAGTTTATTTGAAGCGTTTCTCTTTACTGTCACTTTTTTTTACATCCTTGCTCATTAAAAGTATTAATTTCTTTAAAAAAAACAAAAAAAAACAACAACACTGGCCCCAAACTTTTGAATTTGAATATGAAGTAAAATGGATTGCAAACTTTATAATAAAGATGAACTAATAAATCTCCTAAATACCTCATAAATAATGATTTAATATAGGACAGCAGAAATGTTATGTGTCTAACCGTGAGTAAGAGGAACCAGGTCTTCCTCTCAGCTGGTCCAGCTCTAGCTGAAGCCTCTCCAGCTCTGCAATCAGTTGATCCTGGGAAGAATAAGACATTATTATCTGATAATGTAGCCATCTAAATACAGGTCAAGTGAACAGAACCTTTTTTAGCATTAAAGTTTAGGAATGTACCTTGTTCGCTAAGAGATCATCTTGGATCTTCTTCATGTTAGCAAGCTCCTCAGAGAGAGCATTCTGTAAAACATAATAACAGGCTCTTACATTCATTTAACTATCAGACATTTTTATCTAAAGAACTTTGTGTGTTTGGGAATCAAACCAATGACAGTGGCACAGTTGAAGGAGTAGTTCACTTTTCAAAAAACTTTTGCTGATAATTTACTCACCCTCATGTCATCCAAGATGTCCACGTCTTTCTTCTTCAGTCGAAAAGAAATTAAGGTTTTTGATGAAAACATTCCACCATTTTTCTCCATATAACGCACTTCATTGGGAACCAAACAGTTCAAGGTACAAAAGACACTTTCAGTACAAACTGCAAACTGTTCAAAGGGCTTTAAACGATTCCAGACAATGAATAAGGGTCTTATCAAGCTAAATAATTGCTAATTTAAAAAAACAAAAAACAAAAAAAAACTTTCGAATCTTTTTCCGAGTCAATTCGTTTGTTGAATGAACCAAATGACTCGGAAAAAGATTTGTTCATTTTGATGAACGAGTTCGAACAGGAGAGTCACAAACGTCGCAGAACAGAGCAAGGCGACCATTTGAGCTTATAAAACTTTAACTTTGTTATTTATTTATTAAATGAGCGATCATTTCGCATGATAAGACCCTTTTTCATCGTCTGTAATCGTTTAAAGCCCTTTTGAACAGTTTGCTCTGAAACTGTCTTTTGGACCTTAAACTCGTTTGGTTTCCACTAAAGTCCATTATATGGAAAAAATGCTGGAATGATTTCCTCAAAAACCTTAATTTCTTTTCGACGGAGGAAAGAAAGACATGGACATCTTGGATGACATGGGGTGAGTAAATTATCAGCAAGTTTTTTCAAAAGTGAACTACTCCTTTAAGGTGCATGTATTCAGTTCATGTCGGCATTACAATAATTATAATATTTCGACTTGTATAAAGCTTTCACATCCTCACAGAAACTCTGTAATGAAAATCAGGCTTATGAAATATTTCCAGGTTTTCCAGAATCTTGGGAAACCTGGGCATCTTGTTTTAAGAAAGTGTGTTGAGCTAAAAATTATTTTCCTAACTTTTAAAAATGCATCTGGTGACATACCATTTTCAATCTGTTTTTGAACACCACCAAATGCCCACTTCCAAACACACCCACTTGTGTTTAGAGAAACCAGAAACAGCCAAATTATACTTCCCTGAGATTAGTTAACTACAGTATTTGTTCAGGCATCCCACAAATGGATTTTGAAAATATGCAGTTCTGAACATTCCTACACCAATCTAGTCATGTTTTCTGTGTTCAGAAACATGTCTTCTGTTTCTGACATTAAGCTCAAATTACATTTAGGCCATTCATCACTGATTCTCTGATGAGAAATGCATTGAACACCTGCTTTCGTGCTGGAATTATGTGGGAGCACACAAAGAGGAAGCCTGAAACTCCTATTAGGCACAAACATAATTGAGGCAACATCTGGATTTTGAGGTAAACACCAAAGACGTGGTGACATGTCAAGGCTATTTTTCTGCTTTCTCTACGTGTATGCGGCGTCGACAAAGAAATCAAATCTGAAATTGTGGAGGATCATACCTTCTCCTCCAGGGCAGCCATTCTCTCCTTCAGGTGCAGCTGAAGTCTCTCATTGGACTCAGACAGAAGCTTGTCCACCGTGTCAGAGAGACGCTTGTTGTGTTCGTCGTTCATCCGCTCCCTCTGCCTTGCCTGAGGGCAGAGAGAGAAAGAGAGGGAGAGGTGATGAACAGAGAAAGGAGAAGGATAATGAATATTGAGTATATACTTGACTATCAGTTGGTTAGTTAAAGTCATAAATCCCATCCGCTTTAATGATAGAAAAATAAGCAAAGAGCTACAAGAAACATATTAGATCTGTTCCTTACCAGCTAAAAGTTGCCATTAAATATAAACAAAATATATAAACCACTTTTTTTAGAAAGTAAAGATGTGAAATGCTTAAAATGTTAGTTTTTTTTATTTGTGCAATACTCAATTCTAGTCTACTTATCAAATTGGTTTCATATACTCCAAATTAATCTTTTTTTATTATATATTTTTATGTATTTAAAATTAAAATCTATCTAAATATTCGTACATTTTTGAAGATGGTTTTAATGCAAATTGTTTGTGTATTATTTCAAAAGAAACAGGTTGTAGATGTTAACTCATGTGTATTCACACTTGACGAAATGATACTGATGATGAGTCTCATTGACTTCCATAGTATTTCTTTTTCCTACAATGGAAGTCAATGAGACCAGAAACTGTCTGGTTAATGATATTCTTCAAAATATCACAAAATCGTCTGAATGGATTCAAAAACAGTAAAACACAACTGTTTAGCTTTGTGGGAGTTGTAAAATGAGCCTATTTCCAAAAAAGTGCCCCTTTAAGATGGAAGTTTTCACATTAATACAATATGAACCAAACTAACAGAGCAACCAAATCAAACTTCTGTGATTAGAAAATATACATTTTACAACCTTAAACTCAACATTAACATGCATTTTAATTTTTTAATAATCCATTACTTTTTTGTTACTCCAAAAAATCATCCATATTAAAATTGTCTCACTATATCTGAGCCTGACATGCTGAACAAACATAAAAAGAGAGGATGAGTCACCCTCTGTAGCTCCTGATTCTTCTCTTCCAGTTGTGCCTCCAACTGTCTCAGTCGCTCCTCGAAGTTGCCATGACGCTCCTCAGCCTGAACAACAGAGCAAGGATAAAATACATTTTAACACAGTTTGGACCTGTTCTCCATTTTAAATGAGTTAATAGCACATGACCACAAAGAGACAAACATATCTGAACCTGACAGCACACACCTTGTTGAGTGCCGCCACCCTCTGGGCGAGCTGAGCCTCGATTTCGGGCAGCGTCTCGGCCCTCTGGAGGGTTTGCTGCAGCTTCTGTTTAGCATCGTCCAGACGCTCCTGGAGCTGCCTGTTCTTCTCTTCACTCTGAGGAGACCGAGGGATGAGAAGAGACAGAACAATGAGACCAAGACAATAAAGAACACCATAAGGAACAGATTCTCTTCAGGAGGAAAAAGGTGTCCTGTTTTTAGTGGAGACCTGCTAAAAACACACAATGGAACTTAAAATATCAGAAGGTCACTATTGAAGCCACCAAAGAACCAAATGAAAATAATAAAGATTATACACAAAAATAAATCAGGTAAACAACTGTAAGGAAATCTATAATTATATCATTTCAATTAGAATGAAAGGCAAAAACATAATGTGTGTGACGTAAAACCAACATGTCAAGACATATCACAGAGCCTGGAAACAGATTCTAAATTCTTGTATCCACAATTACAGACCTCAAACCACAAACATCAAAATAAATTCACATAGATTTACATTACATTGACACTGATGTGTGGTTTCATTGCCAAGAATGTCTAAATCTTCAGTACATCTCTATTTATTATGAATATAGAGTTGTGCGTTGCAAAAGTTGTTTAATTTTCACGATTTGACAGAAAGGCTTCTAACGAATTTAAAGATATGGAATTAATTTTAACCAGATGCAAAAATAAATAAATAAATAAAAAATCCACACTTTTATTCATTCAATTATTATAAATCTGAAGTCAGATTTTGAACACTAGCAAATAGTATGAGCTTGTTTATATGGATAGATCACGAAAAAGACAGTTAAGAAACAGATTTATTTATAAAAGTACAAAATAAATGTCAAGATTGTCATAGTTTAGGAAACATTCATCTGTGAAAATAAAATTTAATAATAATAATTGAATAAATACATTTTAAATGTTTTTTTTTTCATCAGAATATCAATCAATTTGCATGTTCATTCATTACCATTCAATTTTAAATGAAAATATAGCCTAACTTTCAATAGTCTGGTGTCAGTAAGTTTTTACTTTTTAAAGAAATTAATACTTTTATTCAGCACGGATGCATTAAATTGGTCAAAAGTTTCCACAAAAATATTAAGAGCCAAAACAGTTTCCAACATTGACAATAATAAGAAATGTTTTTAAGCACCATAAATATATCAAACCATAATACTGTGATTTAAATAATAATAATAATTAGGGCTGTCAAACGATTAATCACATCCAAAATAAAAGTTTGTGTTTACATAATATATGTGGGTGCACTGTGTATAATTATTTTATATATATAATTACACACACATGCTTGTATATATTTAAGAAATATTATAATGTATATAGATTTATATATAATTTATATTATATATAAATATAATTTTTTATATATAATTAATATTTTTTCTTAAATATACATGCATGTGTGTGTATTTATATAAATAAAAAAATGATACACAGTGCACCCACATATATTATGTAAATACAAACTTTTATTTTGGATGCGATTACTCGTTTGACAGCTCTAATAATAATCTTTAACAATATTAAAGTTTATCAGAGAATGAAGTTGGCCTTTTCTAGTTTGAATAATTTTATGGGAAAAATCCTAGCTTGTAGTTGTAGTTAGTAACAAAAATCAAGCCCTACTTGTAGATTAATAACCTGAATACTGGAGGGAGCATGACCCCTCTATAGCTGATGGTTATCGCCCTGAGGTGCTAAAATCTGCAATATTTCTTCACAGATAAAAAGTAAGAAAAGTATTGAAAGCTTTTCGAATTAAATAAAAACACAACAAAATCTTCCGGCACAAATGGTTTCCTGAGAATAACCCTCCAGAGACTGAAGATGAACACGCTGTTAAATGTTCCTTCAATAGTTACACCTTTCATGTGTGTCTCTACATGATTTTCCTTTTGTACCTGTCTGTATAAAGACTCTTTGCTGGCAAGCTCGTTCTCCAGCTTGTCTTTGATGTCATGGAGAGAGGTTGCCTCCCTCTGGGCACTGAGGTACCTACAGACAAAAACACACACAGTGAGGATCTGCAGGGCGCTTAATAAATCAAAACTGCAACTCAAACAGTGACTTTTGAACATGCGGACCGAGCTAATTCCCACTAAATCTCAGCAGTGTGATCTGGCCTAATCTGGTCTAGTTTACCTGCGCTCTAAGGTGGTGATTCTTTCCTCCATGTCCTCTCTTTGACACAGCGCCTGCGGTTGAGGGGGTGGAAAAAATATGAGATAAAAGAGAGAAAACGTCAAAAAGAATAAATACATAAGATTAACAGATTGCAGAAATAAACACACACGCACACACACAGTGCTGTGTCTAGACAACAGTTCTACAGTAACTGTTTACCTCAATTGGAGCTGACTATAAAAAGTTATTGCGAAACAAAAAACCTGTTAGAATATTACATAATTGTTATGAGGGAGGAGGAAAAGGCGATGAAAGACAAGAGTAGCAAAAAGGACGAAAGGCAAAGTGCCTTGGGAACTGAGAAAAAAAACAACAACGTGATTCTCCACTATCGAGACTGTACTTTATAGCAGTCGAAGCAGATTACAAGCAACTGCTCAAAGCAAAGGCATTCAGCTTAAATAGGACGCCAAGCCAGCATGGTAGCAAACGACAATTCTGGAAAATTCCATAACTAGCGAGTTGGTGACATGAAACGAGAGCTGTTGCCAAGTTGGCAAGTCATTGTTACCGCAGGAGAGTACGGCGTGCTTCTATTATACAGAAAATTAGACTTCTTGCATGAGGAATGTCAGATAGACAGATGATTATTTTGTTGGCAGTTTGATTGATCTCGCTTTGGCTGACAGGCACACCCATCAACAACTAGAGCACTTTAGCGACAATTAATCACAGGAACCCCTTCCAAATGGGAAGGGAGGCGGGATGACATCAAAACTACGGTTGCGTGACACAGGGCTCTCGATTTTCTTTTGAAGCTCTCTCGATGAGAACTTCACCTTCGACCCACCTCTTTCACGTCCCTCTGAAGCTTCTGATTGGCTTCCTCAGATTTAGCTAATTCCCTCCTGGCGGTAGTGAGCTGCTCCTCGATCTCTCCAACCTGCACATGGGAGACAAGGCTCAGACGTTAACTTGTGCGCATGAACACATGCAAACACAGAAACAAGCCAATGAAACTTGGATGCGTTCCAGCAGCCGTATCTCCCTCTGTCGTTTCTTGTTTTTTTTTTCTTTTGCAATCTTGGAATGCGGTGCACATCCACCAGAGGGCAGCAGAATGTGACACCGTCTTGCTCAGCATCCCCTCTGATCCTGCATCTCTATGGCAACCATAGGAATGCCAGGCTAACTGGAACCTTCTCATCCAAAATGTGTCAGTGCTCAGAGTGTGTCATACTGTAGGTCTTCTCCCACCCCGTCTGTCCCGTATTTCCTTCCTGTGTCTGTGAACATTATATCTCCATAACACACATACACTTGCAAGCTCTGTTCCAAAGCCTAAGTGCCTTTGAAGGCAGTGTCCTAACCATCACAGATATGCTCTTCACTGGAAGGACCTCTGCACTTCACACTAATAGTGCACTTTGTTTTCAAATAATTTATATATCCGTGGAGTTGCCGCAAGCAGGTTGCAATACTCTAATAAAAAATAAAGTGCATAGCACACATACAATTCCATTCAATATTTTGGGTCAGTAAACATTTTTTGTAAAGAAATTAATACTTTTATTCAGCAACAATAAATTAAATTGATCAAAGTGACAGATCAATTTATAACAAAAGATTTATATTTTAAATTAATGCGGTGCTTTTGAACTTTCTATTCATTAAATAATTCTGAAGAAATTGTCTTACAGTTTCAACAAATTATTAAGCAGCACAGCTGTTTTCAACTTTGATAATAATCAGAAATGTTTCTTGAACATCAAATCATCATATTAGAATGATTTCTGAAGGGTCATGTGACACTGATAGACTGGAAGCTGAAATTTCAGCTTTGACGTCACAGGAATGAATCACATTTTAAAATTAAAGAAAAGTTATTTTAAATTATAACTTTTAAATATATTATTTGTAATATATTCAATATTGTTATTTTTACTGTATTTTTGATCAAATACACGCAGCCATTGAGCCTAGCAAACACAGAACGTTCCCTGAACGTTCCCGAATGGTCCCATGAGGTTATTTTTTTTGGGAATCAAACAAGAACGTTATAGGAACGTTCCATATAGGTTATTTTTAGGTTCCATTTTTATAACGTAAGGTGAATGTTCCGGGAACTAGGGGTGGGACGATACAGGTACCTCACGATTCAATTCTGTGGCGATATGTGGTCCACGATATGATAATATCATCGATTCGCGATATCTACGATATTCAATATATTGGGAGAAATTTCATCAACGATATATCACGATATATGTGACTTATATATCTATAAATATAGATATATAAGGGCCCTATAAAATCGGTTTTATTTTTTGGGAATTAGTTTTTTTTAACCCTTGGCTGTTATTTTAGTCGTAAAAAGAGTGTGCTTTTAAAAGTTAATGATTAAAATGTATTAAAAAATACAAATAAATTAGGAATGACCTTAAATTTATTGAGGTAATATAGACATTTAAGTTACTCAGTAGCCTTTTCAGGACAAATACTGCATAATGCAACATACTGTAACACTGCACTCCCAAGTAACAACAAAATATGGTTATGAGCTTTAAACTGTCCAGTAATATAAATTATATAAGTTTAAATAAAGTCACACTCTGTTGCTCACGGAGTTCGCTTCGCTTTTGTCCAGTCCGGCACCTCATAGACAGACGCGGTGTGCACGTTGTGTGTGTGTGTGTGAGAGAGAGACGCGTGAGTGAGAGAGAGACGGAGGGAGAGCGGGGAAATACAACTGAAAGAATACGCTGCGTGTTTTTAATAGTGTTAAAAACCGAAACGCAGTATGTGGCGGCGAATTAGTCAATGTGTGGGAAACACTGCATAAGTCACGTGCGAACTGCTCGGCACTGACGGCTTATAGCGTTGAGTTTCTTAACTTTTAGCCGACGAAAGCAGAGCCGTGGAGAGCCGCTTCGCCATGCTTTCATTGTTTTGATTTCATCATTGTAGCTGAAATGACAGGTTGGTGGGTTTGTGTCGCCCAGATTTGCTTCCCCTGGTCTGTTTGCGCCACTTTACCCCTATTTACTCGAACAGCGCCTCTCGCAAACAGAATGGTAGATATTGGGTAGTGACAGTGACACTGACAACGGGTAAATTAATCATTTCATGTTGTAATAAAATATCGATATTGGGCGTTAGTGTATCGATTATTTATTGCAACAGAGAGCACAACAATATATTGCAATATCGATTTTTTTCCCACCCCTACCGGGAACGTTCCCCTAACCTTAAACCTAAATTTGTTTGCTGGGTAAAAGCGTAACTTATTTCAAAAACTTAATATTTTTATCATGAAGTATGTATACAAGATATAGTAATTGATATAAAATGTATATAAAATGTATAATAAAACAAATAAATGGCACTGAATTTTTTATTTTATTATTATTTAAAACAGATTCAAATTATTTCGCCTTGTCTGCCATCTTGGAATTATTTATTTCACAGCTTGATGCAATGCATTATGGCTGAGATATCCAAACCTGCTTCCTGCTGAATTTAGCTCCAACCCCAATTAAACACACCTGAACCAGATAGTCAAAGTCTAGTCTTCCATATTAGGAACCTCCCGGCCAGTGTTTTTGAGTAGGTTGGACACCACATAATTATGAAATTGCCTTCTCTGTGAAGGATACATGTGATGTTGCTTTGGATAAATTTGGTTAGAATTTGTCTTCCTTCTGAATCATTTTGTTATCTCAGGATTGTGCCTATTATGATGTCTTAAAATGCTTCCGCTGTAGGCAGCAGTGCAGCACTCACCTGTCTGCACATGAGCGCCAGTCTTTCTTTTAATTGTGAAAGCTCTGCTCTCTGTCTCTCTATCTCTCCCTCTCTCTGTCTGTCGATCTCGCCGTCATCCAAGATGGAGGAGGGGCCGTTCGGGAGCCGCTGTGTGAAAAACAGAGAACATGAGGAAAAGAACAGTGAAAAGATTCAATACAAGATTCAAACCGTCGTGACTCACCTCTTTTCCATTGTCCAAACCCCGCTCTCTCCTTTTAATCTGATCCCGTAAAGACAGAACCTAAGCATAATGAACAAATCTAAGCATGCAAGACCAGCGTGCCACATACAGAGAGAAAAGGGGGTACAAACATATATAACTAGTATGATATTTACCTCATTTGTAGATGATTCCAGCTCTTCCTCTAGAACAGCGACTCTCTCTAAACCCACACGCAATCTCTCACGCACCTGAGGGAGAGAAGAACAATAGACAATGAATCAACAGGGAGAACCTGTCCAAAAAAAAATCACCTCTTTGAAGAGACACAGTTATTCTATTGAAGTCTAGCTGTTTACACATTAATATCAAACATCTTATTGAGTTTGTAAAGTGTAATCTGAGCATGTTCATCTGCTTCATTGATAGCTACTGTGTGGCTTTTGATGTCTTTAAATACAGTACATTGGTCATGTGGGTTATTTTTTTGATACTTCTATGGTGCTTATAGTCATATTTGGAGCTTCAAACCAATGTGTTCTCATCATAAGCAGGACTAACCAGCACAACACAATGACAACAGAAACTAAAATTCAGATATTTGGATTTAGCGTCATTCCGACATGGTGTAGCGAAGGGGTGCTGACCTTTTCATCCAGGGCTTTATGGTGTTCGAACAGGGACTTGAGGGCCTTGAGCACCTCCACCTCGCTGGAGACTCCAGCAGGAGACTGAGCCTGCCTCTTCACCACAGTCATCCTCAGAGAACGCTCGTGACGGGACACCAGGCACTCCAGATGCTCCAACAGAAGCTAGAAGGCACGGGAAAAAAACAGAGATGACAACAGTGGCTCAAGTACAAGTTTATCAAGCGATGAGAATACTTCTTGTGCGAAAAAACAAACAAAAATAACGACTTTATTCGACTATTCCTTTTCTTCCTTGTAGGCTTGAGACGAGAGTTCAAGAGATTTTACACGACGCATTCGTTCTCGTCGCTTGATAAACTTAAGCCACTGTAGTCACATGGAAAATGTAAACATTTTCTTCAATGACTTTCTGGACCGTCAAGTTTCAATCCCTCAGGCATCCTATGTAGCAGTGATCCACCTCTCAGATTTAATAGCAATTTGTGTTCTGAAATTAATTTCATTTTTTGTGTGAGAAATTTCATTTTTGTAACTAACCCTTTAAGGTAAATTGAAAAAACAACAAACAAAGAAATTCTACTTTGTATTGTTCCTTTAACAATGAAATTATTGTTGTATTTATTAAAACAAAGTATATTTCTCATCAGGTTTTCTCATCTTTTTTACATTTATCCTATAACTAACCACCATAAAAAAAAACTCAATGGGATCGGGGAGGCAACAGAGACGCTGCTTCCCGCAGTAACTTTAACCACTCATGTGGCTGTTGGACAGTGTCAACATTTTGATTATACATGTATTACGTTTTAATGGCATATTTTTTTCTACAGTGGATTATTTTCCATTTTTTTAAGAGGCACATAAAAATGCCTCCCTTGCCTCCTGGGTGGAAACTTCCCTGCAAGAGTAGGATATTGCACCAGTAGCCAAAACATTTCATCAAAAACAAACACCCTAAACAGAAAACCACAAACACACACAGGCGATATAAAGAGGATATGATGTCTGTTTCACACACACAGATTATGGTTATGGGGTTACTGACCCGTGTATTGTTCCTCTCCGCCTTGAGCTCAGCAATCTCCTCTTCTCTCTCCAGCAGCTGCTCCCGACATACATTCAGCTCTTTGGTCAACACCGCAAACTCCTGCTCACACACAAACACACACACAACAACAGAAAATGAGCTCTGTTCTGATCTTTACAGGCTCTTTACAATCAACACAAATAATCCAGAGTGTGTATCCAGTGCAGTGGTCAGCTTGAAATATATTTACAGATCACTCACACACACATAATGTAGAAATAAACACATACACCATATACATGTGTCCACTATGTCTGGGCTTCAGACAGCCAGCCCACGGACCACCCATGACTCACTGACCATCTGAGGCATTACTGCACACACAACTGAAATGCACTTTCTCAATCTGGCAAGATCTCGTCTGATTCGCTGACTTCACCACATGTAAGGGTGTGTCTGAAATCACTGTGTGAGCAGGTATTATAATTGACAACCATTAAAAAAGTAGGCCTAAGTTCTATATAGCATGAATGAAATTCAGACATACTATATATCAGCCATTTTGTTACAGTCATGTGATCGACCAGTATCAGTTGCTTTGCTTCACTGCCATTCATAAATTCTCTCCCGTAGCCTGATGGGACAGTAAAGTGTCCATCGCATGTGCACTTCAGTGTCTTGCCAGAAATAGCAGGTCATCTGGGTACATTTCACCTACTGTTTTCCGAATACAGGCGGTTTTTGCTCCAAAAACAGATATTTTTGTTCGTTTATGGCCAGTTTGGCCTGTTATAGAGCAAATAAATAAGAAATACATTTGGGGAAAAAAAGGCAACCAGTATCAGAATTGGCTCAGTTGCTTGTAAAAAAAAATCAGACCCAGCCATACAAAATCATGATTGATGAATTATATTTTGTATTTACAAATATTTATATTTACAAGAAAAACTTTCAATGAAAGCAAGTGGTCAGCAAACTTCAAAATTATTAAAAAATATCTTAACAGTATGTAAACTGAAATCATATTTAATTTTCCACCTCAATAACTATTATTTTTATTAAAACACAGAATAAGAATCTTGAATCAATCATGCTTAATTCGATTTCAACTTCCAGCTTGAGTTAATAATAAAAGGTTTGAAAACAAGTAGCATTGTCATAATTACAGAAATTATAGAGTATATATCTTGGCCTATATGGGGCGCCCTCAGGTCAAAACGTTTGAGAACCTCTGCTTTACATTACATTTTTAAATAGTTTATTAAATAGTTTATTAAACTTGAACTATTTAATTGTATATTTTATATTTCTATAAATGTAATTAATGTGTATAAACCAATCCAGATAGGAAGTAGTAATTTACTCTCTTTGAGTAGAGAATTTAATGGTCTTCAAAAATTAAAAAGTACAAAGTATTTCTCCATCTTTGGAAAGACCATCAGACGACAGCAGCAAAAGTGTAGTAAAGATTATTAAATTTCACATTTGTACATTGAGACCAGAGTTTGTTTGCACTTCTTGTGTGTTTTGTCACAGTTATGTGTTTTTTGTTATATCCTTATGTGTACGAGCAGTGTTGCATTGATCTCTTGTGTTGCATTGATCTCCTGCTCTTTGTGTATGTGCATATATTCTGCAAACAAATCGCCGATCCCAACAACTGAATGTGTTAATGCATTGCCCTAAAAAACATGAGATTAACCACAAACTATCAACATTAAACAATTTCATTTATTGACAGCCCAGTGTGATTTCATCAGTTGTCTAAGGCTGTTGATTTGTAACAAAGGCTGGTTTCATAAATGCCAAAATCTTGGTACTCGTACAGCCAAATCTTGTTTGTGTACATGTGAGACTGAATCAGAGCCTGTTACTTTTTTGCTTTTGCTGTGTGAACAGATGACAAAGTCCACATTCTGAACACTCCGATGAGCAACTCTCGGGTGTAAGGTCTTCATAGCACCATGTTGTGTAAGATGACATATGGCCTCACATGGCTGCCACTGCGAGCCTAAAGCCACGCCATCTTTTTCTAGCTATACCTATATATGACCGGGTACCTTCATCAGGAATCACGCATGACACGCCTTCCCTGTCTTACGTAGATAGAATTCGCCATGTGCACGTGGAAGCATGTACAATGTATTTACTTCAATGTGCTGTAGATATTGGGGTTTTTATTAGACGAATGTTGAAATATGCGTGCGAGATGACATGGCAAACGTTCTTAAGTAAAGAACCACCAGTAACTTAACCTAAAAGTCAATCAAATCCTGTTCAATCAAGTCAGCAAGTCTTTGGACATAAATAAAAGTAAATCTGAGCCAAATCTTTCTAACCAAACACATTCACTCTGCAATGCAAACCAAACCCCAATCAAAAGGCATTTACCAAGCAAAACCCAATTCGACCAATCATGTTGCATGCTCCTTCTGAGCTCATATCGGCCAATCATGTTCCCTTTCCGTCATGGAATGGGTTTGGTGGGTCATGTCTCCATCCATCCCGTCTATATCTAACTGCCTCGCTTTCTGCCAACAAGCAAAAATGGGGAAAGAAGCTGGATCAAGAATAAGGAAAGGAAAAGGAGGAGGAGTAGGGGGGCTAAGCTTAGGAGTGGTATAGTGGTACACAGATGGTAACTCAGTGGGCCCATAGGACTTTGGCATTCTGGAAATGTACCTTGCTGAGATTGGACTAGAATTATGTTTGGCACAAGTATGCCAAACACAATTGCGTGATAATGTGCTGCCTTATTTCTTGCTCTCATTCAGACTCCTACAACAGTTCCACTGACACAAAGGACCTCAACAATGGATTTACATCCTCTTTTTCAGTATTTCTCAATTCGTTTTTTGTCTCATACGCCCAACACTGATGGGATGCACCGACTGAACTCTGAATGTATCACTGCTCTGAATATGAGTCTGCCTATTTCAGGGTGTTTGCATATGTTTGTGTCTATGTGTATGTGCGTGGGATATTGATTCCCCTCTTCTCTGTGGTGCTTATGTGCCCCTTAAAGGTACAATATGCAGGATTTTTCGCCACCAGGAGTCGCTAACCTCTTACAATAACAAAGGCGTATATTAATGACATATATTCCGCATTGAGCTGAATTATGGATCTTGTCGTTCAAGCTAATGGATCTTTTATGGATGAGTGAATACACTGATGTTTTTAAACTTGACTGTAGTATGAAGCAGGGCGCGATTGCTAGACATATACCAGCACCACATGCAATGCGAGTCCCGCACATATAAAGGAATAAGGACATTTCATTCTACCGAACTACACGCAAGTGCTGAATTAATACTCACACAGGTCAGTTAATTAGAGGAGTTAAACTTGAGGTAACGCAGCACTGTTTCACTTGCTCTAAGAGTTACACTATCACTAAACGGCATTTGAGTGTGTTGAACGTTGTTAGTTGGGTTGTGTGTTGGCTGTATGAGACTAAGGCTCAATCCCAATTCACCCCTTGGCCCTTCCCCTTAGCCCTACCCCTCCGTTTTGTGCGTTCACGTCTAGGGGAAGGGTGTCCCGATTCTTGTTGAGATCGAGGGGTAGGGCGAAGGGGTAGGGCTACATAGCCCTCGAAACGGAGATTTTTCAGAAGCACACTCCAAACGGAGGGCTACGAGAAAGTTCACGGAATGCATCGCAAATCACCGGCGAGATGGATCGCAAACGGTTAAACATTTAAATTTAGCGCCAGATGATTCCACCACGCACTTTATTTACTCTTATAATAACACTATAGCCGTTTAAATTAAGAAATGGTACCATAGTTACCTTTCCGATCAGAAAAGACATACATTTCGAGGAAGGGATGTTATAATCATCATGTTTATTCAAAGTTAAGAGCAGCTGCGCTGATTGTCAGTTGTTGTCATGGAGAAATCCTGTTGGTTAAAACTCTGTAACGGCAGAGCCATCGCCGACGACTGATGACGTATCGGGTTCATGAAGGGTTGTTCCATTTCGTAGGGGAATATATCAACCCCTTGGCCCTTATAACTCCGTTTTAAGGGCCAAGGGGTACACTCGAAAACAAGGGGTAGGGCCAAGGGGTGAATTGGGATTCAGCCTAAGTACGTTAAGCTAGATTAACATTAGAGAATAACATACAGATCATATTCTAACATTTCATCATGTTGAACTAAATAACAATGATTATCTACATTTGCTCACCTATCTAATAAAGTAACATGCAACACTCGCGTCTCTATCAAGTCAAAGTTAGCCGCTGATGTGGAGCTTTCGGCATCTAGAAAGATGTTAAAGGAGCTGTATGTAAGATTGTGGCCAAAACTGGTACTGCAATAACATTAAAAATACCATAGAGCAGTGTATCCCCTTCCACCGACTCAAGGTTCCCAGATAGGTGTCAGGATCCAAAATTTTTTTTATCTGACACATTTGTAGCAGCTGACTGGTAGATCGGTGGAGGGTGGAGCATCATACCAAAACACAACATGACAACATCAACATCAGTTGAGGGCTGCAACTTTACTTTTTAAATGACAATATCCTGGCTGGACTACTGTTGTCAGTGATATAAGTATTTGAAATGAACATGATTTCTTAATGTCTAGTGATTTATCAGGGCCATTTTATGATTATTTTAAATAAATTTCTTACATACAGCTCCTTTAATCTTTGTTTTAGTCCTCTTTTTGTCTCAATATCTGCTTGCCATGTTCCATAATGTTTGAACAAAACAACAACAGCGTGAGCGTCCTGCTAGGCATAATCGGCATAACCCAGCTATTAACGTCTGTCGCCATAGTTACTATTGCAGTACGAGGTCAAACCTGGCGGAAACCGTGGGTAACACGGATATGACGCCATTGACTGGCGACTCCTCACCCCTGCTGACACATCCCGTTTCCTTGGTTAAATTCGCAATTTTCCCACGATTTACAAATATTTGGAAACATTTGGGATATTGTAATATTATAAGTAATCAACTAAAAAAATGTTTTACATTGGCCTAGTGGTTTTTGAATATTTTTCTGCAAAAATCCTACATATTCTACCTTTAAATTCCCTTTAAATACATTCTCCCAGAAAATGGGTCTCTTCGATTTCAGAGCCACATGTCAGTGGCGGTTGGTTCCAAAATTGATTCCAAGTGCTATGTAAACTGATCATTAGTCACTGAACATTCTCTTTAGACTGCAAAAAAATGTTTTGTTCATCAGTAATTTTGTCTTACAATTTAAAACAACTGAACATTCTTAAACCAAGATTCATTTAATAGAAAAAACAAAACAAAATGGTACATTGTGATGATGTTGGGCTGGAGCGCCCTCTCGTGGCACTCGAGGGCAATCCAGCCAAACATCATCACATACTCGGTGGGATTGCCCTCGAGTGTCACTAGAGGGCGCTCCAGCCAAACATCGTCACATATGTAGAGCATCACAGTCCCACCCACAGCCCGATGGAGCATTGGTGCCGGAAGTAAATTTCCCATTCATTTCTCCCATTGACATTTTGTAAAATCCATATCTAAAGAGTATTAGAGCATGTCTGAGGATAACCAACTATGGCTGAACTCATAAGCATACAACATATCATTTCGAGTGAAAAATTAAGAGAAAAATCAAAAATAAAAGTCAAGGGTACAAGCCTGTGTACATATTTTCATTTCTGAGCAAAGGAACTACTCCTCCCATAAACCACTGTGCTCTCACAAGTCGACTGAAAGAGCCTTTTGGGTGACTTCCAAATCTGACAACGGCCATGAACTTTTTCCTCCAGTGAATTTTATTTAGTGAATGTGCAGGGAAACTCCTTTTCCTCGATTTACTGAAGCTAATATGTAAAACGCATTTGAAGCTGCATATGCTAAAACATTGAGCATCTGGCTCGCTCATAGGCTGTGCTGTGGCTACTGCACATCCAATGGCGCGGGGCGTGTCAAAGGTGCAACCAATGAGCTTAGCCCTACGTCATTACGCGATACTACAGAGTCTTCACGTGCCTTCAGGGGGTTCAGACACGTTACACGATTTCCACCAATCAGATGCATCACTGTGGGATTGTTCAGGATTGTGGGGCATGAAGTACTTATCCAATACATTGCGAATAAAAGGCATTTATCTTAAAACAAGGTATATACAATCACTTAGTACAGCCGTAGCTGGTTTTAAGTCTGCCATGTATGGTTACGTTTTAATGGCTTATATCCCAACTGTCAATGGAGATATTGTATTAAATTTTTACTTCCAGCACTGGCTGTGGGTGGACTGTGATGCTCTATACAGATGATGAATTACCTTGCAGTTTTTTCTTCAATTCTAGCATAAATGTAACAAAAGTAACTTACTGTACTTTGTTCAATTTTACACTGATAAAAAAGAAAAACATGAATACAGTAGGAAATATGATTGACAAATTCTGTAAAATGGCAAATAGAGAAAACATTTTAGCAATTAAGTCAATCACAATATTTATGTTCAACTCTGTGACTCAAGCAGAATCGTGTTGTGTCTCTTCTGTGCAAAAAGCTTTTATGGAAAGAGCGAGATGTTATGCTGAAATGTTACACAGGAACAAAACTCATAACAACCAAATTCATAGTGACAACAAATTTTATGAAAAATGAAATCCACATTGTATGCAGAGAAAGACTAGCTACTCTTTCTCACTTAGGTAACTCATTCGAGTGTAGTTCAAAGAGTTTGGGATATTAGGAGAGACTCCTTTCTTCTGTACACACATTACTTAAAAGATTCCCTTCTGCAAATAAAAGTGGTTGCCTCTTGCAAAATAGTGTGTACTTGTATGTTCTTCAGCAATATATATATGACAAGACAGACAGGCAGCAAGGATGACAGAGAGGTAGTAAGTGACTTAAGTTGAAAAAACTGAAAGTAATGACGTGTAATTGTAACATTTAAACATAACACAACTCTTCCTAAAAAGACATGCTATTACATGAGTTACAGAGCTGAACAAAACTGTTCTATGATTGGCCTGACAGTAAAATGTCTCATCTGATTCTCAGAGAGTACAAACTTTTGTGAAATGTATTTGTGAAAGAAAATAAGAGGGAAAAATCTCAAAACACAAATCTAAGGTGTCTCAACTCAAATGTATAAAGATTTGCAAATGCGTATTCAACAATCTATTTGTAAATATGAATATAACTCAGTGAACACACTTTTATATTTTGTGAATTAGGTTTACACATTAGTGAATCACAAATTGTGAAATATATATATTTATTTTAAAACTGTTCTGATCCTAAATACACATGCAAAGCCCATAATATATTACATCACCTTAAGCTGCTATGATGTCATTAAAGAGTTTTAACTCATTATTTGACCAAATCTACCAACAAAACAACCAGGGCTGTTCAAGAGATTAAATATTGGCCAAAAAAACAAAAAAGTAGAGCCCTGACATGTAAAATTGTTTACAGAATTGTAGACTAACAGATCATTTAAAAAAGATATGTAGAACACCTTAAATTAGATCAGAGCAGAGAAAACAGTTCAAGACCTGATGCAAAAAGGACCACAACAGCCCACAAGTCTGCAAGATAAAGATTAGCTTGAATGTTAGCCAAATCAGCACAGGTATCAGAATCAGACTGTTTAAGTTCAAGGACAGTCATACAATTCAGACAAGCTTAGTTCTGACCAACTCTTTCTAGATTCTTTACATCTGTATTCATGTAACATTACTTATACTTTATACTTCACTGGCAGTGTATCCTTCCTGAAGACATGGCTCATCTCAATGACCTGTTTCTCCAAACTATTCAGCACAGGACATTCTTAAAGGGACAGGTCACCCAAAATAAATTACTCACCCTCATGTTCGTTCCCAAACCCATAAGACTTTTGTTGATCTTCGCAACACAAATAAAGACCTTTTTGATGAAATCTGAGAGATTTCTGTCCCTCTATAAACAGCTAAGCAACTGACACTTTAACGCTTCAAAAGGTTCATAAAAAGATTGTAAAACTAATCCATATGAATTGAGCAGTTTAGTCCAACATTTTCTGAAGAGATGATTGCTTTTTCATAATGAACAGATTGAATTTAGGTTTTTATTCACATAAACATTCATTACCTCACACGTCAGTTGCGGTAAACAGAAGCTCAAGCATGTTCACCTGACATGCGAAGAACCAAGTGAGGTATCATTTTCATGTTACGCAGCACATTTGAACTTCAGCAGAGAGGTTTGTCTCGATGCGTCAAGCAGGTTCGGTTCAGCTTCTGTTTATTGTACACTGATCGATGTCAGTCAATAAAATACAAAATTCAATCTTTTCATCATATAAAGTGATCAAATCTCTCTTTCTTAATTCATATGGATTAGTTTTACGATCTCTTTATGAACTCTCTAGGTGGTAGTTTGAGTAGTTGTCTATATAGGGGAAACAAATTTCTCAAGATTTCATTCAAAATATCTCTCATTTGTGTTTCGAAAACTAACTAAATGTCTTAAGGGTTTCGGAACAACATAAGTTTAAGTAATTAAAGACAGAATTTTTATTTTTGGGTGAACTAACCCTTTACAGGGAATATTCCAAAGTTTAATACAAGTTAATTGGGCTGTGCAAAAGGTTAATCGCGATTAATCGCATCCAAAATAAAAGTTTGTGTTTACATAATATTTGTGGGTGCACTGTCTATAATTATTTTGTATATATATAAATACACACAGATCCATGTACTGTATATTTAAGAAAAAAATATTATTTATATATAAAATATTTATATTTATTTATAATATAAATTATATATAAATCTATATACAGTATATCCATGAAAATATTTCTTACAAGCATGTGTGTGTATTTATATATATAAAATAATTATACACAGTGCACCCACATATATTATGTAAACACAAACTATATTTTGAATGCGATTATCGCTAATTACGTTCGACAGCCCTACAAGTTAAAGAATATCAACCAGCCTAGTTACAATGACAGTAGTATGCAAATGAACATTACTCAGAGCAGTACTCTTTCTCCATGTTCCCTGCACCCAGGATATCCCCATTTATTTGTCTGCAAAAGTTTGCCAAATACTGGGGCTTTTGTTAAAACTACAGGCTGAACTTCTGCCTTTCTGCTCACAGACAGTCGAGTCAAAAGAGGTGTGGTGCCAAAATCAAAAGTGCATTATGGGTGTTTTCAGTTTTTGGCAAAAGAGGACATCACAGCCCTTTCTTCTGTTTTCTCTAGTAATATATTCAATATTTCTACTGCATGGACACCCAAGTCCTACTAAAAGCCTTGTTAGTGGTGAATTACCCAGCATTTGTGTTTTAATGTTAATTAATGATCACACACACAAAAAAAACAATTCTGACCCTAATCTAAAAAAAAAAAACAGTCATGGTGATGAACTTAAAATGGGAGACAATGGGCCAAGTTTTGAAGAATTTGAAGCAGATATGTGAGACTATCATTTTGTAAAAACATGTACATCAATTCTTCTGTTAAAACATGCATTATTTGAATGGTTATGTAATTCTGTTTAAATCATAATGTTATAGTCACTTTAGGGTTTATGCTGTGCGCTGTCATGGCAACAACATTGTAAAAATGGATAGAACTTTACACAGAAAAGTTTTGTAATTAATTTTTTTCAGACTAAAATCATGTCAAAACAGATGGTCGGTTTTAGATTGATGATTTTAATGTTAACAGATTGGCCTCGTTGTAGAAGTGCCTCACTCTAACCCATGTTTTTGCTTTGTTTAAAAAAAAATCTGTTCTTGTGGTAACCAACATGATGCCACTCCAACAAATGCTGTCAATTAAGCTTGCATGCAACCTGCACTGAACCCTGGATATTTTAAAAAATGTTACTCCAAAGCCAAGATGATCATTTAAAACATCTCAACATGGTGCATCACATATCTTTATCATGCAATTTAAAATAAGGTTTTATAACAAACACACATATACCAGCCCGATCTCATGAAAGTTAGTATCTATGTCACGATGTCATTTCGTGGCATTTATGCGCGAAAACAGTTTTTGCGTGTATATGGCACGCGACTTTCGCGTACATATGATACGCACTTTTTGGCGTATAATATGCACGAACTCCCCACCCCCCTCCCCCTAAACCTAACCAGGGTTTTTTAGTGCGTACCGTATACACGCAAAATCCATTTTGGCTGTATAAATGCCACGAGAAATGACACTCGTGGTATAGATATACGCATCTTCATGAGACTGTGTTGCATATACAGAACCCCGAAGCGTACCTGTGGCAGTGCGATGGAGAGTTGTCTCTGTAGTGAGTCCTTCTCATGACCCAGCTCTCGCAGACGTAGCTGTGCCGTGCCGAGACTGTCCTGGGTCTCTCGTGAGACTCTCTAGCAGCCGCTCTCGCTCCGTCAGCATGTTCACCATTAGAGACTCCAGATTTCCAGTGCTCCCCCCTCGTCTCCACCGCGGGCCTCTCGGCCCCCATAGCCACCACCCATGCCCCCTGCACCGCCTCCCATACCCCACCGCCTCCGGCAGGAGAGGACGGGCCTCCGCCACCACCACCCCGCCCGTCCTCCGAGATGGTGGGCATCACCTCACACATCATCTCTGAGGCCGTGAACAGGTGTGAGAGTTCGTTATCTGATAGCGTGAAGGAGGTTAAAGGTGAGTGCGTGTATGTGTTGGCCTTACAAGTTTGCAAAGAGGAATTTGCCGGAATCACAGTGCACAGTATTTGCGTGCCAGAAAGCCTGCGGCAAACAGTTAAACAACTTGTCATTCATATGCAGATGTCTAGGATGGAGTAACGTGAGGACTGTGGTAAGAATGTGTGCCGTAACAGTCTATGTAATGTGTATGGGAATGTGTGTTGTGTGGAGTATTGCAGATATATTATGCGTACAGTCTTACTTTTCCACTATATTGTATCCCTCAGTTAGTGTCTGTTTGTTTTCACCCTCTATTCAAGCTTTCTTGGTGGAATATCCTAATTACTGTGCTCTTCTTCAAGGGTGGACCAGTACCGCCAGTTTATCTCAGAGGTCTTCTTTTTGAGCTTATTATCCACTGTCTTCCTTTATTTTTCCTCAGTACTCAGGTAGATTCATGAGTTGTGTTGCTATTTCCTGAATGGCTTCAAGGCTCCTGATTGGCTCTTAGTATGTGCTGTTCAAAATCCTTGGCTTGGGTGTGTTTGGGTTGAGCAGCAGGGTGTGGTCTCAGGTGGAACAAACGTGGCAGGAGAAAGTTGGAGGGGAAAGTCGCTGGGTCGCAGGGACTGGATTGGGTGAAAGGAAGGGGTGGGCATGGAGGAGAGTCTTCTACCCAATGGGTTCGAACTTCAAGTAAAGGAGAGCTGAAGAGGGAAATAAAGGAGAGTGACATTAGCACAAATGGTCGAAGCTGGGCATGTGATGAAGAAATCAAGCGTTATAGATCACATCCAGTGAATTCTCAATCTCTCAGCAAACCAGGCTTAGAAAGTAAATCTGATGGGGTGATGTTTCATTTTCAAAGCAGTAAGTGTCCCAAATGACTTTTGGTATTTTGAAATAGTGTTTTTATTGATAAACTCCGGGGACAGCAAAAAAAGGGAAAAACAAGACAGTAAATGGGGAGAAAATAACACAATAAACAAAACCAAGTCTTCTGACAGCAAGAGGGGATGGAAAACTTGAAGGATATCTTACTGGTAAAACATGCTTTCAATGCAAATATTTAATGCATTAAATGTTGCAATACAAGCTGTCAGGTATCAATGGGAAAGGGCAGCATCTGTGCTGTTGGATTACTATCAGCGGTCATTTAAATCTTTAAAACATATTGTGATTATGGACATCATTAAAACACTGAATGGAAAACACTAATGCTTAAAAGTCATCTGCCAATCTTGATGGTGAAAACATTTACATGCACATAACTGTAACTTCCTGATTACAGTCAATATTTGATGTAAGCCATTATTCTGAAAACAGACTTTAATTTATGCCAGTGCTTTTGACATATAACTAATAAGTAATCAGCATATGGGTGAAATAAACAAGATATGCACTTTTTTGTGCCATTTATAGTCCATCATGCATTTTAGTAATTAAATATTGTTCATATCCCTAACAATAACACACAAGCTATGAATTGCAACATGTAGGTCATTACAAATATAGTCCATGATGTTGCTTTTAATTTCATAAATCTTTGTAAGAACAGAAATAATCTCTAGTGTCTCAGCATTTAGCTGTTTATTTCTAATATCCCCACAAATTACCTTTGCTTGAACATATGCACATAAAAAAATTATGTTCGGTAAAGATGGATATTCTGAATAGAACCACAAAAATCGTATTAATAGCCAACACAGACATACATCTAATTCAGATTTCTAGAAACCAAAATACTGGCTTATAGTAAGGCAATGTTACATGACCCTCATCACAATATGACCAAATTCTATTTAACATCAGAATATGATTGTGCATGTAAACGCACTGAGTGAGAGACATGGACTGAAATCACTCGGTTCTTCGACACAGAGTCAGCACTAGATGGTGGCAGACACATTGGGGAGCATCAAACTAATAATAACATTGTAACCATAGAGTTTCCCCATTACAGAAATATGGGAATAGCGTGAAAGAGCGTCCTGTTAC
>JAQIUQ010001620.1:410000-538877 GCA_030378365.1 Hybognathus amarus | reverse complement strand
ATTTCCCCTGTCCTTGTTCCCTGTCCTTTCCATTTTCATTCACATCCTTTTCTTTTCCTCCTACAATATGTTTCTTTTCTTACTATATAATTTCTTTCACAGAGGTACAATCAAAGTGTTCACTTTCTTAAAAGAAGGAAGAGAGTTGAGATTTTTCTATTTCTGAGAATCAAAGACTTCTACTGCACTATAGCAATTATACTGATGTGTCAGGGTGTACCAAATTAGGAGAAAGCTCTCATACATTGGTGTGAAGACGCAACAGAATCAAATGTTCCACAGGAGTGGTTAAAAGGGATTGTTTGATCCACATAAAGTGGTGATGCTATCATGTTTATTCCCCTTCCATAAATCGGAGTGGTGACATGAATATCTTGGGTCTTGATTGCTCTTCACCATCCCATTATGATGTGCTGTCATCACCGCCTTTCATCATTCAAGATGTTTTCAGAGAGATTGATGTTCTTTTATTTTGTTAAAGAAGATACATACATAACATTGTTTATGCCTGTGTACTTAGAAACTATATTAAATGTTTGTGCATGGATGGCACAAAACATTCCTTTTATTATGGCAATCTACTTTATTGCTACTTTATTCAACCCCCTTTATGTACAAAGATCACCAATGGTCCCACACTATCCAGTCATGGCGCTGTGCATGGCGACACGCACCAGCAGTTGGGTGGTTAGTTTGTTTTACGGTTTGTTTCTTGCCATTTATTTGTCTAATAACAATGATTAATGGGGTAGTGATGGTGCAGTGGATAAGACACATGCCTTTGGTGTGAGAGACCCAGGTCGAATTCACTGTGAGACACCTAATGTGTCCCCGAGCAAGACACTTAAAGGGTTAGTTCACCCAAAAATGAAAATGAAGACATTAATTACTCACCCCCATGCTGTACCAACCCCGTAAGACCTTCGTTCATCTTCGGAACACAATAAAGATATTTTTTATTGAATCTGAGAGCTGGATCACTCCTCCATAGACTGCCTAAGGGACTGGCTCTTGACGGCCCATAAAGTCATTAAAGAAAATGTTTAAATATTTCATGTGCCTACAGCGGCTCAATGATAAGTTGATCTAAGCGATGAGACTACTTTTTTGTGCGAAAAACCCCCACAAATAACGTCTTTATTCGACTATTCCATTACTTTCTTATGGGCGCATGCGCGAGAACTGAGATGACGACGTTCTTCTTCGACCTACTTCTGTTACCGGCTGCTCACCGCTTAGGAGTATCACCGACCCTGACCATATAAGATGACGTGCTGATATAGCTGGAAGCGCAAAACTTTCTGTTTACAAGCAGAGGAAGATCTGCCCTGTACATACGCTTTTCAATTACCGTATTTTCCGCATGCTATAAGGCGCACTTAAAAGCCTTTAATCTCTCAAAAACGACAGTGTGCCTTACAATCCGTACTCCGGAGCGCCTTATATATGGATCATCATCTTATACGGCAGGTGGCAGTAATACTCCTGAAGCGGTGAGCAGCCGGTAACAAGAAGTAGTCGAAGAAGAACGTCGTCATCTCAGTTCTCGCGCATGCGCCCATAAGGAAGTAATGGAATAGTTGAATAAAGTCGTTATTTATGTTTTTTTTTTCGGACACAAAAGTAGTCTCGTCGCTTGATAAACTTATAATTGAGCCACTGTAGGCACATGGAATATTTAAACATTTTCTTTAATGACTTTATGGGCCGTCGAAGAGCCAGTCCCTTAGGCAGTCTATGGAGGAGTGATCCAGCATTCAGATTTAATCAAAATATCTTTATTTGTGTTCCGAAGATGAACGAAGGTCTTACGGGGTTGGTACAGCATGGGGGTGAGTAATTAATGACTTAATTTTCATTTTGGGTGAAGTGAACCCTTTAACCCCCTGAGTTGCTCCAGAGGCATGCGCGCTCTGACATATATAGCAATTGCAAGTCGCTTTGGATAAAAGAGTCAGGTAAATGAATAAGTCTTTTCTTTCTTTTGAAAGAAAGGTTTTTGCCACTTTGTGAGTGTTTTTTGCAATCTCCATGAACCTCTACATTATAGCCATGGGTTTCTCCTACTACATAACTTTGTAGATGGCATTGTGAACCCTGTTGCGGCATTTCCAGCAGAGGTTATTCAGTCAGATTCTGAACTGCAGTGAACCATGAGTATCCAAAGCCCAAAGGGATGAGGAAGAGGGGGAGTCGGAGTGCTGTGTGTCAGAGGTTGAAGAGGCAAAGCCATCTTTGAAATCCTCCTCACCCTACAGTTATGTTGGCTAATGTTCTAGTTACACTTTGGAACCAAATTTGAAACTGAGCTTTTGGGCAAATGTTAAGATCATTAAGGAGAATAATACAGCATGTCTCTTATTTATTTATGGAAACAAGGCTCAAGGAACAAGAACTCTTTTTCCGACTCTGACATTTATGGTTTTTTGGGAGTCTTAGGATCGTTCGTAACAGTCGAAGACGGTAGCAACTTTCTGTTCCTAAGTTTATTACGTGCACTCATTAGTGCTTCATCAGATTTGTCATGTTCCTGGTCTTGGCAGCAATAGTGTTGTTGCAAATATTGCATTGCACGCTTGTTGGCATCGAGGCTGATGAAATGTAACCACATTTTTTCCATCTATTTGGGGTTGAGAGGCTTACACAGCCTCAAGTGTGAGCCACGACTCTTTGGGCACAACTGGCAGAAACTAGTGTTTTGTTTTTTTGTTTGATGCTTGATGCTTCGCAGCCAATCATGCTTCATGCTTATTGGCTCACTGACGTTGACTGAGATTAACCCCATACGTATCGAAATTTGGTACTGAACGACATGACATTATTTGATACTCTGAATATAGTATCAAGGCAATTCGATCGTTGCCGTAAAAAGATTTAGAACTCAATACCCAGCTGCTATAGTTACTTACCACTAGGGATGGGCATGATTAATCGACGATCGATTATTGATCATTAAGAATTTCGTCGATCACGTTAATTTGTTATCGATTATCATTAAACTAATGCTGCTGCGTTGCGTAGTGTGAGTGGAAAGTGGACGTGTTCCCCGGGCTGGTCATGTTAGCGCGGAGGTACCTGTGCATCCCGCCGGCAACGTCAGTCCCCTCATCAGAGCGGTGTTTTCAGCGGCTGGACTGAAGCATTTGTTTACACTCGACGCGTCCGCACGAGGGAGGTGCGCGCGCAGTCTGCAGAGACTCGCGCTGAAGTGCCAGGCGAAAGTGTAAACATGGCTTGACGGTCACCATGCAGGTTGCGGTCGCGTCTGACCCCAGATCATGTCATCAACATGCTTATCTTTCTCAACAAAAATCAGTAGACTGGAGCAGAAGTTGTATGTGAGTTATTTTTTCTGAAGCTTTAAGTAGCCTAACATTAGCCGGTAGGCTAATCTCTCTCACCCTTTTCTCGACTCCGTGCCTTGATTGAGTTACATTTTGACAAAACCTGCTGTCAGATCTAAATGTTATTATGTTTTTGGTTAAGTTATTATTATTATTTTGGAACAAACGAAGGTCTCACGAATGCCAACTCGCAGCTGCAGGTTCAGTTGCGTTGGTTAGTAAATTAGAGCACCGCCGCTGCATATCTTCAAATTTAGCCTAACCGAACGCCCAGTTTAACTGCCACAAGTTGATCATCTTGTAATAAAGATCTAATCGAGGAAAAACACGCTGTATTTTTGTATTTTCATTACATTTTTAATTTATAAAAAGTTAAATAAATAATAAATTTGAATGTAAAAATATTAATGATTAATCGATAGTCGATCGTTAATTCTTCCGACGATCGACTAAAAAAATGTAATCGAATGCCCATCCCTACTTACCACAGCTATTTGATAAGCTTGTAATTATTCACCCGAAAGCTAAACTGTGCAGAGGTTTCAATGGATGATGCCATATGCACTGAACTTTGTTTTGGGTGATTTTGACCATAGCAAAATCGGCAAGTCACTTGTTTTTTTTATCAGTATGTGACCTGTTTTATACATCATAAAACATGTTTGGATCTTTGTTATCTGTAAAGGGAGCTTATAAATGCTTTTGTAGAGCTCTCTTATGTACGTCATAATGATCATAATGTTGTGTATCTGGTTCTGTTATACAAATCTCTCCTGAAGAAAACTAAGTCTTGACCATCATTTAGTTCAGGTGTGGTCGGAGGAATCTATTAATTGTGCCCATGCAGGTCTGCTTTAGTTGTACAGATTGGGATGTGTTTGTGCTGATCTAGATGAATTTACAGAGACTGTGTCAGCTTATATTACTTTTTCTGATGACCTTGTTTTCCCCAGGGAAGAAATTAGCATTTATTCAAATAATAAACCATGGTTCAATAAATCTGTACAAAACTAAATTATTCAGAGAAATATTTGTTTTATTCAAGGTGATATGACTCAGTATAATTAATTACAAAAAAAAAGTTAAAATGAAACTGAAATTCATGTTCTACATATTTATTTTGATGGTAAGCTTGTTTTCTGATCTTTCTAATGATCTGATATTTTTTTATATAATAATAATAATGTTAATATTCATAATTTCAGGGCAGTTTTTAAAAATTTTGTATTCCTTTGTATTTTTAAAAGCAGGACAGTGTTTTCACAATTATAGATCGTTTGTTTGTTCCTAAACAGACTTAATCTGTTACAATGTTGCATTTTTCTTCATGGTCCGCTTTCAAGGAAACCTTTCAAAGCATACTAAAATGTGTTTTTGCAAGTCAAATTCGAGTACAACTGTCCTCTTGTTGGTCAGAGTTTCTTCTGTGTCATCCATCAAGATGATTGGCAAGTTCGCTCCATGGGCTTATTGTGACTTTATTTGAAACTGTCAGAGACACACTGTGCCCCACTGTTAAATTATAGACTACATTCGTATTATTACAGCAAATTCAAACACTCTATCTAGATCTCTCAGCAGTGTCACTGTCAAGACACACGCAAACACTATACAAATGTTATAATCCAAATAAAGCAGGCCAGGAATCAAGGCTTCATTGAGACAGGATTGTTCATATAAGATTGTTCATTAATGTGCACTGTCCTGAATAAATAAATGAATTGTTTTGATGTGGATCCGAGCGCGATTGCCGTGTTCACATCACGTATGCCTAACCGAACCGAACCAATGGATAAAATGCACTAGGTTTCGAAAAAACGCTCAGGTGTGAAAGCACCATAAATGTTGATAAGGATATGATTTTAAAAATGTGTAAGTGAGGGGTGTAAGTGAGAGGAAATTAGATGGTATTAGAGGCCGTATTCGTATAAAATTGTCCGGAACAATATTTTCTGTTTCACTGATTCTTCTTGAATCAGAATAAATTCTTGAATTATGTTGTACTTTAAAATCTTGAATTGATGATATCTGCATACATTCATGTTGGTTCTGTTGTGTTTACCCTAAATGCTGCTCTCCCTGCTCTTATTCATGCTAGGCTTCATGGATGTGCAGGCAGTTCTCCGCCCAGAACATACTAAAAATCCAAACTATTGATAATTGTCAATCGTGTTTGATGATAGTGGTCCTCACAGAAATTATTATCTAGATGGGTGCATCGACTTTTGTGTGATTAGTTTTTATTGATTTTTCATCAGCTTTTAATTGTATCCAGCATTTTATCCAAGCAGAATGGTTAAAGATGGTTTATAATATTGATTCTCGGTTGATATGTTAGCTTATGGATTTTTTAACTGATAGGTCACACTGTATGAAGATAAACAGAGTGTTGTCTGAAGTGCTTTTTTATGGGTCACCTGCAAGGTGTTCTTTTTTAGTGTCAGACGTAACTATAGGTCTCATTTCATCAAGTTTCTGGATGATTCAGGGATTGTTTTCCACCTTAAAGCTATACTGTGTAACTCTTTTACACTTAGTTCTTTCAAAAATATATGTGCTCATTAATGTTTATTTAATTCGTTCAAGTAATAAAGTATTCTTGTGAGTGTATAATATGCCATTGAAAATACATACGGGTGGGTAAGGGGTTCTAATGTCGGTCGTCATGTTGCCCCTCCATCTTGAAAGTACATTAGCCAAAGAAGGACATACCCGTTAATTCAAGCTTCACCTTTCGCGTTTACGTTCGAGTTAACACTCATGGACGAGGTCGAACTGGAAGCCATGTTAATCTTGGACTACATTGGCCACCGTAGGAGTTAAAACGAAATTGGAATTGAGAGGAACAGAAACTAATATTCACTGGATGGTCATATACCTTTTCACTGCTAGATGGGGTAAAAATCACACAGTGTAGCTTTAATAATGAGGATCCTGATCATGGTTCCCAACAGGCAGGTTGTATTGAGTATTGATGGGTGTAATTTGTCCTTTTTGGACAATATTTAAAACTGAAGAGATGATAGGTTTAGGGAAGAATCCTAGTCATCTCTGCTGCTATTATTATTGATCATGCTGTTGAGGTTGTACATCAATTTAAATAACTTGGTAGTGTAAAAGATGAAAAGTTGACTTGTGAGGCTCATGTGGATGCTCTGTGTGAGAAAGCCCTACCGGTGTATGTATTTTTAAGGACGTTTTGTAGTTTTAATGTCGACAGTACTTTTATGAAAATGTTTTATTCTTGTTTTATTGAATCTGTCTTTTTGTTTCTTCATTTCTGTGCTAGTATGAGTCATTTAATCTTAAAAACAGAAATAGAATGTGGGGTATTGCGAAAGTGTGTGGTAAGATATTTGGCACCGCTTTGAATGATTTGCAATAATTTTTATAAAGCCAGGACTCTGAGAAAAGCCAAGTTAATTATGAGAGATCCTGGCCATCCCTTGCAGGATGCTTTTAAGTTGCTTCCTTCTATTCATAGACATTACCTGCCATTTCTCACACTAATAGATTAAAAAAATCTCTTGTACCAGCAGCCATTTTTTTTCTCTAGGTAAATTATTACGTTGTTGTTGTGTGCTTGTTTTGTTGATTGTATGGTTTGCTGCTGGCTGTGAAACAAATGGACCCTTTGGGATAATAAAGTTCACCTCTTACCTTACCTTATCATTGTTCAACATTCACTGCACTTTAAAACAGCATACTCTTACTTGTTTGGGACAAACTAAGTATCATTAGAAATATTAAAAGCTCCATCTTCGATATTTGACCACATTTCTACATGTGAAATAAGAAGCTAATAAACACATGATTACATTAGTAAATGGTTTGTGTCTGATTTTCTTGCGATTCAGTGTATATTCATATAAATGAAGAATATTTACAGTATACATGCTAAGTGTAGCGATTAGCTGCATATAAAATGCTAATCATAACTTTTGAAATAAAATAAACATTAGATCACAATCAGAAGTTAATACAAAGTCAATGGTGGTTTGAAATGAGTTTTGAGTAAATGTGTAATATTAATATTTTAAATTGTGTTACGTAGTTTGATGCTAATTGTAGCTCTAATGCACCTGTAATGCCAGGAGCATGTCTATTCTATGAACTTAATTTGTTAAAAGAATTCACACAAGGTTCCAAAAAAATATTTTTTTGTCTTGTTTCAGATAATGGGTGGATTGGTATATAGTATATTAACCAAATATTTTCTATGGTTACGTCTCTGGCCCTCAAAAAAAAAAAATAATAATAATAAATAAAAAAATAAAGTTAAATTAACTTTCTCTGACTGGTTTGGATATACCCCTGTGTGCATTTTTTTTTCTTTTTTTTTCTTCTTGGGTTTGCGCAGTAATCAACATGCGTGAGTTGTATCTATAGTGATAGCCTGAACCGGTCATGTGTGCACTGATAGAAACTTTAATTTGATGCACTCAGGTTCTCAAGAAGAATTGATTTTCTTGACTGGTTTCTGCATGAATTATTCTACATGGCCAATTTTCTCCATTTGAATTCAAGTTGAATAGGTTTTGTTATTTTTCGAGTTTTACCAATGAGGAAAACCTAATACTACAGAACACATTTACATAATATCCATTTTGATCTGTGTTTTTGTATTCACAGCATTTGCTTTGCAAAATCTGCGTTCAACATTTAATTAGTTAATGCTTTTCCAAGGATTTTGTATGCTGTTATGTTCTGGCTGAACATGTATCATGTTATTTGGTTTTGTTTGATATAGCTTTATTCATCATTACATCATTGTTTTTTTTTTGTTGTTTTGTTTTTTGGCGACATTAGAAACATTTGCATTGCTCATCTTGTTATTCTCATTTTCCTGATCCCCATGTGCTCATTAATGTATATTTACTTTGTTCAAGTAATAAAGTATTCTCGTGAGTGTATAATATGCCATTTAAAAATACACACAGGTAAGGGGTTCTAATGTCGATCGCCATGTTGCCCCTCCATCTTGAAAGTACATTAGCCAAAGACGGACATACCCGTTAATTCAAGCTTCACCTTTCGCGTTTACGTTTGAGTTAACACTCATGGACGAGGTCGAACTGGAAGCCATGTTAATCTTGAACTACATTGGCCACCGTAAGAGTTAAAACGAAATCGGAATTGAGAGAAACAGAAACTAATATTCACTGGATGGTCATATACCTTTTCACCGCTAGATGGGGGTAAAAATCACACAGTGTAGCTTTAAGCAATAGTCCATTACAAAATAATAATGTTGTCTTACAACAACATAACATCACTAGAATTAATATTAATGTAATATTACTGCAAAAACCTCTGAGGTTCTTTCCCATGTGCGTCGCCAACTGAAAAGAAAGATAGTGCCAGTTTAATTTGTCTGAAACAACAGCAAGAGTCCAAAATGTGATATGAGATACTTAAAAGTTTCAGTTAACCCTACGCTATCTCACGAACCAGTTCGTACGAATTCGTACAAGTGATTAAAAAGTGGCTAATTCGTACTAATTCATACAACCTCAGTCGTACGAATTCGTACGATTTGTCCAAACCCACGTGATGGGTAGGTTTAGGGCGGGGTCAGGGTAGGTCATTCATACGAATTGGCCAATTCGTAAAATATGCACGATTTAGCAAAACGTACTAATTCGTATCGAGTGAGGTCGTACAAATTGTTACGAATTAGCCACCTCGTAAAATTTGTACGAATCGAGATCGGGTTGGTTAACCAGAAAAGTGGTTTGAAATAGTTTTGACATTGACGAAGGTGAATATTAAGAAATACCTGACTGTCAGATGGTGCAATTGACCAATCAGAATCAAGTGTTTCAGAAAGTCAGGCATTTTTCAGTATAGTCACTTACAAACAGTATTCATTCTTTTTTTCTAATATCCATATCCAATAATACTCTGGAAGATCTCATAAGGCACAGTCATGATATTTTGCCGGCCCCTGTCTCCATCAATATTGCCTCTGCCAGTGGCTAACCTCCATAAAAGTTTCAGGCTGACTCATCACAGCTGCCTTCACAGTTTTATCACCTCATGAACTCAACTCGTAGATCAATCCCCCGGTGGGCGTCGAGACTTCGGACTAAACTGAAAATAGTGCAGGGAATAAAAAAAAACTCCATTTCCTCTCAAAGCCAAACATTTACTCTGTTATCTTACTTTTGTTAGGTGGTTAAAAGTGTGTGTGAGTTTTGCCATGCAACCGCCATAAAACTTCACACGAAGAGGGACTTACGGTACATTTGTGAGTTTTAAACAGACGTTTACCTAATTTATATGAAAAATACATTTGTAATTTTTGCTGATGTTAAGGACCTAGCATGCTTTGAGAGTGTTTTGAATTTAAGTCTACTTTATACATTTTGAGCAAGATTAAAAAGGAAAAGACTTGTAAGTTATGAATTTGTTATGTTGGGATTTCCTGAACGTAGATTTTCCCTCACAGATGTACAAATATATTCCCGCTCCACAAGGTGTTTGAGTACACAGTTGAACATAATGTTATGAAAACCCATTTCCTATGTGAGCCATTGAATTAGCCAAAGAATTACGTTTTTGCTGTTGTTGAGTATACTCATTTGTCTGAGGAGGACCTATATGCACAAGGGCATCACTGTCAAATCTCTTTGTCACAGTTGATAACATCCAGTTACACCTTTAACTGAGGCTGCAAATCACACTTCCTGAGCTCTGTTCTTTTAATAGATCAGCATCTCTGGGGGAGATTTGATGCTTGATCTGATGCTGTCATCCACCCATCTTCCTGGCTGTCACACAATTTCAGCTTGAATCATGATGGTTTCATGGTCAAGAGTTTTGAAGTTGTGGCATATGTTTTGTTTTGACAGTGGATTTTGGGAAACAGTGTATTTACAGTTGAGTTTGATCACTAGAAACTCCATATTCTCCAGAGAGGTGCATCTGAAGCCTTCTGGTGAAGTTTTCTTTCTTCTTTTTTTTTTTTGCTGAAGAGTCTTGGGACAAGCTGTCTCTCGATCACACACCAATAGCAAACGACAACGATTCAATCAATTCCCACCCTGCATTTTTTTCTACAATACCATATTTGAGCATTTGACCATAACTTTGATTCCATTTGCTGTCGACTCCATTTGTGAAGCGGAAGGATGATAGAGGGTAAATGGTAATATAAGAGCTAACATGACACCTTCATAATCATGACATGACACGTTATGAATATGAAGGACGTTTTATGCATGTTTATGACAACTTGTCATTAAATCAATAATGACATTTATTAATGCAAATATGACATTGTTTGAGATGTCTTGTTTATGACAACTTGACATACAGTAAACCAATACATCATAAACTGTAAGCGTTCTGTCATAGACCAATACATCATAACCTGTCAGAGTCTTTGTCATGACAACTTGACATTACTAAGACAACACAACCTGTCATAAACATGACATCGCAGATTAATTATCAAACCACTTAGCTTTATTGGTTAACATTACATTAAACTGTCAGGTGGTTGGTTTTGACATTGGCTGTCATGAGGCCATTATAACATTTTACTGACAAATTCAATTAGTACCACTGTAGTTGAGGTCAAGAAAAATATTCATGACAGTTACAGTATAATGGCCTCATGACGGCCAATGTCAAAGCCAACCACATGACAGTTTAACAAATTTAATGTCAAGTTGTCATGACAAAGACACTAAAAGGTTATGATGTTACGGTTTATGTTAAGATGTCATAACAAAGACGTCTTAATCAATGTCATATTTGCATTCAAAATGTCATTATTGAGCGAATGACACTTAATGAGAGTTGTCATAAACATGCATAAACCCTATTTTATATTCATGACATATGTCATATCATGGTTATGAATGTGTCATGCCAGGCTCTTATGCACACCCCTTCAAGTAAAGTGTTACTGGGTAGATTAACTCTTCTTTGCAGCCATTTGTTTGCCTCTTGTATAAATGAAACACCAGTAAATACTAATAAAGATTAGAAAAAAGTAGTTACTAATTCAGGTTTAATATGATTAAAAATGATCCTGCTCAATTGAGAATGTTATAATGCTTAAAAGCACAGGTCGAGCATAACTCCCAATGTTTAGATTGAGAAAATGCAGTATTGCACGACGTTTTACACTTTTGAAGCCACTCATCATGAAAATTTGTATTCAGCCAGAGACAGCCTTGATTCAATACCTCATATTTTTAATACAACTGAGCCAAAATAAAAATACATAATGAGCATCTCTGAAAATAGTCTTTTTTTTAGCATAAACCTATTATATATAATGTTTTGAGCCAGCCCGACAGAGACTGAGGCTTGAACCTTATAAAATAGTGGCACCTAGAGGTGTGTTTGTGAAATAGCTCATGTTCCACACTGAATTATGTCTCCATCTGCTGGTGACTTGTGGTAGTATGATATCAGGATGTTTGGTCACCTGCTTCATTTTATATTACATCATACTTATATCACATCGACTAAGGCAATAAAACATTTAGCTGACGTTTAGCTTCTTTAGCTTTGGTTGAAGGTAATTTATATTGGCTAGACATCATTTACATAATATAAAACAAAAAAACATGGGTTTTGTGTTAAATGCAAAACATACAGTATCATGTGGGTTTTGTTTGTACATATAGGCCTACATGACATATATTTGTTTGTGTGTGTGTGTGTGTGTGTGTGTGTGTGTGTGTGTGTGTGTGTGTGTGTGTGTGTGTGTGTGTGTGTGTGTGTGTGTGTGTGTATATATATATATATATAACACATATATACATATGTATTTTTTTTTTTAAATTAGAAATTTCACTTTTATTATATAAATTAGTTTTATTTATTTATTTTTTAATCCTTACCTCCCAATGCATGGACCGAAATATTGTGGGTGGACCTCATCATAGGGCCTGGGAAAATATTGCCCTTCTGCATGTACTGTATGACGTCTCCTATACTTCAAATACATGCTTCAAGCCCGATCATGATTAGCTGCTGCTTTGCACCTCTGTGCATTAGTGGCTGAGATGCAATCAGATAATTGCACACTTGTAAATGTTAAAATGTCTCATCATGAATATTTTTATATACGTCAATATAAAATACAGCCCATGCTTTTACCAGTAAAATTAATATTGCCAAATGAAATAATGTGTAGTTGGAAAAACATTTAAACAGAAGTGAATTCTTCTAATGGAGGACTTTAGGAAAGCTTGACACCATAGACAGTATAAGAAGTGGACAGCTCATTGGAACTCCATTGAGACAAGTGAAGCCCGTTTTTTTTTTTTTTTTTTTTTTTTTAGCACTTCTGTTCCTGAGGCCCACGTAGTTACTCTATAGCCTTTCTGATAGTCCCTGTCTCATTTATAAAGTATCATTTCAGTAGTAAAGGCTTCAAAATATAAACATTAATTTGCGTTATGTTCATTTAATATACCTTATCTGACCCCAAAATGAACCCTTGAGCAGTTACATAGACATTTCTCAGCCTTCTGTGTTACTTGACTTGGTGATCTGTAAATCCCATTGTGTGCTCAAATACAGATCCTTGAGAGGTGAAGAGATACATACTCGCTAATGCCTTAAAGCTGCCTTAAAGGTGTGCGTGTGTTTGTGTGTGTGTCTGGGGGGATGGGGTCGTAAGCTGATTTTTCTTCAGACTCCGAAGGTGCAGTTCTCCAGGTACTGACTCAGCAAGAGCAGATTGGATTATATCCTGTCACCCACCAACGTCCCCACAAGGCAGTGCTGTGGCTCAGCAAGACTTTCCACCTGTGGTTCACTGGAAAATAGGATAAGTGCTCAGTGATTTCCATACATTCATAGTCAGTAGTCGCCCATGGAAACTCTTTACTGTGCTGTTCTCAAATGATGTTGTTTAGTGTGACCATATTTTGATTACCAAAAACCAGGACACTCGGCCCGGCAAACAGATGGGCCTACCCAAATGATACTCGAAGTTTACTCAAAGATACCTTATTAATTTCAATACGTTTAAAGTAGGTTATGCCTCCTCTGTATGGATAGAAAATGGTTATATTGTTTTATGAAAACAGGACATGTCCTGGGAAAACAGGACATTTGGTCACCCTAATGTTGTTTATCTACATGCCAGAACTTGACTGAATTCATTAAAGGGAGGTCAGTTCACTCAGTGGCCATATTGGTGTCTAATGCTTGGCATTGCTAAGTCCTCTCTCATTCTTTTATAGTGATGTGAAGTTGGCAACTTGCTATCTGGAATTGTATTTTCTACTTGTGTCAAGCTATAAACTAAACGCCACTCTTAAAGGGATAGTTCACTTTGAAATAAATTTTTGATATGTTTTAGCTTACCTCAAGGGCATCCAAGATGTAGGTACTTTTGTTTCCACAGTATTTTCAATTTTGATATTTTTCGGTCAAACCATTCTGTCAGTCATATAATGGAGGTTTAGAGGGTCCACCCTCGGTTCACCTCAAAGTGCATGCACAGGGAAGTCAAAATTAAACCTGATTTAATGACTCGTAAATGTAAGTACACATTAATGGCCTAAGACACAAAACGAGCGGTTTGTGTGAGAAAACGAACAGTATTTATGTTGTTTTTACCTCGTGTAACCACAGCCACATCCAACTGATCTGAAGGCATGGGCGCTTCGGTTCTGCGCATACGCCGAAAGTGATAGCTTGCGTGTGTATGTCACTCATTGTTTACAAAGAGATTTCGGAAGTTTTACCTTTACTGTTCGTTTTCTCACACAAATAGCTCGTTTCGTGTCTTAGGCCATCAATGTATACTTAAATCATGTTTAATTTGGACTTCTCTGTGCATGCTCTTTGAACCGAGGGTGGACCCCCTAAACCTGCATTAAATGACTGACAGACAAGAACGGTTTGACCGAAAAATATCAAAATTTAATATACAGTGGAAACAAAGACACCTACATCTAGGATGCCCTTGAGGTAAGCTAAAACATATCAAAAATGAATTTCAAAGTGAACTATCCCTTTAACAGAGTAGGTGGTGTCAAGGAACAAAAAATAACTTTGCTATGAGTATAATAGGCTCTTTAGGCTTTTAAAGGCATAATTTACTCAAAAAATAAAAATTCTGTCATCTACTGACCCTCATGTCGGTCCAAACACTTGTTATGTTATGTTTTGAGAGAAAAATAATCTGTCCATACTTTGAAAATTATTGTTGTTTCTGACCCCACTGACTGTATGGGCAAAAAAAAAAAAAAAACAACAACCTTCAAAATAATATTCATTTATGATCCATAGAATAAAGGATGTGCAGGTTTGGGACATATAATAGGCTACTACAACAAAATGTAAATAAAGTATTAAATTTGATTATTTGATTATGTTGTACTTATTTGTATACTGGTAACACTTTACAATAAGGTTCATTAGTTAACATTAGTTAATGTATTTACTGACATGAACTAACCATGAGCAATGCATTTGTTACTGCATTTGTTCATCTTTGTTAATGTTAGTTAATACAAATAAAGCTGTTCATTGTTTGTTCATGTTAGTTCAAGTTGCATTACCTAATGTTAACAAGATTTTAATCAAGTATTAGTAAATGTTGAAAATAACATTAACAAAGATTAACAAATGCTGTATATGTGCTATTCATTATTAGTTCATATATAACCTAATGTAGTTAATTAATGTTAACTAACGAACCTTATTGTAAAGTGTTACCTGTATACTTTTAGAAATGGAAACAATGAACAGACATTTTGGAGTGCAGGTGTTTGCAAATCCACCGTGTCTCACCTGACTGAGCGCAGAATATAATGTGTCGTCTTCATTGATCTGCCTCCTCTCATGACAGTGTGACAGGAGACGCCAGACTCATCCAATTTGCATAATCCTAATGAATATAAGTGAACCTTGTCCTCAAATGCATTTTAAATAGACAACTTTTGTCTTTTTCCCCTGAAAGAGTGAACAGCAACCACAGTCTGTCCAGATGTCTGATGAGTTGCTTCAGTGGGAATGTCACTGACGTGAGCCTGATTAAACCTGTGATAGTCCCTATGATTGCTCTGACAAAACTTGCTGAAAGAGTCTCATGTTTGAGGAGATGAAATCTGGCCATGGTGTAGATAAACGCATTGGTGATCTTATCATAACTGTCATTGCCACATAAATGCTTTTTTGAGGTGGTTTCCCAGATAGCAAACTGACATTGAATCAACATGGAAACATGACATCGAAACAACGTTGATCTGACATTGTTTTGCTCATCGAATTAACGTTGAACCAACGTTAGACGCGTCATTCTTTCAAAACTAACAGAAAATCAACTTTAAATCAACGTTGTTTCAACGTTATGGAAGCAAACCAATTTTCGATTTTCATTTAGCTTTGAAGAATGCCGCGTCTGACGTTGGTTTCAACGTTAATTCGATGAGCAAAACAATGCCAGATCAACATTGTTTCGATGTCATGAGAGACATCGTTTCCACGTTGATTCAATGTCAGTTTGCTGTCTGGGTTATGTCTTGGTCACATTCAAAGCGGGGTCAGATATCAGTCTGAAAAAAGGACTAGTTCAGTCATGCGCTCATTGTGTTGCAAACCTTTATGACTTCTTGTCACTTGTCACTTTTTTTCATACTATGAATAGAGACTTGAGATTTAAAGTCACCGTGAAATCTAAGGCCACATTTACACATAGACGGATATTTAGAGAAACAAAGTTTTAGGAAATAATCGTTTTCTGTAATAAAAACAGGATTTTCGTTTAAATAAGATGCCAAACCGGAGGGAAATATCTGCGAATGGACCAAAAATTTACTTTTTTTTTTTAATTCTGTAGTTATTATAATGATTTATTTGTATCTTTTTTTATTCATGTACTGTATGCCCTCATAATAAAAATTACTTCCTCTTCCCTCACAAAAGGCAGGACGGATCCATGCTTCCATGTTGTTTATGCCATATTCTAACCCTATCCGAATGTCACAGCAGAAATCGAGATTCATCACCATACAAAGTTTTTTTTTTACTTCTATTGTCCAATTTTGATGGGCCTATGCAAATTGTATCCTTAGTTTCCTGTTTTTAGCTGACAGGAGTGGCACCCGGTGTCTTCTTCTGTTGCAAATCTGCTTCAATCTTCGACATGTTGGGCATTCGAAGATGCTTTTCTGCATATAGTTATTGTTATTTGAGTTACTGTTGCCTTTCTATCAGCTCAAACCAGTCTGGCCATTCTCTGACATCTGGCATCAACAAGACATTTTCACCCACAGAACTGACACTGACTGGATATTTTCTCTTTTTCAGACCATTCTCTGTAAATCCTAGAGATGGTTGTGTGTGAAAATACCAGTTGATCAGCAGTTTCAGAAATATTGAGACCAGCCTGCCTGGCACCAACAACCATGCCCCATTGGGACATAAAGGTGATTCAAGTCACTTAAATCACCTTTATGTCCCAATATGATGCTCAATTTGAACTTCAGCAGATCTTCTTGACAATTTAATTTAATGGAAAAGAGCAACAAGTGCTTTAGTAGGCTTTTGGGATTCATTGAAAGATGAAAACCATGCTAGTTTGAGACCAAATGTGTGTGAGTAAATTATGAATGAATTTAAATTGCTCCAACACTATTTCTTTAACATACAGCAGCAGTAAAAAGGAGAAAATCAAAAGTAATACACATTTCCAGACAGTATACTCTACTTGTATTGCCCAATTCAATCTTTTTCCTTTATCGTTTTTTTTCTTTCTGATTTTCGCTTTTATTCTCTCAAGCTTTCTTTGTTGTGCTCAAGTGTGTTTGCAGTGAGAGAGAGGACACATGCCGCTCTGCATTGATTGATGTTGTAGTTGCTGACAACGTCCAGTCAACCAGAAATGTCTAGAGGAGAACTTCAAGCTTTCTCTTTTTATCAAAATCAATTCGACTCTCTTTGTTCTTTTGAATTTCAATTCGCTTCAGTCTCACAAAACTCTCTTGCAAAATTCTTATAATAACATTTAGAAAGTGTGCTGTTTACACTATTGGTAAATTCAAGTCGGCATGAAATATAAGTTGCGATAGGCTTTTCCTCCTTATTTTGATGGATATCAGAGTGAAATTGATTTTTGAACAAGAAAAATATATGTACAGTAGGGTGGGACATGATTTTTTTCCACCAGGAATTAATTAGATGGTTGTGGTTTGCTAATTGTTGTGACCTCATATGAGTAACAGATTTGACAGTAAAAACATCATCAGAGAAGAGAAGAACTGTTACAGCAAGAGGGAGGGGAAGTTACTTTGATTAAATAGTATGGGGGCACGTGGATTGTGCATGGGTAAATTATTCATAATAAATACTGCGAAATTCCATTAAAAAAGAAGAATTGTTATATTGATTTCATGGTGACATAACACAGCCCTATAGTTTTTATTTGTTTTAATAACTAATGAACACTGGGGTGAGAGAGGTATCTCTTGGTGCAGACTGATCTCATGAAATGGCGTATGTATGACACGCCAATTCGTATTTCCATTTTTGGCGTGCTATCAACACAATCACTTTTCAACGTGTTTATGAACGCCGTTGACTTAACCCCAGATAGCACAAGTCTATTTGATGTGATTTTTACATCTGAAAGACGTATTTTTAAGAGTGTTTGCTCATCTGCAATACACCTATAGCACGTTTCCAGATGTCAAATAGACGTTTAGGAGATGTCTTTAAAATGTAATGATTTAGAAGGCATGTTACACTGACATCTTCTAAACGTCTATTTGACATCTGACAGGAAACGTCCTATAGACGTATTGTAGATGAACAAACACTCTTAAAAATACGTCTTCCAGATGTAAAAATCACATCAAATAGAATTGTGCTATCTGGTACGTTACATTACTGTATAAATATATGACTTAGCCCAACCCTGTCCCTAAACCTACCTGTTACTGGGCTTAATAGCATTTATGAGTCTTCCCAACGCATTTGCATCCTTTAGCGTCATATAGAGCGCTATATGACAAAACGCCGCTATACTACGCATATGGCACCCGTTCTCGTTAATATAACACGCACTGTGATGGGTAGGTTTAGGTGTGTTGTAGGGTAGGGTAGTCTCATATTACGCTAAAGGATTCATAACGCCTTGGGTTCGCGTGTTATATTAACGATAAAGGGTGCCATGTGCGTAGTATAGCGCCGTTTTGTCATATAGCGTTCTATGTGACGCTAAAGGATGAGAACGGGCTGGTCTTCCCCTACCATCCTAGGAGAAAAAATATCGCTCCCCAGATGTAGATCAACATTTTGCATTGTTTCGCTTGGACATTAAACGGCTTGTACATACACGTAGAATCACTTGGACATTTACTGGCGTAGACATACACGCATTCACGCAGATAGCTGAAAATGCGTATAGATAACACACCACTTGACGCAAAAGTCATGATGTCGTGTTGCTTGGTGAGAATGAGAAATACAGAGCATAATGACATAACAGAAGTCAGTGACTCTTCATCCACAGGGGACCCACACATGGCTGACTGTTCTCCATAATCCACCATCAGTGAGTTCAAACTGTGGAGTATCTGTGGATCAGAGGTTGTGAGGCCCCCACAGGATCCCCATTCTCTGAGGGTCAGATTGTTGCTCGCTCCCCCTCCCATTGCCATACATTAGTGTTCCTGAGGTCAGAGGTTAAGCTCAAAACAACAGTGGCTTGGCATGTGAGTCAGCAGATGTCTGGAATTGACTAGATTGTTTTTATAGAGGGGCAGAACAGCTGTGAAAGCTTGATAGAACACCTGCTGCAGCTAGACATTAAAATACGTTTTACCATATATACACAACCGTTCTTTCCGGTTCTCGAATCTGATTTGCTGAGAGCCTTTTCCAGTAGTGTGATATTACCTCAGTATCAGCACTGGAACCGTTTCATCGGTTTCATGTTTGTATCACTCTGTTTGAGGCGACTGTCATGCCGTTCATGCAAAGCTACCATTTTTATTTTATTTTATTTTATTTTTATATTTTTTTTTACAGTCAGACATACAAACCAGTGCAGTAATCTTGTAATTCCATAATTTCAGAAGTGACATAAGAGCAGGGTGGGGAGTAACGGAATACATGTAACGGCGTTATGTAATTAGGATACAAAAATCCAGTAACTGTAATTCGTTATAGTTACATCAAAAAACGTAGTAATCAGATTATAGTTACTTTTTGAAAAAGGTGGGGATACTTTCAGGATTACAAAGGTTTCATTTAAAACGAAGTAAATCTGTATTTTGGCATAACACTACATTAATGACTCGCGACACGAGTCACGTGTGCCACCCGCTGGTGACTGCATAAAATTACAGCTCTCGGCAACAATCTCCTCAGACACCGGTTCAATCACTGCTGCTAGAAACGATGCTGCTCACAGGTAAAAATGCTTTAATTTCTTGGAAATTCTGGTGCTATTTTGTTTTTAAAGAGGAAAATTCCAACAACATGGTTTTACAGTGCAAACTGTGCCTTGTTAGCTAGTATGTAGCGTTTATTACAGCTTTAAAAATCAGTGGTTTGTATGATTGCTGTTGTACGTTTTCTAGCGATGCAGAATTTGTAGAAATGAAGAAATGTAGACATTTTTTTTTATATATCTGTCCTTGAAGTAATCCAAAAAGTAATCAGTTACATTACTTTCATATTCTGGTACTTGGATTACGCTACTGAATACTTTTTTATGAAGTAATTTGTAACTGTATCGGAATACATTTTTAAAGTAACCCTCCCAAGCCTGCATAAGAGTGATCTAAGTGTTTGATCTAAGTGTGTGTGTATGGGTGGGTGTAAGTGTGGGTATGTGTATTTATTACCATTGTCATTACCATCACCACTTCCACTCCTCACTGCCACCATATTGCCAATATTGTATTAGTTGATTTTTATTTCCATCCTTCCTCCTATGTAACAATTGCCACTGTAAACCCTGTCTAAAATAAAAGATTAAAATAATAAGATAATATAAGATGACCTTCCCCCACATTTCTTCAGTCCCTATCTTCTCCTATTATTATTTTGTGTGTGTGTTATGTGCAATATCTAAAGTGCATTAAAAGAGGGAATACAGTGTGAGAGTGCAAATCTACCATTTTTGACAAATACCACTGTTCACGGAATCACATCTGTGCTGATTTACAGCCAAATCACACAGTGATATTGCTCATAATATGTCTTAAATAACACATTCTCATCCTTTAGCGTCATATAGAACGCTATATGACAAAACGACGCTATACGCATATGGCACCCGTTATCGTTAATATAACACGCGCTGTGATGGTTAGATTTTGGTGTGGGGTAGGGTAGTCTCATATTACGCTAAAGGATTTATGACGACTTGGGTTCGCGTGTTATATTAACGATAAAGGGTGCAATGTGCGTAGTATAGCGCCATTTTGTCATATAGCATTTTATGTGACACTAAAGGATGAGAACAGGCTGGTCTTAAAATACTAATTAGGAACTCTGTGATTAGTGGAAGCTGATGTCTGTCTTTCCTGCTGTGTACAGGAAAAGATTTGGGATCATGTTTTTTTAAATAGAACAGCTTTGATTTTACTCCTTAAAACTATGTCTTTCATTTGATTGCTTTCAGCTAAACCGATTTAAAATCAGCCGAACCATTCAACGGCTCGCTCTTCAGAACAATTCATTTTGTATGGGTCCGATGAAGGCATGATGAGTTTTTCATGAAACACTCTTGGCTTCCATTATTAGTGCAGTCATGCAGAGCGGTTCTGGGTGATTGAACAGTTGTCTTTATCTGTTCTGAAATGAAAATAGCCTTGATGGAATATTCAGAAGTGTTCTGTAATGCATTTTCCTTTTCTAAAAATATTGATTTATCTTTCTTTAATTCTCAGAGACAAATAACCATAGATGCATTGTCATATATCTATTTTATTTTGACCCACTGTGATGTAATTAATAGATTTTCCACACAAATAAGATAAAAAAGAATGTGGTTTATAACTAAAAACTGTGAAATAAAGTTTTTATATTTAGAGAGTGTATTTATTGTTCTTTAAAGGCCTGTGTTTATGTAATTTCTTCTATTTTAATGAAGGACATAATAACTCTGAGTCACACATTGATAAAAATGACCTAGATAAATTATTGCAGGCATGAGTTGGTCAATATGCACTGAATTAGAAACGTTTTAATTTTTACATTGATTAATTGCTCTAGAATGTAATTGAGGTCAAAAAGAGATTCTGTAGATTCTCTTTCACCCATAATAGCATTTTTTTTGAAAATCAATACCAATTAGTTCTAAAATTGACCTTAATGGACTTGAACTTGTTTTATGGCCTGCATTTTAATGAACAGAGGTGCCTATAAGGCTGCAGATGAAGTTTGCCCCTCCAGTTTAAATTAGATTATCACTGATTATTAGCCATGGTTTGTTTTGGGATATCACAGCTGCCAGATGCTCAACGCAAAAGCTTCACGCGCCTGTGATTATTTAGCTCCGCCCACACGGCCTCCACCCGCTAGTTTTTTTTTTCTCTTTCCCAGAAAGACTCGGTACAGCCTATCTTTCTTTTATAAATATAATAAAACTAAAGACTTTGGAGATATGAAGGATGCAGTACTACTCTGTAGGTACTGAAAGATTAACATGAGATTGACTGAAAGTGAGTGTTTCACCATTTTTTTAATCATGCTTAATATTTTCTAAACAAGTATTTATTGATTTATCATGCCGCTTTGTAGCATTGCCATTTAGCGCGAAAAAAACATTTGGCGATATCTTCGAAACCACTTCTCCGTTCGACACAAAACCACCGTCAGAAATTTGAAAACATAGGTCGCTGACTATACGCTAATGCCCAAATGCTAAAAATATTGATAGTAAGGGGTAGTAAAATTCAATCAAAGTCACGTGTCAGTCATTTTTTACGTGTTTTTTCACATAAATGTCTATAACTCTGAAGCGAATTGAGATATTTCCACCAAAATTGGCACACAGATGTATGGGATCACTCTGAGGACACGGAAAAAAATTGTGTGACTGAGCCTCTTGGTGGCGCTATAACAGAACATAACATGCTATACTTGACGAATGCATTGGTGTAACATTACGAAACTCAGTTTGTGCCATCAGCACCATCAACTGAAGGTACTCAAAAGATTTCAAGACAGCTGCCACCTTTTGGTTCAAAGTTATAACAAAATTTCTAATAATGCTTATAACTTTTGAATAAATCTGTGTAATTTAATGCGACGGGTCTGAAGGTTTTTTCATCATCATCGAACTCTGACCACATCACATCGATTTTATAAACTATCGTCACCTATTGGTCGAAAGTGATAGTAAATCACATTTTTTGTTAATTGTATGCAATTTTTCAGCCATTTTGCCTAAATTCATCTTTAAATGTCTTCAATTGCTCCTTGCTGCAGTTGGTCTGACACATGTTAGCATGTCTTGTCATCTGATTGTGCTTGGCCCCGGTAATTGCTGCTTGCAGCTATATTTTTTTTAATTAGATCTATATCTGATTACTCGATTAATCGTCAAAATAATCAACAGATTACTCGATTACCAAAGGAACCATTAGTGACAGCCCTATTATCATTCAAAAGTTTGGGGCCAGTATAGATTTAAATGTTTTTTAAAGAAGTATGCTCAGCAAGGCTGCTTGTATTTGATCAAATATACACTAAACGAGTAATATAGTATCATTTCAAATAACAGATTTTTAAATCAAATTAATTAGATTGATTTAATTGATTGATTTAATTGATTGACATGATTGATCATGTCTAGAAGGATTAGTAATCTGCAACATTGACTTTTTAATGTATGGCCATAATTATATATTCTATCTTTAGAAGCCACTTTCCATTTAATAGAAGTACTAAAATAAAGATCAATATGAGCATAGTATGTGTCCACATACTGTATGTTATGCTATAGTGTGAGTTGTTTTCTGCTCCTTCATCAATTGCACATACTAGTTTAGCTGTATTTTACTGGCAGATTTTAAGTTGAATACTGCTGTCATATGTTATCATGTAGTGTGCTTGGAAAAGGTGCCAACACAACAATAATGCGATTCTAGCGAAAAATGTGAATGCTATAATTGAGGTTTTGTATGTGGGTGTGTCACAGTTGTTGAGTGTGACATATGGTGTATTGAGTGGAAAGGCCTCCAACAGGGAGAAGACTGGGAAAGAAAATAGAGTAGAGCTATGGACAAAGAGTGTGGAGGTGGATGAGGGAGGGCATGAATATGTCAATAGTCAGCAGGATATTGTCGGTGAATGAATTATTTGTTTGCGTAAGATATACTGTATGTCCACACATGTGCTCTGGAGCTTTATATAGCTCAATAGGAAGTGGCGATAGGATACATTTTCTGCACCGTCTATTTAATCCCAAAGAGAGTTAGCAAAGGAAACGGCTCCAGCTGGGTGCCCTAAGTTGTGTTACAGACCCTTTGGACAGTTTCACAGGAAGATTCCCCTCATAGCAACCTGGGGTTCAAAGTCTTGCTCAAGGGAATTTGAACTTTGACCTTTTTGTTGACCAGCTCTCACAAGTAGGCTACTGAACTAATTAAATCACAATTGCACAATTAATTAATTGTACAAATGTATAGAATATCATGTTCCAGTGGATTTAATAAAAGAATTTTGAAGGTTTAATAAAGTATCTTTTGACATAGAGAATAGTTTTACTTTAAAAGAGCAAAAACCGAATCACTGATAAACAAATCGTGACAGAAGCTAAAGTGAACATAGAACGAGGGAGCATAGTTCTTCTCACCCAACAGATTAAATCAAAGACAGGAAAGTGTTTCGACAGAATGTGACCGTGAATCATTTAGAAATCATATTTTAGTCTATAACATGAGCTTGAGAGCTCTAGTGTATTGAAGGTCATCTTGTTTTAGAGACTAAGAAAGACACAGTCACATATCATGTGTCTTTTCCAGACTCTATCCCAACAGAACCCCTGGACACTGCCTGTCTGTCCACCTGACCCAAACATCACTTGCAGAAAATATTTTCCTGTTATCCATCATTGTTAACTTAAGTTGTTTCATATATCAGCCAAAAAATGTAGGTGAAGCTCTCAGACTTTAGATCATTTTCATTCCAGGTAACATTCTTGGACATATTTGGGGTCATTTTTAGAGTGGTTGTCAGTACATATCTGTATTTTTTGTGTGTGTGTGTGTTTTATGTTTTTTTTTTCTTAAAAAAAATTCCCACATTTATTTGAAGCATGTCTTTATTTTTAACAGAAATACATTTATTTTGATTGGTTTCACTATCTTGGGGATTAAGGCTGTTAGAAGGGTCTTGTCCCCCAACCCGATCACACTAAATGCGTCTTTATAGCATGCATGTGTTTTGTCGTGTAATTTATTCACTATTGTGAGTTTTTACGTGCACATGATATGCACTGGATGGTTAGGGTAGGTTTAGGTGTGGGGTGCGTGTGTATTACACGCAAATGAACTGCATATCAAATGCACACGAAAAACTGCGTCTCATATGTAAAAACACACTTTGAATATGTCCCAGTAGACTCAAGTGTAGCTTATAGTCCCCAATTGTCACACTGGGCCTATTGAGTTTGTCATAGTTATTATTTTTGGAGATCTCATACGAGGACTGACTCGGCTGTCAGTCAACAGTATAAAGTGCACTCAATGCACCCAAGTTTGGATTCAGACTCAGCATTATTCCTTCAGCTTGCTATTACTTATATAGCTCTAATAGGACATCCTGATGCACAATCCTCACCTTTCTGCCATAACATTAAATCACACTGGCAGTTCAGTTCCACACTCCTCAGATCCAGTATAGTGCAGAATGGCATGGAGCACATTCTGATTTACTGTCCTTTGATACAGTGTGTCATGTCAGTAATAGACTGCTGCCTTGAGGTGGACGTAATGGAAGTCAGTAATGCTGTCAGATATACCAGATTTTAAACTTGTGTTTTTTAAAAGGGTGCATTGCTCTAGTTCTCTAAATGTGGCCAACAACTGAAAAAGGTTGCGTTATAATGATTTATTAAATTGTCTATGATCACTATTAGAGTTTCTCAAACAATTGTTGTGATATAAGCTTGAGCTGTAATTGTTTCTCTAAAACTGAACTTCACCTGTTCAGCTCTCACTAACTGAAGCTGACAGAATGACAGGTGATTTGCATAACAGTAATCAGAGAAAAGTGAAAAGGAAATTATTTCTTTGGCCCAGGCTATGCATACAGATGTTTCCATATAACAGAGTGATGGAATTGCTGGTCAGCTGAGGTCAGTTGATCATTTTCTGTCACGGCACTCTGAAACCTCCATTAGTTCTTTGAGTGACAGGTGATAGATAAACTGCCGAGACCCACGGGGATAATGAATCCTCTGACAACGGGTGCCATTGTCAGAATAGCAGGTAAGAGCATCCAGAGGCAGCGGGAATGTCTCTTGTCATTACACAAAGTGCCTGTTCCCAATCTCTGGGTTTTCAGAGCTTTTTTTTTTTTTTCAATTGTAAATTCAGAACACACACAGTCACAAACAATTATCCGTGCTGTGTGTGCATGCGTGCAACCGAGAGAGATACATTTTTCGGATATTTATGGGTATGACATGCATTCTGGTCCACTTTTTATTGTTGTTGTGGTGGCTGATATGGTAGCCATATTATATCTATTGTATCAGATATACACAAGACTGGAAAAAATGTTGCCTGGTCTGATGAGTCTTGATTTCTGTTGAGACATTCAGATGGTAGAGTCAGAATTTGAAATAAACAGAATGGGAACATGGATCTATCATGCCTTGTTACCACTGTGCAGGCTGCTGGTGGTGGTGTAATGGTGTTGGGGATGTTTTCTTGGCACACTTTAGACCCCTTAGTGCCAATTGGGAATCGTTTAAATGCCACGGCCTACCTAAACATTGTTTTTGACCATGTCCATCCCTTTATGGCCACCATGTACCCATCCTCTGATGGCTACTTCCAGTGGGATAATGCACCGTTACTAAGCTCTGAAATCATGTCAAATTGGTTTCTTGAACATGACAATGAGTTCACTGTACTATAATGGCCCCACAGTCACCAGATCTCAACCCAATAGAGCATCTTTGGGATGTGGTAGAACGGAGTTTTGTGTACTGGATGTGCATCCCAACAAATATCGATACTATACTATCTTATCAATATGGGCTAACATTTCTAAAGAATGCTTTCAGCACCTTGTTGAATCAATGCCACATAGATTTAAAGGCAGTTCTGAAGGTGAAAAGGGGTTAAACACATTAGGTGAGTGTATATATGGGCCATAAGGCACCTCCTAGTGGTCTAACACTAACACTACCCCAGACCTAAACCTACCCATAACCTAAGCCTGTTACATTGACGCTGAAAGGGTGCCATGTGCGTCGGATTTAGACGCAATGTCAAAAAACGTCACCTATATGATGCCTGAGGATGAGAATTTGTTGTCCTTGTGTGAGTGGATATGATTTTATTTATTTATTAAAAAAAATAATAATAACTCAACTGGAAAAGTGCACAATTTAGGGGTTATTCTGAAGGGAATATGTAAGATTAATATGGAAAAGGTTTTTATGTAATGAAAGCTCCCCATTATATGGTGGACTTCTAGATGTGGGCATTTGAGTATAATTGATTTTATTTCAGCATATTTTACAGTACAAAATCACTATGTAAATGGGTCTCGGAAGATTTTTAGCATCAAGAATCAAGTTTAGAATCAAGTTTTTCCACCTTTAATTTAACTTATTTTGTAGTTGACTGTGTACTGTATTACTGTACTGTAAAACATAAAAGTGCTGATTTTTTTTAAAGTGGGGCATAAAGCTAAAATATTATATATGAAGGATACAGTTAAGTTATTATGTACTACATTAGAAGGCCAAGTGAGCAAAGATTGACCCTCAACATTGCTTGAATAAATCACAGCACAAAGCAGACCAAGTGCTGCATTATCTCATCACTGTAACATGACTAATGCACATACAAGTCAGATAGGCAGTGATAAATAATGAATGCAGTACTGCAATGCCAAATGAAACTAGCAGCCTTTTGTAAACTCCGCCTGAGGAGCCAAACATTGGCAGGTTAGCGTGGTCCAGTTAGCATCAAGGTTAAGAATGCACTAGCAGAGCCACTACCATTGAGTTGAATAGGAAATCCAATGTGTTACAGACTCCAGGCCACAGCAAATCATTTTGGGATGTATCGACATTCTGAGGACTCCTCTGAGCCTAAAAACTTAGTTAACTTTTGGATTATCTACCTTGTTTGTTTTTTTGGAGGCTTGTCAGTACCTTAGATGCTCATTTTAGATGCTTTTGGTTAAAAAAAATCGAATTTAATGATTTGATACACATCTTGACAAATAAGTCAAGCAAATAACTCACTCCCTGCTGTGAAAGTGCACTTTTTCTGTCTTATTTTTGAAGTGGCAGACAAAAGTAGTTGAACCAAGAGCGAGTTACTGGCCTGATTTTTATCAACTTGCAATCTTAGAATGTAAACTTGTTACATCAGTGTGCCTTAAGACTTTATGAGAGATCTTTCTCATTTACTGTACAGTAGATTGCGTAAGGTAAATGCTGGCAATTTCTTCTGTTTGATGCATTTGTTTGTGTTGGGAATGCAAATATATTAAATAAAATTGAGGTGCTATTTTTATTATGACATAAAATTGAAACAAGCAGCGAGAACCCACATATAAATGTACAACATTTCAACAAGAAAGGCTTCAGTGATATTACTGTAGAGGAAGGCAGTTTTTAATAAAGCGTTTTAATTAATTTTCAGATTTAGTTGAAATTAGAAAATGAGATTTTTTGATTAGAAAACTTAATTGGAAACTTGTTTTCAGGGTCCAATGCAAAGATTGAACTAAATACTAAAGAGGAATTGGATGAAGTGCATCAATGCCACATGAACATGCCCCCCTGTGAAAGATATCAGTCTAAGGGGAGGGAACCTAGAATTTTTTCTCTGAATAAGGTATGATGAAATGATGGGAAATAATAAGACAGTTCTTTCAATATCGCCAATATTGCTGTGTGAAAATAAATAAGCTTTTCATTCCAGCTGTTAAAATTTTCATGGCAAAAGTCTGAATACATGCACAAAGTGAAACACATGATCATGCATTTTTTGTTAATTATTTAATACATTTTACTTTTAGATATGGTTTGGAATTGGATCCCTTAGGTCAGGAATCTGACACTTGTTATAAATAAAACATTTCCTGATTCCTCTTATTGATTCCAGTGTGCACATTTTAATGTGGTTTTGAACGCAAGAATACGCGAAAGCACTTGAGCAGTGTTTTCTAATCAATCCGCAGCACACACTAGACTTGTAGTCAAGATACGCCGGAAACCGAGACCAAGACACTACCAAGACCAGTAGGGTATTCGAGACCAAGACAAGACCAAGACCAAGACAGACCAAGTCTAGACCAAGACTCGAGACCAAAAAACATTTTTAAATTATTGCCCCCACATTTTGCCCCGGCTCTACGTTTCACGGACTGGTATGAAATTTGGTCCATACATGTAATGACCCAATACCTACAAAAAAGTCTCTGGAGCATAGCCCTAAACACAACAGGAAGTTGGCTATTTTGAACTTCCTCTTAGATTTTGTGCATTTTTCGTAATTTCCTGATGTTGTACTTTAACGAACTGAGTGAGTGTAATCGTATGGCCTTTGCGACATTAAATTGCGAAGATCTTTGAGTTTTCGTCTGAAGGGTGTGCCCTTGGCGGCCTGACAAATGTACACCCAATTTCAGCCTATTGGTGATGCATGAATATGTCATAGTTCAATGTTGTTTGCAGTTCCGATGTTGCTAGGCAACCACAGACAGCCTGCAGTAACTCAGGCATACAATTTCCAATTCTGCCCCAAACTTCACAAGTTTGATAAAAGTCCTGTCCTGAACACATGACCATGCTTATTGGTTATAGCAATAGCGCCACCTGCTGGTAGCAGGAAGTGTGGCAAATATAAATACGTTGACATAGTCCTCCTATATTTATTATCATTACCTACTGCCCATCCTGCTCTGCCTTCCTGAAAACCGCTGGGTGGCAGCAGCACGGGTGCGAGGGCCCCTTTTTCATCGCTGCTTGCAGCTTTAATTTAACTTGTTTCTTTTCATTTTGTATGTTGTTTGTATGTACATACTTTGCACGTGTATCCAAGACAAATTTCCCAGCAATGGGACTAATCAAGTATAAAGTAAGTAAGTATTGTATTACTGACTGTATACATTATCTTTAATATTTATTGAATTTTATATTAGTTAGTGTAGTTTAATAGTTTTTTTTAACTGCTAATTTTTGCTCATGCAATTCAGCAGCAACAAAATGTTTTGCAAAATGACACAGAACAAATATGTTTGATATAGAAATGTTTGACTTATTTTTTTTCCAGTCAAAACTGGGAATCAATAAGAACTGCAATTGATAAGTTTACCCAACCCTTTTAAATTATTGATACACTTTTAATAAGTTTGATTTCAATTCATTTGGCATGCTTTTTTGATTGCAAAAATGTAATTCATTGAATAAAACAGAACACAGAAAAGCTAGAAAACAAACAACATTTCATAGGGCCCTATAGGCCAAGTTGCAGCCTCAGTCTGTAAAATGTAATCTTGTGTAAAACTGCGCTATTCTAGGAGTATTCCACACATCAATCAGATGTGCTACAGCTTGTGCCACTTTCAGTGAATTTGTAGAGAGGAAATGCTACGACAGCATAGTCTCCATCCTTCACTTGGGAAGGAGCTCAGGGAGAATATCCGTCAAACATCACAAGAAGACGTTTTCGAGCACTTTTTTGTGTGTGTGTCACAGGGACTGGGCCGGAAAGGTCCAAACGTGTGATCATAAGCCCAGCAGTCACACAGTCACTACCTGTACGCCGCTGTATGGTCATAGCTCACTGTGACTCTTCTCTAAATGATTCATTCTTCTCATGTTATTAAATCATGAATGCTGTTTAATTCATGACCCAGGTGCCAGAAGTCCATGGTCAGAATTCTGCAGTGCCTTGAATTTTTACCCTCGGGATGTTCTTGTACTGCATTGAAAATGTGTTATCAAGTCATAAGACTCTCTCTCATTCTCTCTCGCTGTGACATCACACACGTCGTTAAAGATGGCAAGTGATGATTGGTTGGGAAGGACCAATCATGTCAGTAGTCTGACATATTTCTTGTCCAGGACAAGAATTTAGGAGTCAAAATCACATAATCTGACAGTGAATATCGTAACAGACAAAAAGTGTAGTCTGAACCTGGCTATCCAATATTTCAGTTGCATTTTCAGAGCTTGTTTTAAAGGAGTAGTTAACACACAAAAATTATTTCATTGCAATACACACCCTCATATTGTTGCAAACACGTATGATTGGAACACAAAAGGAGATATTTTCATGATCAAAAGACGTATGATCAAAAGACGTCCCAAGACTTTTGACCATACGTCAATATCGCCTTTTTAGGGTCCCCTTAAACGTTGGTTATATGACGAGACTGTGTCGGTGATATGATGAGACTGTGTTAGCAGAGTAGCTCGCGGAAAGGAGGGATTTAGAGAGATTGAGGATTTAGAGTCCTTTGAGACTCATTGTAAATGTGGTGATGTGCAAATAATGAGATAATTGAACAGTTTTTTGACCTTTGATGCATGTAAAACTGTTATAGGAGACTCCAAAACAACATTTGGAAACATTAAAATAGTATAATAGGGGCATTTTAAAGCTTTGTGTTCAAGGAGTCTCCATTTGTGGAAATGTTTATCCTGGAATAGCTGTGAAGCAGAAGTGGCTGCTGTAATATCATTAGCACTTTGATGAGCACTATGGACCTGAGAGCTCTGCTCACGGATGTGGAAGATAATACAGCTAGTGTTGGCAATAATGAATGCCTACAGTATATGGTGGTGTGCTCTCTTATGAGTTGATATATAGCGAAAGAGCACTTGGTTGGGTGTGATTGAAGTGGAACAATAATCCTGTCATTGCACAAACACACATCATTGGTTGGGCTTGGTTAGACCACTCGAAACAGTATGGATCACACTTAGGGTCTAAAAAGGATTTACTTACTCTGCAGGGGGTGTTCCAGAAAGAATGTCATGTGACTTAGCTGTGCAAGTTTACTCAGAGTAAGTGGAAAACTTCAACTTTACTTTTAGGGTATGTAAGTAGCCATGGCATTTTATTCCCTGAACATAACTTGCTCTGGATTTATTTTACTCCCCCAACTCACAGATCATAGATCTGAACTCAAAAGGTATATTTTTATGCAAACTAAAGTGAATTACAACACAATTATGTGTATACCTGGAAAAGCCACAGAAATATCACCCACTATTGTCCGGCATGTAGTGACTGCAAAGGATCCACTCTAACACAGTCTCATCCCAAGACGTCATACAACTGACGCTTTTGACCATACGTCAACATCCGCCGTTTTAGGGTACCCTTTAACATCAGTTAGATGACGGTCCTGGGATGTGTCCACTCATTTACTCTAAAAATGCTGGGGTTTTTAACCCAAATTTGGATCAAATTATGGACAAACCCAAACGTTGGGTTAAACATGTAACAAAAAAAAAATATCCAATGGCTGGGTTTGTCCATATTTGACCCAAAGTTGGGTTAAAACAACCCAGCATTTTTAGAGTGTTCTTTCCTTCACAGCTGGGGGAAAGAAGCAAGCATTTGTAGGCTACTTTCAAATGAGACTTCGAATTGGGAGAGCCTTCGTTGCGCCGCTGCTGATGCAGTCGAATCTTCGAATGCGGCCTTGAAAGGATGCATCCTCTGAATTGCGTTATTACAAAATACATAGGCTTACATAAGATGTCTGGTAATGTTAATTGATGTTAGAAAGCTGTTCATCATTAAAAGCTATCCTCACTGATTCAATTAAGCCGATTGCTGAGTGATTCAACTGAATGAACTTTTCTTTATGTTTCATATGGGACGGTTGATTGGCCATTACACCAGTCAAGTCTAGGACGGAGCGCCTACTGCCAATGTTATTCTTTAGTTTGTTCTCTCTCCATTTTTTGGGGCTGGGAGGGGGTTGCAAAAATGCTTTCGTTTGATTTCACACAGGCATGTGAAATAATCAAGGGGTTTGTAAATGCAGGCAGCATCTTCTCACACACAATAACATTATTCCGTATTTTTGTATCCACAGGTGTGTGCTGCGACATAACCAAAACCACACATTGCTGGAAGCTGAAATTACAGTCAATACGCCCAGTATTGCATCACTAGATTCCCTTTTGCAGCTGCCCCAGCAGTATTGTGCTTCCTACTAAATCAAATTGAATGAATTCCTCTATTAATTCTAATGGACTCCACCAGAATACTAAATGTAAATGGTAATTCAACCTAACGTATTGGCAAATCTCCTTGTTTTAGTTTCAGCAGTACTATGGATTGTCATATAGTGTCTCTTTGTTTTATTTTAAACCTATTATCCCTCTTCTTGATTTGCTATTTGAAAACTGATAAAGACTCAGAAAAAGGCTAGTTGGTAGAGCAGGGTGATGATGCAACTATCTCATAGTATGGCTCCACCGTTCTGGTGTCAAACTAGGCGACATGGTGACTTTAAACTTGTGTACTCACCAGATGGGCAGAGAACCATGCATGGTTATGTCTGCACACCGTAAATTGCCTGCTGAAAACAAGTTAGATACATGATTATATCCTACACTCTTAGAAAAAGGGTTCATTGGGGTTCTATGAAGCATAGTGTTCTTTACTCAACTCCATCCAAATAACCTTTTATGCTAAAAAAAGTTTCTATAATGACAAGAAAGAACCATTTTGGCACAAAGGTTCTTTATAGGCTATTATTCATTCATATATATCATTATTATGCAATATATTGTAGTTGTAATTAAATTATTGTTTAAACTGTTGCAGTAACTAAATATCCCATTTCAATCATGCTGATTTTTGGAGGAGAAAAACTGAAATGGCATTCTTTGTGTGATATTGATTAACTACATTTCACGAGTTCACACTTACATACAATTAAAAGGGGATGAGTATAATGCGTATTTGGCGTGCTGTCCGGGGGAGGGCTCCGAGTTCTGGAATTCTGGGCTCTAACCCAGAGTACTCCACCTCCGTATGTAAGGTGGTTTAGGATTAGAAAGGTGGAGAAGGGGTGGTGGAGGGATACTGCTAAACTGTCAGAGAATGAGGTGAGACTGCTGAGACTATGGCTATGTTTACACGGAAACGATTCTGAAGAGAAAACGCAAAAGTAGGTCGTCATCACTTTTTATTCTGCGTTTAGACTAGCGTTTTGTGTGGGAAATTCGCGTGCAAATGGTGATGCAAAAGTCTGTGAAATTCAATGTAGTATGCACTTCAGGCGGCTAGGAGTGCATACTATAACAACACCAAGTCCACACGCCTGCGTACAACCTTCACTGTCAAGCAGACTTTTGCGTTTTTACCCTTTACACGGGAACGCGACGGTGGAGCGTTTTTAAGATTTCCACTCTGGAGGGTGGTTTCACTTTTTTGCGTTTTAAGCCTCAAAAACCCGTCGCCGTGTAAACGAAAGGCACATCCAATAAAATATTTTTACGTTTTCACCCGTGAGCGTTCTCGTGTAAACGGGGCCTATATATACAGTATTTAATCATGATTGCTGAGTGCTCTCCACCTGTGTTAATTATCTGAATGTGCTTCACCTGAGACTTTGTTAATGAGACATGATTTAATCATGATTGCTGAGCGCTCTCCACCTGTGATAATTATCTGAACGTGCTTCTACAGAACTTTGTTAATAAAACAAAAACATCATAAAATGATATAAATACAGTATGTACATTTTCTAACCCCCATATCTGGAATCTTGTGATCATTCTCATGCATTCATAAATACATTTTAGAGTCTTTGATGTTTGTCAATAATATGAAACATTTAATCCGGAAAGGACAAAACAAATGAAAATGAATGAACCCAAATGGTTCCATATAGAACCTTTTTCCCTGGTTACAAAAAACCCTAAAGGGTTCTTATTATTGAACCTTTAAAAGAGGGTTCTGTATAGAACCTTTAGGGGTTCCAAATACGTAGCGACTGATAGAACATTTTTAAAGTTATATAAAGAACCTTTTCTTCTAAGAGTGTACTGACTACGTGACTATCAAATATAGTGGGAATGGTTCAATTTGTTATGTTAGTGCATGAGCATGAAATAACAAAGACCATTTTACACAAAGTGAACTGTCTTAATAAAGTATCTTCTTATTAAACAGTCTGTACACTTACAGAGTTCTCAATGCTTTCGTTTTGAATGTATGGACCCTCATTATGTTACTGTGCTAGTGTGGGGCTATTTTGAGCCTTGTTAGTGGTATAAACTACACTTTAAAAAAATAAACCGTACAATTTTACGATAAAAAACGGCAGCTGTGGTTCCAGAACTTTACCGTTAAAAATACGTAGGAACGTTAATGGTTTTACAGACTTAACTTAAAATTCACAGTAATAAACCGCATTTTATTTTCTGATAAAATGTGGATTTACCAACTTATTGACGTATTGATATCTGTTTTAGACCAATGTAATTCACTGATAACCAACATTTATCACAGTAGTAATGAGAGTTCAACAAGCAATCACAGCTCATTACAAGTGAATACTTGTATAAAGCAATACTTATTTAGAGAAACTGCACTCACACAAACATTAAGCACCATTATGGTAACACACATAACATAAAAAAATGCAATAAACATTAATTTAACAACATTAAATGTAACATAAATCATTTACATAACTGATTAGAAAAAACAAAAAAAAAACAATAAAACTATGAGGAACCATAGTTATTTCAACAAAAATACATAAAATGTAAGGTGTCACACAGGGAATTGTGGGAATGTCAATTTACGTTTTATTCACTGTAAATTATACAATGATTTGTTCTTTTTCACTTTCAAAAACTGTAAATTTAACGGTATTTTACTGTAAAATTATTTCACAGTTATTTACCGTATTTAGTACGGAAACTTTCTGTTTACTAATTAACAGTTTTGCACTGTAGCATTTTTACAGTATTTTACTGTTAAAATCACGGATATTTGTAGCGGTATCTTCTTACTTAGTCAATGCCCAGTAGCATTATACGCTAAACAGTTTTTAGAGATAAAACTCTTTACATTCGATTATCATGAAAACAAATCTCAGAGAACGGTTGACTAGGTACCAATGTTTTATTAGAACAAAGGTTCATTTGCGTCGGAGTTTCTCCTTTAAGGCATGAAGAAAGGGGAAAGATGCTTGAATGTTTAATTTTGGTGATGAAATATACATTTTAAAGGATAGAATTATGGACTACAGGGGGATTTTAACTAATGTTAATGGCTTGGATCTTATTGTTTTCGCCCATACTGCATGTTAAATGCAAGAAATTTGTTGTTTGAGCGAAGAGCTTAAATCTGAAAATGTAAATGAAAAATGAAATGGAATTATATGGACTGATATTTACATCATGGGTGACTTTTAAGCAAATGTACATACTGAACAGACAAACACAATCAGGTTTGGCTTTGACCGTTGTCTTCTCAATAGCTGATTTGTTCCAGATGAAGAGAGTGGAAAGCAGCAGATGGTGAGGTTTGAGAGGGGTTGGGCAAGACTAAGACTCTCCCTCAGACAGCCATAATCCCCAGCAAAAAAGCCCTGGAAGCTGTCCATTGACATCCAAACTCTCAGACAGTCTGAGCTGAGCTGCTGTGCTGTCATACAGACAGTGGTGTGTGACCACAAATTTTACCATAGTAGGACAGAAGGCAAGGGGTAATTGTGCAGGATCTTTATATTATTTATCACTGAACATCGTGACCTCCATCGGTTTATTTTCACTGACTTCAGCTACCATGTTTACGTTAATTGCCTACCAAAGGGTGGATTAAAATCACTCACAACTGACTTAACAATTTTGACTGAAACTCAAGTTTTATCCTGTTTCAAATGCAAGGCACAACCTTAGCTTTTTGTAATTGCTGTAAGATTTGTCTTTGAATTCAGCAGACGTGCAGTGCTCAAGTGGAAGCCTCTGTGGTATTGATGAGCATGTGTCTGTCTGTAAACATAATCATTCTAAAATGTTATGGAACTGATGCAGAACATTACTCATGACCTTTCAGAATTTGAGGTGAAGTTGTTACTTCAGTCATTTAGAAGGTATTTACTCCATTAAGTTTTAATAAACAAAACAGGATAGCTGAAAGGCAATTGTTGATTTGCATCTGTCTACTCTGAACAGATGTTAGTGTTCAGAACTTCAAGTGACATGCTGCTAATTGCTATTTGAAAAAGTATGTGCACACGTTAGAGTCCATGTAAGTTTTAGGTCAGATGCTCTGGAATGCTTTGAGAACCAAAAAAAGCTGAACAGGGTTTGAAATATCAATTGATTTTATCCTTTAAGTAAGTTCTACTAAAAAAAAAGAAAAAGAAAAATTGGCATTTGTTCAATTTCATGTCACTTCAAACCGTATGTGATGGACTTTTATTCTGTAGAAAAAAGAAGAGGATAAATTTCCCCTCCAGTGAGATTTTAACTCAAGAATCGTTTGACTTTGATAACCAAATGCTACTAGAAGGATGGGACATGGTGATGAGAAATATATATGGGAGAAAATACATGTTAAAGTCCCCTTGTAGTCAATAGTTGTATCCTTTAAAACTCACATTTGATCACAAAATTTACATATTTAACTGATTTTTCCTGGAAAATAAATTCTTCATGCCTTGTAATAGCTTGAATGTATCTCCACCCTTGCCTAATTTAGGTATACGCGGTTCTATGAATTTGCAAATTAGCCCGCCTCCACTCACTCACAGCAACTCAGAGATCCACTTGTTGACGTGATTGGTTACAGTTTGTAACGTCAGAAGCGTTTTCAAACCGCGTTTTTGAGGCTACTTTTTGTTCACTGCGGGGAAAATACTCAGCAATTGTGTTGACTTATGAATTTGTTCGTCTTAAAGCATATTAAAAACACTATATATATATATATATATATATATATATATATATATATATATATATATATATATATATATATATATATATATATATATATATATATATATATATAGTGTTTTTAATATGCTTTAAGATAATTATGTTTTTAATGTGATTTTATATATATATATATATATAATATATATATATATATATATATATATATATATATATATATATATATATATATATATATATATATATATATATATATATATATATATATATATATAAAACACATTAAAAACTAGATTTTTACCACATGGGTAATTTCGCAAAACTCGAAGATTCACGGATCTGTAAAGTTTCTCTGGGAAACGCTGTCACAGACAGCATTATGTATTCTTTAATTTCCTTTGTTTAGTTTTTTTGACACTCGTTAAAGTGAACTACTCCTTTAATTGTCATGGCTACTGATATGATTAGTCATTAGTTCAGCTGTGTATCATTAATTTACCTTGTTTGTATAGTAGTATAAGTTCATATGTCGTCAGTATTAAGTGTCTGGTCTCTAAAAAGCATTTTTCTTGCCCATCCCATTTTTTTTTCAACCAGCATGTCCTTCTAGATTATTTCTTACTATTTCAATTTAAAAAAGTCAGAATTCAAAAGTCAAAATGTGAAATCATGATTGCCAGTTATGAAGTCAGAATTGCAAGATATAAACACAATTATTAAAAAAAGTCTAAATTTATTTTATTTTTATTTATTTTTACATTTTGTAATGCCATGGCGAAAACAAGTTTCCATATACGAATCAATCCGAATCATGAACAAATCATTTTGCATCAGATCAATAGTTAATTGAAAAGATCTGATTTAATAAAGCAATTCATTAATGATCGTGAACAATTTCTTTAAATTCGTTCTTAAATCATGATCATTTAATCATGATTTTTAGAATGGATTTAACCTTCCTGTCTTTTCCAACAGGCAGAAGGTCTTTCTGCTATACTGGTATTGCAACAGCTTTATGAATATGTAAACCTCTCACTTATTCAGCACATTTATTATGCATACTGCCAATCTCTGGCAGAGGTGGAAGTGTGTGTATCAGCAAAAAAATAAAATAAAAAATAAAAACAGCCTGTTGTTACACTATAGAAAGGCTGTATAAAAAGCTTTAGACCATTCACTGTAAAAAAATAAATCTGTCCGGTGAAATCACATTTAAATGGACTAACTGATAATTGAGTAATTGAATCAAATTGCAATATTGCTTTTATACACTCTCTGCTCTATATATAAATCTGCTTGTTGAGGGCTGGTCAGGATTTGGGTGGAATTTAGTATATTTGTCCCTATGATCCTGACAGCCTTCTGATGTAACACAGCATTGTGAACATATGCCTGAAAGAACAACAATGTTCACAACCCAACACTGGGGATGGACAGTGGCCTATTTTTCAAACAATAGAAATAGTTCTCCCAGAAATTAAAATGATGTTACTTACTTTCTTATATGTTTCTGTAACCCGGTTTTTAGATTTAACAAAAGTAGATTTTTTTTTTGGCAGAATCTTGACTCTGCTCTTTTCTCACTGAACATCAGTTACTAGAACCTTAAAACAACTTTCAGCAACACATTAGTGTTAGTAGAAAATAATTTAAGTGTGCAATAATATGCATTAATTCATCCTTAACTAATGCACAGATAATCATGAATTAATGTATAACTCATGAAGAACTAAACCATTAATAAATGATTACTGCATCAGCAACTAATAAAGAGTCAATATGATTAATAGATTAAGTAATACATAAATTGCTATTAATTCAATGTGTCATTGTGTATTAATTCCTTAATAACATATTTTATTAACTAATAGTGTAAATTAATGTGTTAATTACCACAATTAGTCAAAGCTATGCACTTCAACTTCCAGTTGTCTGCTTTAATTAATCATTAGCTAATGATTTGCAAAGGTATCATTATATTATGACTTTACTTGTTGAGGCACATCATTATTAACTAGTCATTTAGTAATTGTAGTAATTTGCACATGAATTTGCACTAACAATTAAGTAATTAATGATGTATTAATGCATATTAGTGTACCTGTCATATTATCTCAAAGTTAAAATACAAGGCTTTGGCTCATTCTGGTAATTAACATATTAATTAACACTATTAGTTAAAAAATGAGTTATTATGGAATTAATCCACAATTACATATTTAATTAATAACAATTAATGTATGAACTAATACATTAACCCTACAGCATCTTAATTAGTTCCTAATGTGGTAATCGTTAATGAATAGCTTAAATAATCATTAGTTACACATTAATTCAGTATTATCTGTGCATTAGTTAAGCATGAATTAATGCTTATTAGTGCACACGTATTGTAAAGTGTTACCAGAATTTTCTTTGATTTTGATATCCGCTTTTGCTTGTGGGCAATCGCTGGTATTGTAACAATGAGTGAATAACATTTGCTCTATTTGTTGTACTTGTATTTATATGCAATCATAATTAAGAATAAATATTGATCAATATTATTATTCAAGATTTGCGTTTATAAAATGTGCTTTCATAAGCCTGTTTCCCCAAAAAAGTGAATAAAATACACAATTCCAAACAGTGGTGAACTCCTATTAAGCATTCGTTTGTGAGCGTTCCGTCCTCCAGCTGAGCATCACTATTTAACAAGGATGCGCAGCACCATCTTCGCCCCGCCTATCCCAGGCTGCGCTCTTTCTCGCCGCGTTCACAGCGCAGGCGCATTGGAGAGCCTCCGCGCGGCTCACTATTTAGCAAGGAGGGAGCGCGCATACTCGGCACCTGTCGTGTCTGTGGCTGGGGATTCAGTGGGAGGGGTCATTATTTGGCAGGGAGCGGCAGAGAGACGAGCATTTCCTTAGATACCCACAGCAACGCGTGGATTCATTCTGCTTCCATCACTTCAGAGGCGAGCCGGCGGATTTTTTAGGTGTTGTTTCAACTTACTGGCCAGGTTTGGAAAGCCGTCCATCTGGAAATAAATCACACCATCGTATTTTCCTCGGCAAGTGTTTTGTTCCTGCACCGGGGCTGTCACCACTGAAGGTAAGATCAATGGAAGCCACTTTGGAACAAGAACCCGTTATTAGATGTGTCAGAAAGGCGAGGCGAATGCGTTTTAGGCTTATCGCGCTGATTATCAAAAGTCAAAAGGGAAGGGAAAAAGAAAAATCAGATGTCAGATGAATACATAGGTAAATTCCTCAAGCGATTGTCTAATGCATCCCTCCGCTGTATAAATACAGTTATTCCAGCACCGAGGTGATGGCCAGTGCCTCCCATCTGCAGCCTGCTAGCATACCGGCTAACCAGCTCATTTTATGTGAATTAATGGTTTGCTTTTAACAGAGTAATAGCATAATATCGTTCGCGTGATGACAGGCATGGAATATTGTAATAATATAACTGGCTCGTCTAACTGGTCTGTAGACACATCTCCTCATTGCCGGAGCGCCTCCCGTCGTAATGTCCCGTTATTCTTTGTCTGCTATTACTATTGTGCTCTATTTTACATTTGAATGATAGGTTGAAGAGGCTTTTAGGATCCGGACGTTTATAAGAAGTAAATAGTACAGTTTTGTAAATACATACAACTTTAGGCTTCATGACATTGAGATATTTTGCCGGTTTCAGGATGAAGCACATGTGTTGGAAAATTAACTTTCTATTTATTTACAGAATGATAGCTAGGCTACTTGCGCCCTGGAATCGATTTTCAGGGGATTTTTTTAACCTTTTATGAGCCCCCCTCTCCCCACCATACAAAAGCAATACACAGTGTAATCAATATGTTTAGTCAAATAGGCTGCTTATATTGCAGGGTCGAGTTGTCTGGGTGTTTGAGGGAGTTGTGTCAGACTCTGCTTATTTAGCATCCCCAATAGGTTGGTTTATTTTTCAAGTTTAATTTTTGGCTTTAACATGATATTTATTTTCATAAGTAATGAGAAAATATTTACATATCAAAGAGCATATTTTCACGTTTTGCCAAATATATGGACAGCTTAACCAACAACCGTTTTAGTCACATGATAGTATGATCATATGGATCACTTTATTATAGATTTAGTTATCACCACTATACATTTTCTTTCATTGTTATTTTTTTAAAGTAGGCTATTTTTAATTTTATTTTTATTTTTATTTCTGGTCATTGTTGTTTAGTTAACTGTCCTGGTGGTGTAAATTATATAAATGCTGGTAAGTTACATTTACATTTAAATGAAACCTACAGACATTGAAATGCAAAATTAAAGGCATTTCTTTAAAATAGTAGACTCGCTGAAAGTCGTTGAATAATTCACACACTGTTATTACAATTTGCTGACCTGAATCAGTTAGGCCAACTTAAAAGGTGCAATAACATAGTTGTGAATTTGTACACACACACATACTATATATACACAGCGATTTTGTATTTGCAGTTTATTTATTGGTTTATTTAACATATAATGTTATGGATGCAAGCAATGGATGTTCAAAGTTCCTTGCTGAAATCTTAACTTGTTTAGTTTTAGTTTGCATGGAATATCTATCTATCTATCTATCTATCTATCTATCTATCTATCTATCTATCATTCTATCTATCTATCTATCTATCTATCTATCTATCTATCTATCTATCTATCTATCTATCTATCTATCTATCTATCTATCTATCTATCTATCTATCTATCTATCTATCTATCTATCTATCTATCTATCTATCTATCTACAGTAAAACAGATATACCTAATTGTGTTTGTAAGAGTACTTGTAAACATAAATTTCCCCCAGTCAAAGTAACAAGAAAACAAAATTTCCTCACAGTCAGTGCCGCATTGTAACACTGTATATTGTTGGCGACGCCACAAACTTGAATGTTCCTATTCTAATCAATGAAGCTGACTACTTGAGACGGCTTCCTTGATCATGAGGGCAGTTTTTATTTGCTCACTTGCAGTGTAGATGTAAGTTTCCATGCCGTAACAGTAGCCGTAAGCAGAAACCAAATGGGTGTGAAAGGGCAACAGTGAGGCTGCATTTAGAAGTCGAGCATTTGATTGACAGGGAGGTGTGCAACACTATTACAGTCTTCACAATTGTGTCAGGGTTTTTTTCTTCTCAGCTCTGCAAGTCAACCTGTTAGCCAAAGAGTGCTTGTAAAGGGTCACATGCTCTCGTTTTCATGAAATATGACTCTGTGTACGCTCAGTATTTATGTAGCAAGTAGCAAATTTAAAATCCTGAATACTGCGAAAAACAAATACATTCCAATTATTTAGCTGTAATATTCTCAAATGGACTGCATTGCACAGAAATAATGCGCTTTATAGTGAGTTCCGGGAGAGCCGATTTGCACCCTGTCAGCTCTTTGGGACGCCCTGTGTGCGTGAGATGTGAATCTGGTCGCTATGGTGTCTCCCGGCTGACATGCAGGGGCTCTGTTTGCAAGACAAACAAGCAGAAATAAAGCACCCAGCAAGACGGTGAGACTTTTCCTGTACGAAGGCATGCCTGCTGCACTGACTGACAGGAAGAATCATAGTATAAATATTATAAGACTATTGATTTTAATGTTTGCGAACATCTGTACCGATTCTCGTCTTCTTGTGAAACCACACTAGGCGATTTCATGCATGCCTGTACATCCATCCATTTATCTACAGTATTTAAATCAGTGGTCCTAAAATGTATTGTGCATTCGATTATTTAAAAAAAAAAAGTACAAAACCAAGAGTTTATAGGCTTTTCAATCATTTTACATAAACAAGGGTATTTGAAATTAATCAATAGGTTTGTTGTTCAAAATTATTTTTTAAGCGTCTCAACTGATCCATGGATCATTAGACACTGAACACTGTCGCAATGATGCTGAAAATTCAGTTTTGCCATCACTTCAATGTATTACATTTTAAAATATATTAAAATGAAAACTGATCTTAGTGAGCATAAGAAAATTGTTCATATAAAGATTACAATTCTTACCAACGCCAAACTATTGAACAGTAGTCTAAATGCCCAAAACAGATGTTTCTCTCTCATTTATTTTAAACAGATTTAAAAGAGTAAACATTTGTTTAGATGTAATCATCAGCATTTCTTTACAGTTTCAGAATAATTCACTAAGTTAATTGCTTTTCTGTTTGTGAATCTGCTTATAAATGTGTCAATAAAATGCTTTTTTAGACTGAGATAAGCCTTTAAAGGGTATAATTAGCTTGGAAACTTTCATTGTCACCGGTAAAAGTGATTTTCCAATTATGCATAAATAAAGACTGAAGGAACAAGTAGCTGTGAATTTAAATATGCAGAAAGTAGGGCTGTCAAACGATTAATCGCGATTAATCGCATCCAAAATAAAAGTTTGTGTTTACATAATATATGTGGGTGCACTGTGTATAATTATTTATATAAATCTATATAAAGTAAAATATTTCTTAAATATACAAGCATGTGTGTGTGTGTATATATATATATATATATATATATATATATATATATATATATATATATATATATAATTATACACAGTGCACCCACATACTTAAACACAAACTTTTATTTTGGATTCGATTAATCACGATTAATCGTTTCACAGCCCTAGTATAAAGTATAATGAACATAGAAACAAGGCTTGTTTTTTTGTCATATAATGCAATGTTTTATTTAATTAAGAGGAACTTATATTGTATTGGTTTGGGCATACGCCACAGAGCTAATGCAAGTTTCATGAATACTCCCACTTATTCTTTGCTGAACTCATGAGCTTACGCATTGTAATCTGGCTAATGTGAGTAATTTGTTAAGACTTGAAACACCCATTTACATCAATGTTAATGTGTAAGTATATTTTGAAATGCCTACTGGGATAAAGATGAAGTTCTCCATCATTAATTTCTCATTGATTTATAAAAGGGAAGCATTAAACTGGCGTCAGGTGACTCACATCCTGATTTTGCAGTTAGACACCTTCCTGGGTCACCCTACCTAAACCTAAACCTAACTCTACCCATACGTTATCCCTAAAATCAGAGTTGAATAACTTATGTAGAAGCACTTAACCCTGGTTGTTTGCTTGAACTTGACTTTAGTTGTAAACTTGTCCTTCAAATCTGATTGGTTGATTGGAATGTTGTTCCTGTATCAACAAAGATGTTGATCCAGGAACATGTTGCACTTGGTAACATTGTTTATTGTTTATCAATAGTTTAATTTAAAAAAAAAAACTTTTGCTGATAATTTACTCCCCCCTATGTCATCCAAGATATCCATGTCATCCTTTCTTCAGTCGAAAAGAAATGAAGGTTTTTGATAAAAAACATTCCAGGATTTTTCTCCATATAATGCACTTTACTGGTAACCAAACGGTTCAAGGTTCAAAAGACAGTTTCAGTGCAAACTGCTAACTGTTCAAAGGGCTTTAAACGATTCCCGACGATGAATAAGAGTCTTATTATCAAAACGAACAAATCTTTTTTCGTGCCATTTGGTTGATTAGGTTGATTCAATGAACGAAATTAACGAATTGACTCGGGACAAGATTCGTTCATTTGATGAACGTGTTCGAACAGGAGAGTCACGAACGCGCATCACAGAACAGAGCAAGGAGAGCATTTGAGCTTATAAAACTTAAACTTTTTTTTTCAATGAGCAATCACTTCGCTTGATAAGACTCTTATTTGTTATCTGGAATCATTTAAAGCCCTTTGAACAGTTTGCACTGAAACTGTCTTTTGGACCTTCAACTGTTTGGTTACCAGTAAAGTGCATTATATGGAGAAAATTCCTGGAATGTTTTCATCAAAAACCTTAATTTCTTTTCAACTGAAGAAAGAAAGACATGGACATCTTGGATGATATGGGGGTGAGTAAATTATCAGCAATTTTTATTTTATTTTATTTTTTTAAAGTGAACTACTCCTTTAAAGGCTATTATTTATATATCAGTATTCCAAGTTTATTCTTTTTTATGTGATCCAATGCCCACATCTTGATATTTGCAAAAGTTTGAAATGCAAAATGTCAGGTTTGGCTTTGCGTCACAAATGTTTCACCAACGCATTACATGAGAAGCTTGTGTTGTTGTCAGTTGAGATTAGTCTCTTATTCTGAGAGTCATATGGTTAAAGAATAGCAGCATCTACTTGGAGATACAGTTGCTTTTTAAAAGTCTGCATGGCAAGTAGTGATTAGCATTTTCTGGGAGGAAGATTGCAAAAACTGTCTGTTTTTTTCTGAGATGCTGAGCAAAAAGCCACTGATCTGATCTTCTTGTTTGCAAACAGCGGTGCCTTTGAGTTTGGAGACGGTGTGAGACACTGCCTGCAGCGCTCCAGAAGTAACCGAACCAGTGATGCTGCAAGACATAACTTAAGCAAAACAAACAATTCACAATTTATGAGAGATTGCAAGCAGCACTAGATAACACAACCAAAGTGTGTACTTTTTATTTGAACTTTTTTGACACTTTCATTTAGTTTATCTTCTTCAGAATTCAGTATGTGAAAAGAGTTATTTCTCCAAGCACTTTACCATTCAAAAAGCCTTTTTAATTTTTTTTTATCTGTCCAGTTTTGCTGTAGCTTCTCCCTGAAGACTTTTAAAGGGCACTGGTTTTCTTTCTGTAAATGTATGACTGTGATAAGTCAGCAGAATCTCTCTAAGACGGCATCCGTTCATCCTCTTTTTTTCTTACAGTTCCCTTCTTTCTCTAACCCAACATAAGAACAGCATTCTACTATAGGATATGGAGGACTCATTGAATGAGTCATATCGTTCCTCACGATGCAATGCAAAGTGTCTGACTTTGTGGTTAATTTTTCTGTTCTGCAAGTCGAAATCATTCCGATCTGTTTGCGCAGCACCACATGAAATCGAACACATCACCTGTTAAGCCACACCACATCACGCTTTTTTATGGGCCAAATGATTAGTTCAGGCACTAGTTAATGAATTTGGAAAAACATTGTTTGCACTAAAAAATGAAAACAAAACAAAACAAAAAACGTGTTGCTTACATGTTTGTCTGCTACACCGTTTCTAAAATAAGATGCAATGGTTACCAGACTTTGCTTCCAGTCAGGAAAAAAAAGTCTGGCTACTTAAGATGATGCTACAGTAGCCCTAGTTTCCCTTCTCTCTCCCCATTTTTCTTTACCTAACTTTCTCTACATTTTCTCCCCATGCTTTCAACATCCCTGAGGGAAATTCTACAGCACAAATACTTCCACAGTGTGTGAATGAACATTGAACATTATACTGTGCTGGCCTCCATTGTCTTAGATATGCCCTCTTCTTCCAGATCTCATTTTTTTCTTCTTCTCTTGCTTCCCTGACCTTCTATCTTTGTGATTTCCAATATGAATTAACTTTCTTAATTAACTTTGGTTACCTAAGCCTCAATCTGTCAGGGGGCCAATGAATGTTTTAGCTCACCATTAGCATTTGAAGGGCTCAGGTATAGACTAGAGCCGACCGATAAAGAATTTTGAAGGCCGATAGCGATACAAATATTTGTTGGTTTTAAAATCCGATATTCTGATATATCGGCCGATATATATATATTTTTTGTTTTGTTTTGTTTTAGAAACGTGCAACAAAACATTAACAGATTCCCCTAACATTGGTTATTTAGATAGTTTTTTAGTTATATAGATAATAGATAACAATAGTTATTTAGATTAGTTATTTAGTTATATAGATAATGCATTTTAAAGGGGGGGTTGACTGTTTTTTTTTTTCTTTGCATGATTGTGTTTATGGGGTGCAATATAACATGTATTCGTGGTTTTTCTTTTTTTAAAAGTCTTATTTTTCATAAACCTCACCTTTATCGTCAGCCGAGCTTCTCCTCTGTACTCGAACGAGCGGTTCACTTCCTGATTCTATGAAAACACTTGCTCAGAAACACGTAGTGGGCTCAGATTGGTTAGTTTGGCCCGGTGTGTTGTGATTGGCTAAACTGTCGCTCACGTTGTCCGTAAGATTAACGCCCATTATCTTTACGGACGAAACGGGCATGTCATGCTCCGGTCCAGATGTAAATACGTGTCGAACTGCAGTATCAGTTTCTGGCAGAATCAGACGGAGAAAGCCGCGATGAAGAGAGTCAAACAGAACCTCACCACACACAGCTCTTACTAAACGTTTCTGAATGATCATTTGCTAAATGTTTTAACTTTATACATGTTGGTTTAACATAATAGCATCTGACTGGCAACAATAGCAACTGACTGGCTACTAATGTTATACTCAAACCCTGTTGGCAAGTTTAAGCTCTTGATCAAATCGAAAAATAACGTCATAAAACATATATACATGAAAAATACATTTACAACATTAGTCCTTATACAAAATTCAGGTCCATAATGTTTGTACGCGTTTGTCGTAGACACAAAATTGCATAACTCGTAGCCTGGTGGCTATAAAGCCAGCGCTGGCATTTGAAAAAAATAAAACACAAGGCTACGTCGGGAATTATACATGCAAATACATGTAAAATGATTAAGTCTTAGCCTACTTACAGGTTGTGGCCATCAACTCTTGCCTCTGGTTTTAAAGTCGGAACTGCTTCATGTTTTAGAAACAGTTTCTTGTTGAATCCGGTGTTGAATTCGTTGAGATTCTGGAAGCTGTCTTCCGTAAATACGCAGCACAGAGAGCTAGATTACCATCGTCATTTTCAGGAACATAATCAAACATAAATTGTATCCATTGTTGACGAAGTACAGCGTCTGTGGGAAGAAATATGCGCATGACCTTTCCTGCATATTCCGGAGGGAGGGTTAATGCAAATGTGTGGGTTAGTGACGTCTAAAACCCAGCTGTAGTCCCAATCGAGTCGTTTTTGTAGGCAATTATACTTCCTGATTTTTAAAAGACGATATCTCTGCTTACACTGAACTTTCAGCGCTGCAACTTTGCAGATACTGTTCATGCACCAACAGCAACATTACACACTATTTAAAATGAGAAAAGGGAAATCGCAGTCAACCCCCCTTTAAAAGAAGCTTCTGCCCTCTGGTGGACAAACTATACAACCAACACTCATGACATGGTTGAAGCGTGTTTCGTCCATTTTTATTTTATTTTTGAAATATTCATTTATCGGCCATTCTAACTGCCAATACCGATAGTTTGGAAAATGCCTAATATCGGCCTGCCAATAAATCGGTCTGGCTCTACAGACCAAGTGAAGTGACCAGTATTCGTACATTAGGGTGTTTTAGGCAAGCTGAGCCCATTTACCTCCTTTTGAGGTGTCAGCAGTCGCAGCATTGGACAGATGGTCACTCCTCCTCTTGTCTGGCTTGAGTTCTATTACTGAGGGAAATCAATAGGACTGTAGAAGTCACCGTGACCTGTAATTTAAGAACATCTATAAAACTGCACACTTCAAACTGTGTTTAATTATTACAGAGGGTTCCTCTCGGATGGGCAGTTGTCATTTTGACCATAAACACAATTGATTTCTGGCCGAGAAATCAAGTTGTGGCATTCAAACAATATCAGCTACTCCCAAATCACATTTTTAGACGTGTGCTTTTTAGGCTCAGTATGCCGGGAAATTCACCACTGTGAATGAAATCAACAATTCTATTTCATGTCTGATCATTAATCTTCAAAATAGACAATTTTTTCTTTGGTATTTTCATGCAATATGTCTGTAATCAAAACCAAGGACAGATCTCATTTGCTTGTGTGTTAAAGAGATTCACTGAACAGCACATGAATGTGGCATCAATATTTGTCATCCCAACATACAACAAAATTTAAATTGCAAAAATGTTTTGCATACTGTAGCTTTTACCCTATTTGTCAGTTCTTCTGTCATATAACAGCTTTGTGTAAGGAACAGCAATAGTAAAGTTGTGATTCACTGAAAATGTAGCTTTTATTGGTGCATTTGACCTTGATTTACAACTCTGAGAGTACTTTACTGTACTGTAACATGCTTTTCATTTAGAGTTTTTTACTGTAACCTTTTTGGCTTTTGCAGTTGAGTCAATGTATTTTCACAGTGATAATAGTGATAATACAGACATTCGATAGGTCTACTATTCAATATTCAGTAGAATACTATACTTGCTGTGGATACAGTATACAATTTATTCACCGTATTACTATAAGTTGTCATTACTGTACTTTTTTAGATAATTGCAAAATTTGTTTACTATAATATCCTTTTTTTACTGCATGGCATGCTTTGGATTTTTTTTTGATATAGTGTCTAATAAATGATCTGGTGTTTATAATTTTGACTCGCTGTGTGTGTGATCTGAGAGCATTGTTTGATTTTGAGCACAGATACAATAGTTTTGAGGCAATTGTTTGATTTTGCCAGAGGAGTCAGAGGTTCTGTGAATGTGGTTTGAAAATGTATTTTTGTTTAAGGTTTCGAGAAAGTCAGTGATGGTTTCAAGAAATGTGTTTTAGCAATAATAATAAAAAAAAACTGTATTAGTAAATAACGAAATTGATTCTGAGTCACTGACTCATTGAACTGATTTAAGAAGTTGATGCAATGAGTCAGTGACTCAGAATCAATTCAATGATTCACTGATGGTCTGATGAGTTCAGAAGACAAGAAATATGGTGCAGTGTTCAATGCTGACTTCTTTTATGGTGCCTTTGAGACCATTTTAAAGTTGAAAGCTCCAGGCCCAATAATAAAAATGTATAATATCACAATAATATAATAATAAAAATGAATTATTGCATGGAAAAGAGCTACCCATACAAAATTCATACTTTCGTGTTCCACTGACGGAAGAAAGTCAAACAGGTTTGGAACAAAATGAGGATGAGTAAATTAAAGATTTGTCATTTTTGTGTGAACTAATCCTTGAACAGTTTTCCTCACGGATCCTGAAATTAGCTGTCAGTGCTCATTTACCTTTCTCCCTAATATTTGGCAGAAATGTTATTAGCTTCAGCTCCAAAGGCAATTGCTGCTGAGAGTAATTTGACTCTTGCTGCTTTTGTCAGATTGTTTTGCAATAAAACTCTATAAAAAGCTGAAATTCTTGTGCACGTCATTTGTCACCAGAGAGTAAAAAAGCGAGAAATTCCTTCATCCATTTAGCTCGAACCTGTTTGTTATCGCTCTGCCTTCAAGACACGTCAAAATAGCCACTATTTTGAGCGCAAGCTAATAACAGAGATCTAAAATGGAATTTGTTTTTCCAGTCTTTAATAACGAGTCTTAAAGAAATAGTTTACCTAAAGTCTTTGTGCACCACTGGAATGGGACACCATGAGAGTAAATGACAATTTCCATTTGTTGGGGTTCTGTTCTTGTTTTTAAGGTTATTTGCAAGCACATATTTCATAGCTCATTTGAAAGTATATGTTTAAGGTGTAGTTCAACCAGAAAGACTCGGTAGAATAAATACTGTAACAATAAATACATTTATTGATAGCCCAGTAAGCAATAAAGTGGAGGTTGGAAGGAACCATCCTGATAGTGGTGGTGGGGAGGTTGGAAGGGACCATTCTGGTGGTGGTGGTGGGGAGGTTGGAAGGGACCATTCTGGTGGTGGTGGTGGGGAGGTTGGAAGGGACCATTCTGGTGGTGGTGGGGAGGTTGGAAGGGACCATTCTGGTGGTGGTGGTGGGGAGGTTGGAAGGGACCATTCTGGTGGTGTTGGTGGGGTGGTTGGAAGGGACCATTCTGGTGGTGGCGGGGACCATCCTGGTGGTGGTGGGGAGGATGGAGGTCAATGGAAGCATCAACATTTGCAAACTCAAACACGTGTAAGTACCTTTTTTTATACTGCAGGTATTAGGCACAATTGGATAGATGAGAGGGTAATTAGTGACACAACAATTGAGTCTTCTTGGCAAAACTTAATGCTAAAGCTAGCATTTTTAATTGCCAAATTTCACATGTTTGGAGCTATATAGCAGTTAGTGCTCATGCTAACATGTTGAAGCCTTGGAGCTCATTTGGGTGACACAAATTTGAGTTTTTTGGACGTTTAAGAAGATTTCCCTTGTGTTTGGTATGATTTGTAATTTATGAAGTAATTGATCACTTTTTGACTATGGCCATAGTAGTAAGAACTGAGTAGAAAGCCCAAATATACTTAATTTTTTAAGTGTACGCAAGGGTAGGCATACAGTGTGCATGACGTAAATGTTGTCATCAGCATAATATGAGTGTAGCCAGAATTAGTTGTGTCAAATTTAACATGGTTTAGAAACACTTAGCAATTAGCACTCATGCTAACATATGTTGAATAGTTCAATGCTCATTTGGGTGGCACAAGTTTTGAGTTTTTTGGACATTTAAGTACTTTCTTTTTGTGTTTGTGTATGATGTGTAATGTGTAGGGGTGTAACGAGACACTTAGGCTATCTCACGAGACGAGACATGAGATTGGGTTCACGTCATTTCAGATCTATTTCATTAGTATGAATTGTCATATGCATTGAAATACAATAAAATACAAGCACTGTAAAAGGTTTTACCACAAACTCAACTGACTGGTCTCTCTTGTATGATTTTACATAGTCTCTTCAAACCTTACTGTGCATGAATTAAGAACTGGCACGAGATCTCGTCACACCGCTAGTAATGTGTAAGTGATTGCTGATTTTTGACTATGACTAAAGTAGTAAGAACTGAGTGTAAAGCCCAATAACTAATATTTTCACAAGGTGGCAGCACTGGCCTAGGCCATTGTTTCACGGTCAATAAAGAAACAAAAGAGATGGAATGCCAACAACAAACTATTCATGACTGCGAAAACAATAGACGCCAACATTTAAAAGCACTTGCGTGAGGGAATAACCCTTTAAGGTACATCTCAACCATTTGGTAGACCACACTTTAAGTCCCTATATTTCATTGAAAAATGCATCAAACTTAACTCAACCTGAATGAGCCATCTCTACCGTTTGGTTTAGTTGTGCAATGCTAAAAAAATCCACTAGATGACACTGTGTCTGTGAGCGGCATGCCTTTTCAGTGTCCCTTTCAACAGCACATGACACAGCGAAAATTTACTCCTCCATTGATGACGTATATCGGCGGGACTTTTAAAAGTAAGACTATTTTGTTGACATATTATTGTTTCAGAGTAGTTGTTAAACAGAATTATGTAACTTAAATAATTTTTACAAAACATGCTCTACCAAACGGTTGAGATGTCACTTTATAGTAGAGAATCTAGCTAGCTTGGTAAAATTAGCTAATGTTGGTAAAGTTACCTAATGTTGGTAAAATTAGATATTTACAATGAACAAAAGGGTTAGTGTTGTTAAAATTATTAATTTAATATCATTCAATTACATAATTGATTAAAAATGTTTGATCAATATAATTTTTTTTACCATTTCTGTTCTATATATGGTAAATATCAAGAATAAATTTGAAGAATTAATACCAATAAATGGTGTTACTGTTCATTTCATAATTTAAAATTGACTATGTTTGTGTATTACTATATGACAAGCATTGTAAGAGTACATGATTTGTAATTAAAAAAAAATCTTTATGTTTTAGACTTGATAAATGGACATCAAATTTTACAGTTCAAGACCATGATGGATCCACAAATAGCAGCCATCAGATTTTTTTATTAGTCAAGAAATTGCACTTAATATGACTTGTTCTGAATGTTGTTGTTTTATTATGAACAGACATCTCAACCGTTTGGTAGAGGACTGTATCTAAAATACTGTAGGGTGTAATTAAATTTTTTTTGATTGTTGTTATTGTTATCATAATTGAATAAAAAATGCAAAGAAATAATTTTTCCTTAGCTTTTTTCATGGTGCGTACCTTAAAGTGATCAGAAATACTTGCAACTAGTATAAACCATGTTGATGCAATGTTCTTTTCGCTAGTTACTTCTAGAGACTTCTATACAAGAATGAATGCAGACTACTTGTATTTATACTACTGAAAGTGTATATGCTGGGGTCCCCTCGGTAGACGTTTTGCCCAGATTGTCCAAATATGCAATTTCCCTTCTGGAATTATTGGGGAAAATGGGAATGTCAACAAAGAGCCTCCACGTACACCCTCCGATGATGATGATTTTTACGTCACGTGGACCCTTGCGCATGTGGAAAGTATAACAGAGCCTTAAAGGCGCACTATGCAGGAATTCTGTTTTTGTCAAACAGCAACCCCTAGAGTCGTTGTGGTGTACTTATATTTAACATTACTGTTTCTTTCAAAAAAAGAAACCAAAAAATAAGAAAAGTCTGACTGATTGGGACTTTTCCTAGTGGGACACCTTTTCCTAGTCTCTTCCGACCGCGTTTTCTTAGATTTTTTCCATCGTCGAGTATCACGCCTGAAATGCGCGCAAGTGTCTTAATGCTTTATATGTTGTTGTGAATGTATGTGACGTCATTGCCGTAAAGCATGTTGTGATTTTCGCAAGATTTGTTGGGGGCGCTCCTCTCAAACTTGCATTGCTGTTTTTTTCCAGCGGCATCCCCCCAAGCTTTACTACCAGGATGATTCGGCCTATGAGTTTGTTTACCACCGAAATTTCTTTGAATCTGTTATATTACGGTACAATTCTTGCATAGTGTGCCTTTAAGCGTTCGCATCAAAACTAAAGTAGCTCTATACTTTGGGCTTCATGTATCTTGGCTGTGGTTACTCTTAGGGGGCTTTTACACTGGGCTCGTTTGCTGCGGTGCGAGCCCGAGCGCGTTTGTTCCCGGCGCCCCCGCAGCGTTGGTCTGGTTTCACACTAAACTTGATTCTATCGAACCCTGGTGCGTTTGCGTGCATCTTACGTCATCGCAAACGTGCACGGCGCATGATAGAAAACCGTGCCCCGTTCCGAACTCAAACTGCCAGTGTGAAAACGGCCTTAAACTGCTGAGATCAGAGATGTGAACCTAATGGTCACTTTGATCAGTGAACGGTCTTTAATGACTGAGAAGGGACCTTTTTGTAAGTAATTTCATTATGTGTTATAGTGCTTTATAGTAATATTTAGAAAAATGGAAACATTATTCTGAGCTGCTTGTCCTGACCTTGTTTTACATGACTGCATGTGTTTATCTATGTATTAACCTCAATTTGAGCTTTGATTTAATCTGGGTAAACAGCAAGGTGCTGTGAAAGAGAGATGACTGCAGTATGAGTGCTTTTATGCATGAATTTGTAATTAAAAATTGTATAATGGAATTTTGGTGTTTGTGTGCAAAGTGGTGGGACTGTCCATTGTGACTCTAAAAGCTTATTAAAACATCAGGCCTGAACTGGCTGATCTTCATTGCCGTAGTCCCATAATGAGAGATTTTCATATAATTCCATGATCCTGATAATTGGTTATTATGTAAAGCAGAAGATAACTTGATTTGCATACCATAAAGTAAACATCAGTGCTTGCAAGGCAGCAAGAGAATAGCTGACAGTCAAAGCAGATAGGTGAGATTTTCAAAGGCCATTATGACTTCATCAGATTGCTCCCATTATAATTATTGGAGCTGTCTGTCAGGAAAGTGCCTGATTTCATTATGTATTATTAACTATTTAATGGATGCCTCTCTTCTTTTTAAAATGCATTGCACAACTACTTCAGCTACTTTCTGTTACATCAATGCAAGCTTGTGAATTTTCTGTTTTTTAGTCTATTATTTTAAACATCCATGTGTGTGTATGCCATGTGCATAGTCAAATTTTCAATGTATTTTCTTTGAAATTCACCCCATTATACATTTGCTCATGCTCACAGAGCACTGGTTTGTGGTTAGATTGTGGTTCTGATGTTATGGAGCTGAAACTGTTGTAATTGGATGGAAATGAGTGACCTAAAGCAGGATATGCTGGGATTTAAATAGTTTTTTTTGTTTTGTTTTTTAAGTTTATCCGAAAAAAAAGCGCACTGATCATTGAAATTACTTCAAAGAGCAAAAACAATTTTTTTTGTATAAATATGTTTTATGATTTTTGATATAATTAAATTATTTTCATTGCTCACAAAAAAATCAATAAAACAGCATTATTGCAAAATAATATTATGACTATTTTCTATTAAAATGAGAGTTAATACACTGTAAAAAAGAATACGCTATATCTATTTAGTAAAATTGTGACAACAGATTACAAGCAATATTATTAATTAAATTTAAGAAATTAGAACTGAGTAATAATAATTAATTCATTCCTTAAATGTTAACCATTTAAAATGAGTAAAATTTTCACAAAAAACAAACAAAAATATCTGAACAGACGTCAAAGATGAATGGAGAACTCTTTATTTTATATTGCCAATATTAAAGACACCTGATGTTAAGCAGAATCACTGAAGGAGAAAACCATCATTTTAAGTCACCATTATGGTGATCGATGTTTGTTTTATTTGGGCTCTTTAAGTTTTGTTTGAATCATTTTGATATGCCAATTTGCTACTCAAGCTACTTATTATTAAGGTTATGCATCCTGCTATTTTTTTTTTTGGAAACTGAAACTAAATTCAGAATTCTTTGCTAAATAGAAAGTTCAAAAGAACCACATTTATTTAAAATTGTAATACATTTTAATTTTATTTACTACTTTACTGTCACTTTTGATAATTTTAATGCATTCTTTCCAAATAAAAGTATTCACTTCTGTAAAATAAAAAAAATAAAACAAAAAAAATTGTACTGACCCCAAACTTTTAAAAAGTAGTGTATTATTGTAAAAAAAAAAAAAAGTCAAGTAAATCAAAGTTCAAACACTGCTGACCTATATTGCTATGTTGAATTTTGGATTGTCCCTAACATGCTTCTTTACCTAACCCGCACCACTTTCCTTGCTCAATCAGCTTCACCAGATAGACCAAGCTGACCTACTGTACCAGATAAGCTTTTTTCCCCCCGTGAAAGCTAGAAAAAGGCATTTCCGTCCAGGGCTGTGGTTACACACTTTGTTTCCGAACTGAGATGATCGCAAAGGAATCATTTCTAGATCAGGATAACGACTGTCTTGCAGCAGAGCAAACAAGACCGGTCAAATAGTACCATTCATTATTCCCTCCAGCATCTCATCTGAAGACAGTACTCTGTTGATAATAGCGGTGGTTACCTCAGGCAATGGGAGCATCTGTGCGTCTGCTCGGCCTGAAATAAAACAGAGCCCAGAGCTCATTCTCTGTCTGAATGAGGATTAGTGAATCAAATGGACAGTTTGCTCACAATCCACTTTTGAAAGGAAATCTGTGCATTAGTTTGGTCTGTTTGCTTGTTAGTCTGACTGGCCTGCTACATGTTTATCCAGCTGACTTCGGCCTTTATCACATTTAGAGGATTCAGTATGCCCTATTTCCCAATTATTTATTCATACAATTTAAGTTAAATAGCATTCATTTGAATTTTATTTTATTTATTACAAAGCAAATATACATCTTTATCTACACACTGTCAAATGAGCAGAAGTTTCAAAGACCTTACACAACATTCAAAATGGACATTACCTGAAAGTAAGGATAATTTACAGTTAATTGAGTCCGATTCATTAAAGAACTTGTTTGTAAGAGCCATTTATTTGTTCAGTTCAGTTTACTTATAAAGACAGAATTTTGTTTTCCATATTAGTCCATTCTAAAATGTAGAGATAGTCTATCAGTGTGATAAAGTCTGCTAGCTGTGTTCCTGAATACTAGAAAGACAAATTGCGTTTCAAACAATGACCTCATGGTGATATAGTTTTGAAATGTTGCCGTTCCAGTTGGAATTTCGCGAGGGTTTGCTAGAATGTGGGCTGATAAGGAATGTACATTTGTTGTTATGGTGGACTGTGTCGTGCCTGGTCTGTCTCTCTGGTGACACATTCAAACACAGGCTAGGAATCTCATTGCTACTTCTAGTGAGCAACAGAACAAGAATAGACTTCATTTTCCTTGAATGCCCAGCTTAACTCTTACATGTAAACACACATTCAGCAGTAAAAAGGCAATGCAGGTTTTTTTTTTTTTTTGGCATCTGTGTCGGTAATGACTTTATTGCATGTATGCCAGTTGTTTCTCTGTGGTCAGGACTATTAAAAGAGCTGCTCTCAGCAAAAGCAAGCAACTCATACCATTAATGAGTAATCTCTTCAGTAGAGATCAGCCAAATAGAGATTTATATACTCTATAGGTCTATCGTTTGTAAGATGTTGGGTAACAGTCTGGAGAACTGTGAAGTTGCTACCATGTGATTATAGAGGGTGCAAATGTAATGATGTCATGTGATGTGGAAAATTACGACGCTCAAAGTTCAAAGCAAAGGGATGTATTTTCTTTTACAGAAATCACATTTTAAGGACTACAACAAATGGCTGGTAGGGAAATTTACATAAACCCCACCCCTGGTCACGATTTATAGATCATCATGAGAGAATATGCTAATCAATGACTTCAATATAGTTGATGAATTTATGTAGCTGATGTGGAGTAAACTAACCAATCAGAAATGTCCTGTTGCATTCTACGTTGTCACTTCTTCTTGAGTCTCTCCATCTTTGTCCGATTCCGGTTTGAACATAAAATGCTTAGGCCCTGTTTACACGAGAACGATTCAGGGTGAAAACGTAAAAATATTTTTTTGGATGTGCCTTTCGTTACATGGCGACGGCATAAAAGTGAAACCACCCTCCAGAGTGGAAATCTGGAAAACACTCCACCGCCGCATTCCCGCGTAAAGGGTAAAAACGGAAAAGTCTGCTCGACAGCGAAGGTTGTACGCAGGCGCGCGGGCTTGGTGTTGTTGTAATACTCTTAGCCGCCTGGAGTGCATACTACATTAAATTTTACAGACTTTTGCGTCACCATCTGCACGCGGATTTCACACCCAAAACGCTTGTCTAAACGCATAATAAAAAGTGATAACGCAACGCCACTTTCGCGTTTTCTCTTCAGAATCATTTCCGTGTAAACATAGCCCAAATGGTTTTTGAAATGTTCAGTGGGTGTCTGTGTGAGGTAATCAGCGATGCTAACACACATGAGCACTTAAAGCTCCGCCCTCTCTGCCGGGAGCAGCATCTCATTTGCATTTAAAGGGACACACACAAAAACAGCGTATTTTTGCTCACCCTCAAAAAGCGGCAATTTTAACATTAAATAAATAAATAAATATATATATATATATATATATATATATATATATATATATATATATATATATATATATATATATATATATATATATATATGACCCATTTAATAAATCAATCAATGATAATCACAAACACAGTCTGAAGAATACTTCCCTAAATCATACCACAGTGGTGTTGTGGTTAACTCACTTTCTTTTGAATAAACAATTGCAATTGTATTTTCAACATATTTTTAATTGAAGTAAACAGCAAGCAAAATCTGTTTATTTGAGTGATGCATAGCCTTTTGTCCTTGTGGCCGTCTCACCATCAGCCACTGACATGTTCCAGAGACTTGTATCCGCTGTATTGTGACCGTCACCCTTTATCTGCTCTGTGTGCTTTCATTATTCTCTCTACCCCCCCCTCCTATTGCATCCGCTATTCTCGCTCTCTCTTTATTTGTTTCCTCTGCTGCATTTCCTCTTGTCCTCTACTTTGTCATTTTATCCTCCTCACTCTCTCGCTCCATCTTTTTCATTCCCCTCTAACTCTCCTCTGCCCCTGTGGCAAGATGATAAAAACTGTTTGTGGAGGAAGGAAACAACAAAAAACGAAATGACTAGAGATATTCCTGATGGTTAGAAAGGTGGAAAGAAAAATGTAGTGTGAAATGGTACAGTGGGTTTAAGTTGCTTCCTGTCAAACGCAGCTACGCCCTCTTGTCCTCCTCCTCTACATGTAACAAAGTAATTGGGAGAACATTCTTGGTTTGACACCAGTTTCACTGCAGTGTAGTTCCAACTTCAGACGGATTTAGCGTTCTGACAGAGTCCTGTGCTTCCGCTGTTAATAGCCTAACAGTTATCTGACTGTCAGCAGCAAGCTAAAACCTTCTCGGAGAACTTGTGTCTCTAACTTCATCCACTTTAATGCTCCGCCAACTAGTTGATTAGTCATTCAGACAACCCACCGGGAAGTCGGTTTTGAAAATATTGGGCTTTGCACATCCCTAATAAAAACCTGCACATCAATGAGTTCTGGAAGTTGCACAGCTGTGGTCCCCAGAATTGGGGATTTCAAGAGCCTGAAATACTTTAAGCGAAATCCAAGAAAGTATTGGTGTGACACCATTTCAATCAAAATCAGGCCAAAACAAAGTTCATTTGAAGGGAGTTTCAGGAGTCCCACACATGACATATGGGCAAACATGGATCCAATAAGAGTTCTTTAGTATCACTTTAATGGACTTTCAGTTTGTCTTCAGTCATCATGTGTTTCTTTGCTTGATTTTCCCGCCACTCATCAGTTGTCATGGACACTCATCAGATCATCATTGTATTATCACTTTGTATTTAAGCTCCTCTCCTTCACTCCGTGTTTGTCGGTTGTTGTTTGTGCGCATGCTATATATGCACTTACTGTCTCTTCATCGCAGTGGATTACCTGAGTTTGTTTTTATTAAAGAACATTTTTGTTTATAGAAATCATTTTGAACTTTCCATCTTCATCCTTGTGATAGTCTGCATGATTTTACTCATTTTGTTCTCTCGTCTTATTAAATCGTGTGCACGATATAGCATAATTAATTACCTAATTTTACTATGTCTTTACCTTGTTTTAAATCAAAATGAGGGAATAAATGAGTACAATGGTTTTCCCCTGCATGTCATGTGTGGGGCTCAGTACAAAACCGCTTGACAAAGTGAACTTCCAAAAAAGTTTACTCTTGCTGGTGAACATCTTTGAACTAATGAGTCCCTGATCGTACGTGTGCTCTGGGGCTTTGCGTTCTGAAATTTCCTCCAGTCCATGGTCCTGTTTTAAAGATATCGTGTAGCACATTTGTATGCTGATCTCAGCAGAGAAGGTTACACTGAAAAACAAAAAAAAAACAAAAAAAAAACACTTTTTACCCCTAAACAAGGATTAAAAAATAAGTTTGCTGTGAGTATTTGTGTCCTTAACTTTACCGACAACACTGCAAGAGCTAGTGGTGCCATTTAGCTTCAGTATGCAGGATATATTTAGCGTTTTAGATTTGAAGCATTTCAGATTGAAGCATGCCACTGTGTTGCAAGCAAGCAGCTCATGGTAATGTGTGTTTTAACTCGTTTACAGTACGCTGCTCAACATGCTTCCCAAATTTTAAAATGAAAATCATTTGTAAATCTGTTGGCAACAACTGAGCAGCTTCTCACTGCAGTTTTTCCAACAAAATAATAGCTATGAATAGCACAGAAATGAAGACAAACATAAGTATTAGTATTGTAGATTTACTGTTCTGTAAAACAGGGGCGTAGAATTTAGTAGGGACTCTAGGGACCTGTCCCTACCAATATCCAGTGACACCTATATATCACTAGCAATAATTTCGATCAAAATATAATTATATATTGATGTCCCCACCAATTTCAAAATCAAACCTACGCCACTGCTGTAAAATGAAATGATGTTAATGTTTTTCTTCTACTTGTATAATTTCACTATCTAAGAAAAGCTGACCTGAAACTACTTATAGACTGACTATGAGAACTTCAGTCAATATAGGCTTTGAGTTGTGGGAGAGAAGCTGGCACCAGATCAGTAAAAAAGGCTAAATTGTATTATTTTTTCTTATTTGCATTTGAAATTCAGAAGATTTATTTGGCAAGCTTTAATGCAGGAACACAGGAGGGGGTGTGTGTTTGTGGGTATTGGATGTTTTGCTTGTCTGATATTTAGTGTGGGTTAATCTAAGCTTTATCTTCACCCCTCTAGGGCAGGATCTCTGGGAATGGGCTGCAAAGAAGTTTAGGCTCAGGGTTTAAATTTAGGCGAGGAATATGCAAAACAGAGTCAGCCTCCCTTTGATATTTTCAGTGATCCAGTGTCCTTGTTTTCTCAAATGCCCTCAAAGTTGCTAACGTCATTGGTTCATTCAATTTCATATCTTATATGTACACTTCTCAAAAGATATTAGCATCAGCATATTGAGGTCAGCGTAAGGAGTTGGAATGAATAAAAGAGGTCAGAAATGGCTGTGCTGGCTTTAGTCTGCTGTGCATGAAGTGTGTATGTGTGTGTGATGTGGTCACGATGAGTCTAGCCTGATTGAGCTGTCTCTAATCCTCTCTACTGTTTAAGTGTCGCACGGCATCACAGGTTTACATCCCCAGACGATTATCACTTTATGTGAGGGTTGTTAAATTGATCCCTTAATCTAGTGGGATTTCATTTTAATTCATTTCATTGGGAAATGCAATTAATTTTGCCCCCTAACCCATATGTAAAATCGGCAAAAAGGATATTTTCCAATTCAAGCCATATTTATTTGATTTCTAAATGGATTGCTGTGAACTGTAGGTCAGTTATTATAAATGGCTTATATTTAATGATACAAAACACAACAACCAATATATTGGCTTAAAGGGATACTCCACTTTTTTTGGAAATAGGCTCATTTTACCACTCCCCAGAGTTAAACAGTTGGGTTTTACAATTTTTGAATGTATTCAGCCAATATATATATATATATATATATATATATATATATATATATATATATATATATATATATATATATATATATAAACCAGCAGTTTCTGGTCTCATTGACTTCCATAGTATATTTTTTTCCTACTGTCATTGAGAAGTCAATGAGACCAGAAACTTTCTGATTACTGATATTCTTCTAAATATCAGAAAATCGGCTGAATGGATTTGAAAATGGTAAAACCCAACTGTTTAACTCTGGGGGAGTGGCAAAATGAGCCTATTTCCAAAAAAAAAAAAAAACTGGAGTATCCCTTTAAGCCTTTTTTGTAATGTCTGTGTCTATGTAATATTTTACCCATTTGTCACAATAGAATATCTTTATATGACTTCATTCTTCATTTATGATAGTACAGTTAACACAATTTTTTCTTGAAATAACGACAACAGTAAAAGCATGTGTTGTCACATCAGCGGTAAAGATTTCCTTGTCTTTGTGGCAGTCTCTCAGTTAACGCGGTTCTTCCTCCATATGAAATCTTGCTGACCCGTCCTGACTCCACTGTGTTGAAATTGCATCTGTGAAAGTGTCGCATTTATGCCATTTCGCTCTCCTCGTTATGACTGCTGTTATTATCTTCCTGGCAACCAGGCACAAATAGTGTAATTATTCCTGTTACCATTTCCACAGGATAATTGAAGCATTATTCGGTGATAATGGAACTGAAATAGATCTTGCACAGCTTCCTTCCGCGTGCTTTTTCTGGAGATGGCTGTGTGATATACTGGTCAGCTCACTGTGAAAATAGACCTTTTTCTTTCCTACAAATAAATGTGAAGTCATTTTCGGTTTTCTTGGAGTGTGTGTGTGTTTTTTTTTTTTTTTTTTTAGCCGAGTGTTAAACCTGATGGTATAAGAGAAAGTTTATTTAATTTTACTTTATCTAGTGCTAGAAAACCAATCCAGGGCATTAAAGTGTTTTTTTCTTGTTTACCCACATTTTCCATCAGATGGTGACCAAAACAGTTCCTGAATTTTTTAACCAAAAATTTAAATAGATTAATATTACCATGAACTGCACAGAACCAACATTACTTACATAACATACAGTGTTTAATATTTTACAGTTTTGTTTTACGTATTACTCAAGTCAATAAAAGTAACATTTATTATAGTCAGCAAAAAATAAATAAAGTAATTTATCATGTGCATGTTGTGAAATCATGCTTTAAAGACTTTTTATGTTTTTGATACTTTTTTAGGATATTACATGACATGTACTGAATATTTAAAGGGTTCAGTTCACCCCATAGTGAAAATTCTGTTGAGACGGAATAAACAAGAATCATTTTTCGTGCTTGAAAAACAACAATTTCTTCTCTTCCGAGTAAGTCTCCTACATTGACCATGTAGTAAACCCGGACATGTAGTGCCTGGGTTCTACGTCAGAAGGCCAATTGGCCTTCTGACCTATAACTGTAGTTACAGTGTAATCAGTGTATGGAGACTGAAACAGACGAGAAGAAATTTTTCAATAAAGTCATTATTTTTGTTTGTTTTTGGCGCACAATTCATAACATTGAACTACTGGAGTCACATGGACTACTTTAATTATGTCTTTATTACCTTTCTGGGCCATGAAGGTGGTTGTTGCGTTGTTGTCTATGGAGGCGTCTCGGATTTTCAAAAAAAAAAAAAAATTCATTTGTATTCCGAAGATGAACGAAAGTCTTACGGGGTTCGAACAACATGAGGGTGAGAAATTACGGACATAATTTTGGGGTGAACTAATCCTTTAAAAGGTTAGTTTTAGAATCTTTTCACAAGATGTAAAATAAGTCTCTAATGTTCCCAGAGTGTGTGTGAAGTTTTAGCACAAAATACCACCCAGATATTTTTATATAGCATGTTAAAGTTGTCATTTTTTGGGGGTTTGCAAAAACGCACCATTTTGTGCCTGGCCCCTTAAATGCAAATGAGCTGCTGCAGAGGGCGGGGTTTCAAGAGCTTGTGTGTGTGTTAGCAGATGCGATTACCCCATGCAGACAAGCTAAAATGACAGAAACTGTTCTCCCTTTAATGTTAAAATGGAGTCAGTCAAAGATGGAGAGACTCAATAAGAAGTGACAACATGTAGAATGCAACAGGACGTCTCTGAATGGTTAGTTGATGCATTTATTTTGATGTAGAGTTAACTATCTTCAATTAGGATATTCTGTTATGGTAAGCTATAAATCGCTTGTATAGGAACTTTTGTGAGATGCACACAGAGTGACTTTCTATTGCATGTGAAAAAATGGATGCTAAAGATTTACAAATGTACTCTTAGGCTATGTTTACACGGAAATGATTCTGAAGAGAAAACGCAAAAAGTGGCGTTACGTTATCACTTTTTATTCTGCGTGTAGACAAGCGTTTTGGCGTGAAATACGCGTGCAGATGGTGACAGCAAAAGTCTGTGGAATTCAATGTAGTATGCACTCCAGGCGGCTAATAGTGCATACTACAACACCACCAAGCCCGTGCTCCTGCGTACAACCTTCACTGTCAAGCAGACCTTTGCGTTTTTACCGTTTACACGGGAACGAGTCGGTGGAGCATTTTGAAAGATTTCCACTCTGGAGGGTGGTTTCACTTTATTGCGTTTTAAGCCCCAAAACGACATCGCCATGTAAACGAAAGGCGTGGTTTTTGTACATTTTAGGGGTTGCTGATGTCACTAACCATGGAGGAATGTCGTGTAGTGGTTTGTTGTAGTCCTTTTCTTTAAAAGCAAATATCTTCCTTTGCTTTGAACTTTGGTTGTAACTTTGATACTGTTTTTTATGCCCAAACAGCAACATTACACACTAACTGAAGTTAGAAAAGTGAAATCATACTTTACCACCCCTTTAAGATGTTTTTGTTTCCCTCATCATTTTGTTCACCAGTGTTCAACACAAAATATAGGAAGTGATTTGTCTCTTTAAAAAACTAGTTTTCTGCCCTAACTATTAAACTTGTGCTTAGTTTCTTTTCTATAACTTTTTTTGGCATTTAGCATATTTTTCATCTTTACTGCCTGTGACCTTATCAGAACAGACCTGCAAATTAATTTTCGCCAAAGGACTCACCATAATGGTCATCATAAGAGTCTATAAAACATCAAATACTTTTTCATCTCCAAGGAACCATATAGAACCCTCAATACAGTAAATATGGTTCTTCGAACCCACCTTTATTTTTAAGTGGTGAAGTGTGAATGGTTACACCAATTTCAAGGTGTAAAATTGGGGTAAAGCTGAGCAAGAGAGGTATCAAACACGTGGTTTAATCGCTGTTACGTCTGTTGTGTAGGACTCTGGAGTGTGAGTTTGACACAGCGACTGAGAGTCTGAGACTGTTGGGATCCTCTCTTGAGGATTCACTGACAGCTACATCAGAAAAGAGGAAAACACAGTTTGAGCTCAAAAGAATGGTGATGCTCACTGGCAAGTGAGGAACTGTGACTGGAGCATACAGTGGATGATGGTTTGATCTCATGCTTATTCTTCTCACACCAGACTGTTCAATTGTGTAATTTTTAATGTTAACAGTTCAAGCCAACTTTCTTGTTGCCAGTATTGGGAAAATAATGCATGCTTATCTGTTCTTCATCATGTGACACTATTCTGGCACATAGTTGAACACAATCTTTATGAAACCCCTAAAGAGAAAAAGAGAAAGGAAATCCTAAATTGTCCTTTGTTCAGCACATCATTCTATCTATAATATTTTCACTTTAAAGTACTGTACTTTTCAAAAGGAGATTCTTTTGTGTAATTTCATATCTTGCTTTATCACAATATTTCATATTCTTCCATCTGAACTAATTCCAGAACTGAAATAAAGCTGAAATAATAGAATAAAATATTTGAAATGTTGCTTCGGCAAACTAACTGGAAAATAAATATGTTTGTTGAAGTGTTTGACTAACATTACTTAAACTTAAACTAAAACTGGAATACATATAAATGAAAGCTAAATAGAAATAATAAAAAAAACTAATGATATTGCTAACAATCCAAATATTTAAAAAAAATACAACTGAAAATCTAAAAATAAAATTGAATTAATAATAATAATATAAATACTACTGAAATAACACTGAGCATGCAATGCTCATTCAGTAAGTCCATGCATTGAAATGTTGCTTCATAATTGGAATCCGAATGCTGTTTTACATAAGTATACGAAGCCATAAAAGCAGGACACAGGCTTAAAAAGAGTGTTAACTTACAGAAGTGATCAAGAATTATTAAAGATTACTTCAAACACACCGATTTATGAACGTTGGTATGCATTGGTATTCCAGAACAATTCTGTAACAGAGGCGAAATGGAACTCTCAAATATAAAGAACATGAAAAACAACTATGTGTAATAGTTGCTTCTGGGGAAATCGCAAACTCTCGCACACTCTTTCTTCCACATTCTCTCGCAGCTTGAAGGCTTTTTTTCTCTTAAGTTTCCCCTCAGTCAGGTAAACTTTTCTCCCTCCTGCTACACAGGCCTGATCCTGTACCTCAGATGTCTACCTTAATCAGGAACCACCTGCTTACATTACCAGTGTTCAAAGGGCCTGGAGCTGGGCTTCCTTCGTGCATATGTTTTTTGTAATGAGTATCTGTATGCAGGATCTAAAGATGCAGGAGGGAATCTAGGCCAGTGCTCCCGTGAATGACAATATGATTGAAAATGTACCCACTTTACAGGATCCCCACTACCAAATGAAAGTCAATATTCTCTAACCTAAGATGTCATGGTTGGTGGGATTCTAGCTTTTGAGTAGTGGTTCTCTAAAATCGTTTTTTTAGTAGCTGATTCTAGCAGGGTGGTGGATGGCCACACTTAAATAAGTTATCATGAAGAGTGCAATCTCGCTCTTCACAGTAACACTGTGGCAATCTCAAAAGGCCTGTCTTGGCAAGATATAAATGTGAACAGTATGTAAACGGAACTTTAGCTCTTTTAAATGTGTTTCCCTTTTCAGTGCTGCAGTATTTTCTGGCCATGTTGCTATATTTCTGTTGTTTTGAAAGTGTAAAGTTTCAGTGTGCTACATCAATTTTATATATATATGAGAACCACCTAATTATTCATGAGGGGGTTGGGCCGTTAAGCATATTGCCTTTCCAAACAAAAAAATAAATAAAAAAATAAATGTTTTTCACAATTTAAAACAATGTTATGTTTTATGTGAATGATTAGGCAGGATGATTTTCAGAGCAAAAACTTTAGGTGAAAGTTTAGGCATCTAGATATTTAGTATGCTAGATATTTAGTATTAAATATCTAACAATGACAGATATTTAGTATGTGTTTTGTAGCCTTATTTCAGAGACTTTAATGCATGCATAAACAAATACAAACATTTACATACATGTTGCTCACATATAATGGAAGCCCTGTTTGTGCTAAATAGAGTGTAATTTCACCTGTGCCATTAATATGTTTATAAGCAACTGAAAAAAGCACAAATATCAGGGCATGTCAAAACATCTCAAGGACACCAAAAACACCTTAGACCCCAGAGGGTTAAATGGTTAAACATTATCAAATAAAAAAACAGCATGTTCATCAAGTATTATACCAATTGTTTAGTGAACTCAGATGCCAAATGTTTATGAAGTTTGAGAACTTTGCAACTATATTTTAGGATCATAATTAATATTTGAGAAATTTAGATCACTTTATGGTTAATATTTAATTGGATCACTTTAGTCTCTCTATGTTTTGTTTCCTTAAAAGTTGAGATAATGCATTTTGACTTGCAAAACAATGTCTGGATCCCACATTAAGACTCATTCTGAAGTCATTAGCCTGTAATATAATGTGTCATCTGAATCTTTTATAGGCCTAGTCTCAATTTTAGCATGATGGATGTGCAACATTTAAAGACTTTTCAACGTGTAAGCGTTTCAGTTTTAATAATAGATGTGCGGCAGACTCACCGGCCTTTGATTTTGTAAAGAAAGTCATGAAGCATGAAACTGATAACCGAGTCTGTGATGACTGCACCTTTTCCTTTTATCATCTTATTAATCTGTCATTCTCTGTTTTTAACATCTCTTTCATCCTTTCAAAAATTCACTCCTCTCTATTCTCCCTTTTCTTTCCACAGTAAACATGACGAGTGCTACGTCACCAGTCTTGCTAAAATGGGATCCCAAGAGTCTTGAGATTCGCACGCTGACTGTGGAGAGGTTGTTGGAGCCATTGGTCACACAGGTAATGTCCTGTTAGATTTACAATGCTTGCCGTTTCTTTTTTGCAGGTCCGGTTGATTAACCTACAAATTCTATTGAAACTTGGTTATTGTTGATAATGTTAGCCTTAGCTGTGCTGTGTGTTTTGGGTTGTGTTAAAGCCCATTCACAAAAAGAATGATAACTAATATTGGTGTCCATCCCAACACACAATATAGTTCTGTTTATGATAAGCATGCTGCATTTTTTTTCATCTGCTGCTTTAAATGCTCAAAGCTCTTTAAAGCAGGATGGATTCTGATTGGCTGTAAATGTTTTTATTATTCTTCAGCTGTAAATACATAATTCTGAGATTCCTATGATATTGTTTCTCTGTGCCATTATCATTATAGTTGTAAACTGGCTTTAAACATTGTGGTCAACTGATATGGAAGTAAGTAATTGTCCGAGTGGGCATGGTTTTTGGTTGCTAATCTCAAAATATTAAGCAATTTATTGGTCTGTCACCGTATTAAACAAATATTTAGGGCTCTGTCTAAGCGCATGGTCTACTAAAGGGTCTAAAGCGCACTACGCAAGTGCACTTAGGGCGTGTCCGAATCCACTTTTGCTAGTATACCGACGGGAAAAATGGTTGGCGGGTGGTCTAAAATGGGCTAAAAGAGTTGTCCCCATTCTCTTAATGAGTAATGGTGTTTTTTGGGCTTTACATGCAATAAACCAATCAGAGTCTCATCTCCCATTCCCTTTAAAAGCCAGTTGCGCTCTCGCCATGGCGGATTCGCTATTTACATGGTGGAATTTGCTAGTGGAAAAAAAAACTGAATGCTTCTCTAGTGAGGAAACAGATCTGCTCATGCACAAGGTTAAAGTGTGCGAGCAGACCATCTACAGGAACAAAGTGTATGGGCGTTATGAGACCGCCTATGCGCAAACATTACTAACACGCTCTTTAAATAACAAAAATAATAATAATAAATGAAATATTGCGCTATTGACTTTAAAGACCAGGTTTCAATTGTCTATTTCAGATACCTCAAAATAGCAACACAACAAATTTTCAGACCATAGGCACACACATGGGGAAAATGCATTTGCTTTTTAAACAACGTGGTGCAGGACGAGAAATCTGTAAGAAAAGAAAACTGTACCTGGTGCTGCAGTGTGCCAGGTGTATGATAGGGCCCTTAGTATTCAAAATTAACTTACTGTACATCAGTGATGATCATAATGTCATTAATGGCGTGTTTGAAGTCTTCCTTGTATTTGCTGATTGCTGGACAGTGTAGAAAACTGTTCTAAGGCTTTTCTCAGAGCAGTGCAGCCTGAATATAGGTTGATTATGCTTGAAATTACATCGTTCAGTTTCCTGAAGTCCAGAGCTCACAGCAGGAATCTCATTTTAGACTTGTTTTTTATTTGTTGACTGGTGTCTAGGGTTTGTTTGGCAAGGTTAGATAACCAAATACTATGCAAAGTTTGCAAATGAACAAACAAGCAAACTTCTTGGAGTTTCATACCATCAGTCAAATGTTTGAACACAACTTATTTGACTCATTTAAATGCTGAAATACTTGAATGCTGCTAAAAACTCTTTGCCATCACAGGAATAAAGAAAACTTTAAAATAATACAAATTAGAAATCAGCTATTTAAATTGTAATAATATTTCACAATATTAGCCTACTGTTTTTACTGCATTTTTAATATAATGCATTCACCCTTGGTGAGCATAAGAGGCTCATACAAAACAAAACTGAACGGTGATGTACAGACTTTTTCACCTTCAAAAAAGCAGAGATTGTTAATGTCTGATGGAAAATTACATTTCCCCTTAAGTAGTATTTGCTATATTCTGAGCAATTGTGTGTTTTTAAATCACTGTTTTATGGTTTTTATGTTTATTCTCCTCATGGAATAAGTTGGCTAAATGAAGTGTTAGATCTTATAAACCAAAATCATGTCTTCTCATAAAAAAACTTCCCATTAAAAGAAGACCTGGAGCATTTTTCTTTTCGCAGCTTTAATGGCTGAGTGCAGATGCCGGACACAACCTCTCTATACATTAAACTATTGACAGCTCACCTTTGTTTATTCTGTGAGAGAAAATAGGGGGTAGGGAAAGGCTAGTTCATACACATACTGTTAATGTTTTGGGATCTACAATCATGTCCTGTACTAAACACCTTGTGATGGTAAACTTGTTTGGTGTAAGCTAATTTTGACCAAATAAATTAGCATAGACAAAGTAATACAAATCCAGGTGTCTGTTCTTTTTCTCTTCTGCATTTGCTCACACATGCTTTGATCTAATGATGTACCTTGACCTCTCACAGAGATGCCATTTACCATGCACAGCTCTGAGGACAGACAGTCCAGTTGTCTGGATCTAAATGCCCCGAAGCTGAATTTTCAAAGCCAGGTTGGAAAAATGTTAGAATATGAGGCCAACAGTCTGTCTGACTATTATGTGAATTGGCTGCTTTGATGTGGAAGAGAGTGATTGCAGAAATACCATTGCCCTTGGGGTTACTGAACATTCTGTGCTAATTCATAATCAAGGTATTAATAGTCAATTGGTAATAGGTGGGATCATGAAGGAATAGTCAATTGGTAATAGGTGGAATCATGAAGGTTGACTGACAAGTGCCCTTGTGGTCTGTAAAACAGAGATTGTAGAACACAGATGTAATGTATAGTTAAATGGGCAGAAAAATCCTGTTGGTGTTCACTTTAATCTAGTTAAACACAGTTTGTCTAAATAATTTGCTATTTATGAATTAAACAGGTAAAAATGCATATACAGGTGTGGTAATTACTTTTACAGAGGGAAGGATTGTGTATATATACACAATAAGTACCCTTTATCCTAAAGGACTTAATTTGGATTTTGATTATTTGGGATAGTTGTTTTTTTAGATGTCTTTTTTAATTTGTTTTTGCTTTTTGCTTTTGGATAATTGGCTAGTCAAGGTTGTTAGAAATTGCTGGTGTAATTGGATATCTAGGGCCTCATGAAATCCTTTTCCAAAATTATTTTGTAACTGCGTTCAATGTTTAGTGAAGGTGGAAGTGACGAACGTTAAGCATAACTTTATTTTAACTTTATTAATTGCATTCTACCCTTGAATAGTAATATATTTGATCATAAATTTAAGTTAAACCAAATTATTGTGGCAGGTTTTAGTGAAGACCTTTGAGATTGTGTGTGTTTCAAGTTAATGTTCATACACCAAGTGTCATGTGTGCTTGAATATGTGTAGTGTACAAACTGCGTTCACTAGTCCAAATCTTGATTTTATTAAGTGTTGTAAGTTTTGATTTAGTCATCATAATTTTGCCAAATTCTGACATTCCACGCTATACAATAAATTCAGTTGTTAAACGAGAATACACAATTTCATCTGCGTTTTAGACATTGTGGAAATCATAGAGCCTTAGACATCACTCAACTCACTGCAATGACAAATAGGTTGTTCAGCCATTCCTTGGAATATGTTTTACAGGAAGCATGTAATAGCTCAGGACATAAGATGCAGCCAGTGAAAAAAAGAGTTTGATTTCAGATAAACAAGCGGATAAAAAACATTTGCTCTTTGGGTGAGAGACTGATTGATACTGCCAATTTACAGCTTTTGTGGAATTTAGAGCTCAGCTTTCATCTCCCGACCCTGGCTATACACTCCCTTTCTTTTCCTCGTTGTTTCTCTCTCTCTGTCTCACACTCATCGGCACAATATGACAACTCCCCAAAGTTGTTCGCCTAAGGCTTTCCCATTGTTCTATCACATAATGGCATGAGCAATCATGGGAATGCTAATGGATTCTTAACATGGCGTTAATACTTTATTTGGAGTTGGCATCCCAGCTAAATATTAGGCTTCGTTTCCCCACTCACTTACTCTATTAGGATCTCAGGAGGATCTCTGGAAATAAACCAGCTACTTAGTCAAGTCAAGTCACCTTTATTTATATAGCACTTTTTACAATACAGACAGATTGTATCAATAATTAAACCAAATTTGAATTATAGATTGTATCAAAGCAGCTTCATAGTGATAAGATGAATATAATACGACAAAGTTTGTTTCTAGAAGAAAATTGAGTCATCGTCCACCTGAAGTAAGGCATACTAACAATATTGTTGAATATTAAATGTCCCCAACTAAGCAAGCCAAAAGCCAAGGCAGCAGTGGAAAGTAACCAAAACTCCATCAGGGACAGAATGGACAAAAAAACCTTGGGAGAAACCAGAATCAGTTGGAGGGCTAGCCAACGAAGGAACAGTGTATGATTTGGGAAACATTACAAGTCAGATTGTACCAGAACATTATAGTATTTATCCATTTCCATCTGGTTGGAAGTCATAGTAATCACGCGCGGTATGGAGACGAGTTGTTGAGGATCAGTGCCGATGGCTGTCGTGTCGATGAGGTGAGTTGGGATGGCTCCAGGCGCAGGTCCACCATAAGCCGCGTTTTCCACCGCAATTACCAGGAACTATTTGTCCCAGGAACTTTTTTTCACAGGAAGCTTTTTTTCCCAGACCGCTTGCTTACTGCGTTTACACCACGTACTAAAGTACCGAGTCCGAAGGCGGGAAGATTATGTAGTGACGTTAAACTCATGGTTAAACTGCGTGCGACTGCTCTTCCTAGCCTGTGTGTTTGTTTTGAGTTTTGTATGAGGAGATTCAAGCTTTGCTGCTTTTGTGTGCGATTGGTTTACTAACGAGGTAATTAACAAAACGGCAGAAAGAGAAGAGCACCCAAAGCGTATTCAGAAAGCTTGTAATGCTAGATATAAAAGTAGACGTTTTTTATCAGCGGACATTGACCGTGAAATGGATGGGACAAATGCGCGCCATCGGGCAGAAAGAATAGCGTGGTAAGAACCAATCAGCATTGTTCAGCGCACAAGTCCCACCCCGAAAGTTCCTGAACTCTGAAAAAGTACTACCTCGCCAGCAGGGACTTTCTGGGGGGAAATTTTTACCCGGAACTTCATTTAGACCCTGGTTCCTGCGGTGTAAACACACCGAGTACCACCCCAAAGTTCCTAGTTCCTGGGGAAAGTTCCTGCGGTGGAAACGCGGCTATAGAGGGTCCCTCGGGATATATGGAGAGACTATATTAGCATAGATGCCATCCTTCTTATGATGTACCAAGTACATCAGGATTTACACGACGTGTTCCTGGTTCCGGCTGATCTAAACAATGCAGCCTTACATTGAAATTGAATTATAGAAGTCTAGTGTGTTGTGTGTATGCTATGCCAAAGAGATGTGTTTTTAGTCTAGCTTTGAACTGACAGAGTGTGTCTGCTTCCCCTACAATGTTAGGAAGATTGTTCCAGAGTTTTAGTGCTAAATAGGAAAGGATCTACCACCAGCAGTCGATTTTGATATTCTAGGTATCAATCGGCCGGAATTTCGAAATCGCAATAGGCGTGAAGGACTATAATGCATTAAGAGCTCGCTCAAGTTTAGTGCTTTGTAAGTAATCAGCAATATTTAAAATAAATAAAATGTATAGGCAACCATTGCAGAACCAGGCTAATATGGTCATAACTCGAGCTGTTGCGTTTTTGAACTAGTTGTAGTTTGTTTATTAGGCATTCAGGGCAACCACCCAGTAGAGCATTACAATAATCTAATTACACCTGTGGTCCCATGGGCAAGGAAAATAAAGACAATTTAGACCAACATTACTTGCATAAAAACAAAAGTAGAGATATACAGTACATGTTATAAAAAAAGGTCAATGATCACATCGTTGATTCCCCTTCAGCCAAGTCTTTGAAGACATTTTAAAACTTTTTAGACTTGCACAATCTCTAATATAATGTGGAATTAAGTTCCACTTTCTACTACAGTAAATGAAAAAGCACGTCATGGACGCATGAACTAATTATTCCGTATTTGTCAATGAGAGCATATGGCGTAATTTAGATATATTTTTAAGATGGAAAAATGCGGTTTTATAAAACACGTGATTTTCAAATGAAAGATTGGTATCAAAGAGCACACCCAGGTTCTCAACTGACGACGAAGACTTAACAGAGCAGCCATCAAGTGTTAGTATTATAGGTTATACTAGATTATTCTAGGCCTTCACAGGGCTTCATCCCAGAGGAAAAGAAAATCAAAAATGAGATCTCTTTAACATCTCAAATGTTTCTCCTAGACAAAAAAATATCTACTTTAACATCAAATGAAGACTTTGGCTAAAGTCTCCTGCATCTAACACTCCTCCTGAGACAAAAACTCTAACTCTCTCACAATGGTCTCCTTTAAAGTTTAAGAAGAGATCTCAACAACATCACACACTGTACTCAGGTTTTTCTCCTTAGCTCCGATGGTCTCACAATGGACTCACAATGGTTTTAGAAGAGATCTCAACAACTTTAAAAATTAAATGTCACCATATAACTCAAACATTTCAACCATATAATATATATTAATGATCAAATTAATCAAGGTTTAAGTCGGCTTATGTCATTTAATATAACTATCAGAAAGAAAGCTCCAGGGTTAAGACTTCTGTAAGTCGGTTTTGATAAATACATCGGGTACATTGCTATTTAAAGAACAAATTATGCATATAGAGTTATTATTTATTTATTTAATTTATTTTAAATATTTGCAAGGACTTTTAATGCAAAATACCTTTAATGCAAAATACCTTCAAAATAGCTCCAGGGTTAAGACTTCTGTAAGTCGGTTTTGATAAATACATATGGGTACATTGCTATTTAAAGAACAAATTATGCATATAGAGTTATTATTTATTTATTTAATTTATTTTAAATATTTGCAAGGACTTTTAATGCAAAATACCTTTAATGCAAAATACCTTCAAAATAGCTCCAGGTTAAGACTTCTGTAAGTCGATTTTGATAAAATACATTGAGGTACATTGCTATTTAAAGAACAAATTATGCATATAGAGTTATTATTTATTTATTTTAATTTATTTTAAATATTTGCAAGGACTTTTAATGCAAAATACCTTTAATGCAAAATACCTTCAAAATAGCTCCAGGGTTAAGACTTCTGTAAGTTCAGTTTTGATAAATACATTGAGGTACATTGCTATTTAAAGAACAAATTATGTCATTACAGAGTTATTATATTTATTTATTTTAATTTATTTTAAATATTTGCAAGGACTTTTAATGCAAAATACCTTTATTAACTTGAATGGACTTAAGAGACAAAAAAGCTATTGAAGAGTGTAGAATTGTCCCATTTAAGGGGCTCATCTTTCAGCAACCCAAATGGAGAAACTCTAGCTGAGTGTGTTTGTGTTCATGAGCTCAGTGTACAAAAACGGTGCCTTGACAGCCTTTTGGTGAATTTTGCACCCTGGTCTCAAATGTATTCCACTTTTATTTAAGGAAACTGCTTAGAAGAGGCCAGAGGACTAAGAGGCTTGTAGTACTTCATTTCTGGTGTGCAGTTTTTCTGGCTCTTCTTTCCCCCATTTCACTACAGTATGTCCTGAGGTAAATGTATGCAGGCATTTTGATTTATGGCTGTCTCTAATTCAAACAATAGTTCAGCATATTCAGCTGAGGTGCCGTTTAAATCATGTTGCAGAAAGCAGAAGCTTAACGCCAGACGATGAGCTCGGGCTGTTGAAATGCTGAATTTTTTAAAGTGATTTAAAATGCGGCCATTTGGTGTAGACTGGCAACGAGTCAAGGTCGTGACTCCATTGACGGATGAGGAGAAACTGGCCCATCAGGGTGTGGACTGGACTGGACACCAGGGATTTGTGACTCACTGATTGAGCAATGTAAGCAGTTATACTGCACCTTTGTGGGATGGCCACATGGATTATACATGTGCACTAAATCTTTTTATCAAAAAATATGATTTGATTCTGATAAAGTCAACATATTTGACTTTATTAAGTGTTTTTTTCAATGCTTAACAGATAATGCACTTAAGATGCATTAAAGGTTACTCGTCTAATTTTTAATTTTCTGTTTAAGTACATTTAATGCAAGAAACCTTAACTAACATTACAGTCTACTGTATATAGAATTGGCTCACTTAAGGGATTCATCTTATTTAACAAGGCAAATGGTAAAACATAATAGATTTTTTAAATGTTATCATAGCCATGTCATGTTTAGTTTCCTTGTCTTCTGTTTAATTTCTAGTCCTGGTTTTCTTTGTCAATGGTTCTGGTTATTTTTTAGTTTACCTTCCTTGTTTTCATATGTTGCAGATTAAGTGACACACCTGGTTCTTGTTGAGTTGCTCATTACCTCTTTTATTTAAGCCCTCAATTTGTTCAGTTTGCCTTTCTTTCATTTCTTTTTCTAAAAGATTCTAAAAACGTCAATTCTTGTCAATGACTACAATTATACTAGCATATAGATAACTTTAAAGCCAAAAGACAATGACCATAAGAAACAAAACTTGATTAGATGGACTCTTTCAGTAGGCCGGACCAAAAGGGTTCAAACAACCTGTCACTCATGCCCTCAAACCAAAGTCTTTCCATCAGTGTTTTCCCTCTTAGTCTGTAATTCATCACACTAACTCTGGCTGGCAAAAGCGTCTGAGTGCTATAATGAAAAAAAAAAATACACAGATATCGTACTCCAAAATGTTCCTAACACTCATAGATCAGTTCTTTCTATGGAAATATGTCTACGATCAAGACTAAATTGGGGAGCTTCACTTTTTTGTTAAAGCTACACTGTGTAACTCCTTTAGTTTATTCTTAGCTGAAAACACTTAGTTCTTTCAAAAATATATGTGCTCATTAATGTATATTTACTTCGTTCAAGTAATAAAGTATTCTTGTGAGTGTATAATATGCCATTGAAAATACGGGTAAGGGGTTCTAATGTCGCTCGCCATGTTGCCCCTCCATCTTGAAAGTACATTAGCCAAAGAGGGACATACCCGTTAATTCAAGCTTTGCCTTTCGTGTTTGAGTTAACACTCATGGACGAGGTTCAAACTGGAAGCCATGTTAATCTTGGACTACATTGGCCACCGTAGGAGTTAAAACGAAATTGGAATTGAGAGGAACAGAAACTAATATTCACTGGATGTTCATATACCTTTTCACTGCTAGATGGGGGTAAAAATCACACAGTGTAGCTTTATTTTTTGATTGTTTTTTTTTGTTTTTTGAAAAGCCCCTAAAGAACCATGAAAAAGTCACTATATTTTGATGCCGAGAGTATAGGCTACTCTATAGCCTTGCCTTGCTTGATTATACCACTTAAATGTGTTGTTCAATGAGCTAAAACTACAATTAAATGAATGCTTTAAAGGTGAAATGTGTTAATAGATTGAAGAGAAAAACTATTTTATTTTCAGTTAATTGGGTGGTTGGATGATGTTTGCCTTATTCATGTTGTTAGTACAAGTAATTTTCTGACGCATCTTGATTTTTAATGAGTAGTTCTTCAGAAATGGAATAGAGTTCATTGACCCTGTTCTAAAGAAGGAATGCTTTATTGAAACATCTAGAGCTTTCTGGTTTGTTAGCAAGTGCCATTCCTTCCCTGCAGTGCAAGGTTTGTTAAATATTTACTGCACAAAAAAAAAAACAAAAGTCTCTTCTCTCTTCATATATTATGTGAGGAAGTGAATGAACAGAGTGGAAACAAAAGCTTTTTATCTTTCCAAATCCCCTCGTGTGTCCGTTTTTGTGGAAGTGGGATTTTTCTTTAGTTGATTTACAGGATAATTTTCTGAGAGGATGGATAATGTCTGTGGAAAAGGGCTTGTGTTGGTCTGTGCAGCATTTTTTCTTAAACAATGTCAATGCATTTAACCTAAATAAAGCTTGTATAACCTTCAAACTGGCAAGAATTTGTCAACAGTCTGAAGTGCAACCAAATCAGCAACCAAAACTCTTTTCTAGCTTCACTGTCACTTGTTATTCCTTGCATGCTGTCATCTGCTGTACTGTAAGTGCTCCCTGACAAGTGCTTTATTAGAGATGCATATTTCCTACTCTGATTCCATTATTCCAGCATCAACTTAGATGTGGTCAGGCCTCACGCTCCAGCTCACACTGTATCAAGTGTACAAAGGCAGACGAAACCAAATATGCAGTGCAGTTTAGATTCGCATGGCATTGAATTAGGCCTAGTGTCCTGACATTTTTTTGACATCTGAAAGGTTTCCAGCTGGTGATTGTGAAAGTGCATTTTGATTATGTTAAATCGTAAGGAGTTGTAGAGCAGCTGTGGCATAGTTGCGAGGTCTGAGCTTTACAAGTGTTATTATGAGGTTGACAGTGGAATAGAGCTTCACAGCTTCTGATAAGAATCACAAAGTATCTATAAGACAAGTGTGAGCAGGTATTGCATGTAACTCATAGGATATGTATAGTTCATGGAACACATTCATGGTCACACATTCTGGCATTGCTAAAAGCAGAAAGGATCTGTTGAAGTCTCCATTTTGATACAGTCTTTATCTAGCCGGTTTTGTTGTATTTCACCTGTTTGGCTTATTTTAGACACCCCTCCTCTAAATCGTAATGTGATATGTTGTTGTGTTTTCCTGTGTAGCTTTAAATACATTTTATTCCCTTAACAATCTTGATTGGCAGTCCTTGATGTTTATTAATAATTATAGATTATCAGTGTCTGGGACTATTTTATTTTAACAGGTTTGTTTATATAGGATTTGATTAAATCAGTTCTCTAAAATGAATTGGTCTTTATTGATTATTTTATTTATGCTATTTTTGAATTTTTACTTTTTTTATTTGTTTATTTTTTTTTCAACTTTGAAGTCCGTGCCAAGAAAAAAGTTATGGAAAAATGTTCTTATGTCGGTAGTAACCCCACTTAATGTATTTTTTTTTCAACACATCCCATAATTTTTAAAATCGGCCTCTACCAAATGGTTGAGATGTCACTCAATGGTGATAAATGGTACCAGATTTCATACACATACTTTGCCATACTTTTTCATTGCCCATCATAATTTATGATCAGAACCTTTTCTAGTCCGGAAACACATTGTCAGAAAGGTCCAGAGTCTCAAGTTTCCATATTTTGTAACATAAGTGATAACTGGACAGAAATGTATTAATTTGTTACAGCAAAATGCATACAAATAAATTCAAATTGATGTTATTTATATTTTGGTATTCGCCTAAACACAATCTCATGAGAACTTCAATTTTTGTGATATCAACTTCAAATTTGGAACACAACTTGGTTAGATATATGTTTTATGTATTTCATTACATCTCTGCTATGCATTATTGGATTTGAGTAACATCAGGTGATAGTTTTGCATATCCTTTCTTGTGAAGAGACACATATTGAAAGTCATTGGTGAAAAAATCTGGACAGTTTCCCAGTGGAAATGGAATAAGGCAAGTAGAGTTGGAAGAAAATAAATTATCTGTACTATTGAACTTTATTAAACTATACCTTATACCCTTAAGCTCAATCATTAGTATTAGTACATTTGCTAGTTTAGCCTTGGTATCAATTGCCAGTGGGCAATAAATAGCACAGTTTGTATGTTTTACTTCCAACAATACCAGCAACATTTTCACTCATCCAACTCTAACTGGTGTGGTTTACACCCTCTCAACACCTCCACCCACCAGACATATTCAAAGCTTATGGAGACAGCCTGTGACAATCCGATTGTAAAACAATACTTTCTTGCTTTGCTGCAGAAAAATTGTTGTCATTCTGAAAAGTTGTCATCCTGAATTGTAGATATAGGACCTCAACAATTCTCCAAAGACACATTTTTTAGCATTAGACTTTTAAAGTCACATTGAAATCAAAATAGACTGTGCTATTATATTTCAATGATTTTTTTTAAATGATTTATCTGTCACATTATTAGTTTTTAAAGAGTAACTAAACCCTAAACCAACTTTTTTTAGTTAAAACCAGTCATTGATTCGAGAAACTTTTTTGACATTTGTGTATAAAGAGTTTAATTTCTACAATATATGGTGTAAAAACATCTTAGTGCTGCCCTCTTCAGGTTGAACGGTGGCTACTGCAGTTGAATTTTCCTATTGGATGTTAGCGGTTCCTCGTGACGTACGAACATTTCAGCTCACCACGCTCTTGGCACGAGCTACGCCCTTGGCAGTATAAAAAACAGCTTGTTTCGTCAAAACCACTGTAGCGAGTTAGCAGTTGGAATTACGAGTATTGAAAAGGATCAGGATAGAGTGTTTTAGCATCTATTTCGTCCCCTCTATCTCCACTGGGGTCAGCCCACTTTTTCAGCATTTTTCAAATATTGCCAGTGGGAGGTGTCAGGCTCTGATCAGGAGTTTAGTTACCCTTTAATTAATGTGCCCTCATAATCTTTAATCAAAATGCATTTCTTTGTTCAAGAAGCCATTTCACTCAAATACATTTCACAGAAGAAAAGAAAAATTAGACCAACTCAATGGACGAACGGACAACTGAGTTACTTACATCATATAACTGACGTCTTGGGACGTCTTTTGACCATACGTCAATATCCGCCTTTTCAGGGCCCCCCTAAACATCGGTTAGATGACGTTATGGGATCCTAACTCTACCCCAGACCTAAACCTACCCCTAAACCTACCCCGTCATCTAACTGACGTTAAAGGTAAAGCGTCAGTTGTATGACGTCCCTGGATCATCATATAACCGACGTTTGAGGGCCCTGAAAGGACGTATATTGACGTATGGTCAAAGACGTCCCAAGACGTCAGTTATATGACTTCTTAGGATGAGACTGTGTTATAAGATCATACAGGAGCGTGGCCTTGACCTCTACCTCAACAAACTCTAACCCAGAAACTTTTTCTTGCACTCTCTCCAAATAACAGCACACGCTTTGTATCCAGGGAAGAGTGGGTGGATGTTTATCCGTTTCGTTCTCCTCCGTTTGACAATCTTTTTGATGAAATGTAAATTCATTCACTTCAGATATGCTGAGCTGATTCCATCGAGTATTAGATTCCATCAGTGCTAACAGTCTCACTCACGGTTGGTCTTTAATGCGGAAAATAGCAGCGTGACATGTACATGCATTCAGCGATTGAAAATTGTGTATCTTATTAATCTTATCTTAAAGCTTAGAATTACATTTGTTTAATTGAAGTATGTTTATCTGCCCTGCTAGTTTCACTCCTCTGTGCTTGCTTTAATGCTCTGTTTATTGATATGGTCGACATTTGTCCCCTAGAAAAGGTATTTGATTGGAGTTTGCAGACTCTTTTCTGTGGCCTTGATAGCGTTGATTGAAACCTACATCTTTCACCTACATCTTTCTTTTTCATCTGTTTATCCTTCTAACTCTCTTTTCATACTTGTACACTTTATACATTTCTCTTCCCTCTCATAAATTCTTTGCTCTCTTCCAAGCCATTCCTTCTTGTCTTCCCTTACGAAAAAGAAGTATACTTCAATTTCAGGTATGTTTTTAAGTATACATTATGTAGTAAGTATACTAATGTCAATATGTACTAGTAGTAAACTTGTAAGTGTTTAGTTTAATACCGTTTGGGACTAAATTGGCCCACTTTTAGTATATAAAAGTGCATGTTTAAGTTTACTAGAAGTAAACTTTAAGTACACAACTATTTCATAATTACGTTTCTCATTTGTATTGCAAGCAGACTTATGGGTATATACTAGTAGTTTACTTTTTTAATACTTCTAGAACATTTTTAGTTTATGAAAGTACACTTTGAAGTATACTCATAGTATAAAACTACTAAACTAGTAGATTACTGATAGTATACTAAAATTAAACTTATAGTATAAAACTACTAAACTAGTAGTTTACTGAAAGTTTTCTTTAAGTGAACTTAACATCATACTTAAAGTTTACAATTTTTTTATTTTTGCACTTGCAGTAGGCATACTACGTTGACCTGTTATTATTTATACTTGAAAAAATACTTTTAAGTGTACTTAAATAATAATTATATATATATATATATATATATATATATATATATATATATATATATATATATATATATATATAATGAGTATATATACATATATATATATATACATGATATATATACATATATATATATCAAAAGAGTTAACACAAGTACAAGCCAAGTATACTTTGAATACTTAATTATACTTTTAAGTATATTTCGATCAAAAGATTGAGTACAAGTACAGGACAAATATATTTGGAGTTTTATCTCAGTATAGCCTAAGTCAAGTACACTTAAGTGTAATTTTAAGTATATTTTTGAGAAGTATATAAAATGTAGACTGAAAGTATGCGTTCTGATTTTTAGTTGAAAAGAAGTTTACTAATTGAACACTTGAATAAACGTATTGTTCGTAATGTTTATTATTATTGTGAACAAGATCAGGTTGAGTTCCATTTTTATTTTATTTACTCTATAAGCTATTCTATCCGGAAGCTTGTTACTATATAAACTCAAACATGTTAGTGTATAAGACAGTGTGTATGTTCTAAAAAAACGTATTTAATAAGCTACTCAATCAACATAGTAAACACAAGTACAAGCCAATAATTCTTAGAATACTTAATTATACTTATAAGTATATCAAATCAACAAGTATAGGCCAAATATACTTAGACTTTTCTGTCAGTATAAGTCAAGTATACTTACTGTAAGTGCAATTTGAAGTATATTTCTGAAAAGTACATAAAACGTAGACTGAAAGTATACTATAAAAGTAGGCTATACTAATATCACACTTAAATAAACTTATTTTTCGTAAGGGTATCTGATACTTATCCATTGTTTCTACTTTCGCTTCCAACAGCTATATTTTATGATCTTTGTCTTGATAATATCTCTCTGGAATTGACTGGCAGGGTCTTCTGATTGCTTTCTCCTGGTGATAGCAGAGTTTAACGAAACAATTTGTTGCCGTCCTTCATCGTTTTTTTACAGAGATTTGCTTCCTACTGCTAACCTGAAAGCTGCATGCACATTGATCTTGCAGCTGATCCTCCTCTTTAGCGGTGTTGTTGTCAGAGAGTTCACTTGGGAAAGGCTGGATATAGATGATGGTGGTTGTGAACGCTCCATGTAGAGCTTTTTGACATGAGTGTATATACCAGTGGTATTCAAAATGTTCAGTGGTCCAGTCTTTGTATACTGTATGTAGCAAGCAAATGCAACCCTTGGCCAATCCAAACATCACATTTATGATGTTTGTAAATTAAAAATAATGGGGCATTTGTCACATAGCCTCTAATGTAGGCTTTAGAATGTGATAGTTTTGATCTGTCAACCAACCATTTAAAATGTAATTGTGACAAACAAAGTTGTCAAGTGTCAAGAAATGACTATGACATAAGTTCTAGAAAAATTTGATGTAGAAAACTTCTCAGGGTTTCCAGGGATAAAATAAATGAAACTTCATATGAAACTTCACATAGTGTTAGGATTTAGGTCCTACCCACCCCTAGCATAATGATTGTCTGGACCATATTCAGGTAATTAGTTTTCTTCATAGAATTGCTTGGCAGTCTTTCCTCTTAGCGAAAGAACATGTGGGTTGAACAGAAAGCAACCTGATGCTTGATTAGTGCGCATATTGATGGATATGTTTGTTTCGGATTCCATGCAGGATAGCTTTAATCTGTATGCAGGATACTAACATTAAACACTCAGGTTACAAAGTCAGAGATGAAGAGAGCAGATCATGTGTCAGATAAAACATCAAGACCTCACTTTGCTTTGTAGGAATCTCAGATCAAAAGACAAGCGTCCTTTAAATGTCTGCATGAGAGGATGGCATCTCTGTATGGGCAGCATATTAGACAGGTCTAGTGTTCTTGCTCTTCTGCCTTCAAAATGTACTATGGCTCTGCTCCAGAAGCTAGCTAACTAGATAGCTGTCATCTACTTTTATACTGTAGCTAACCCAACTATAGGTTTCACATGGATCCACTGCATTTTACATGCAAATCTTAACCTGATTATGCTTTAAAAGCTGAAAGTGTAGTCATGAGTGCCTTTAAGAGCCTTCAAATTTGTTTAATAAAACAGGGAGAAATTACAAATGGTTTATTTAAAACCAAATCGACACACTTGGAATGCTACCCGCTTTTATCTTGTTTTGTATGTAAATGTCTATTTCTCTAACTTATTAGAGGATGGCTTTTTGTAAATCCATGCTAATGAAAAATGTTCCTGTGGTGAAATTTTTGCAAAAATTATATTCACATTTCCCTGCCGTGACAAAGTTAAATGTACAGTGAGTGGTGCTAAAAAGCATGTTCACTTTTCTCCAAAACTAAGAAATTTGACTGTGTTTTACATTGGTTCATGCACGCATCATGGCAATTCGGAAATTAAATGTATGGTAAGGGCTGAAAAGTGTTTAAAAAAGCATACCCCCTATACTAAACCCAAACTTAAACCCAGTCGATAGTGTCAAACAATGAAAAAGTGAAATAAAGACGCATTTGCTAAAGCAACCAGGCCATTTTACCTCATTTTACCAGATTTGAGCTATTTTGTTTCACAGAAACCATATCCTAGCGCTCTAACTCTATACCAGGTGAGCTACAAAGCAAGTTTACTATTAAAAAAAAAACATATAGGCTAATGTCTCAACATTACAGAACCATGTGGAACTGAGCCTTCATTAAAACAATCTTCCCCCGTAATCACAATGAATACCAGTTGTTGGCGTTTTACTGCATAGTGTTCATGCATATATTTGAGTTGTGTAACAGTGTAGAAAAAGATGCACATTTTTTCCAACAAGCCTTTTTTTTGCAAAAGAAACGGAGATTGTTAAAATGAAAGCTGTCTGATGGAAGTTGCAATTTGAGTGGCAATTGTGATTTTGAAAGCATGTTTCTTTCCTGCTGTCTTGGATGCTGTTATTTGATTACTCATGGCAAGTATTCTTTTTTTTGTTGTTGTTCTTAGTATGTAGGCAATAAATGCAATATTTTTGGACAAAAAATACTTTTTTTTTATCTGTCCTGCTGTCCATATCTTTCTGTACAGATTGTTCCCATTATTTTCTGGCACATTTTAGAGAAAAATCAGTTTCATTAAATCCAATTCATTTTTTTTAGAGTCTTGCCTAATTGCCATTTTGGTTTGCACTGACTGGACTGATCACCATCTGTACTTTGTTCAGTTTTCGCTCATGCCCTTGACTCTGGAATCCCAATAAGGAAGGAGCTGATTCTCCATGCATTCTCATGGAGTTATCAAGGGCAGAGAAGGGATTTTTCACAATCTCTCTCCTTCCTGCCTATAATCCTGCCCTTTAGATGTATTTGAGCCACCGTGGTGGGGACGTTAAGGACTTTGACTTCCTCTTCCCACAGTATTGCACACTTTTCTTCACTTTTTGGAGCCAAACACTTAGCTGTAGGAATAAGAGTGTGCTCCCTCTTTCAGGCAGTCTATCTTGAGTTTTTTGTATCTATCTTTGAGGTGAAAGAACAGCCTAATTTTCCCCCGTATCCTAAATAACTGACTGTAAAAAGAGCTATTATGTGTGCATTGTTAAACCTGAATGCACATTGCACTGCCCTTTATATTCAGCCTATTAGTAGCACATGGATGACACTGAACTTTAGGTTGAAAGATGGGAGCTTATTAGCCAAGGACATTTAGTAGATGTGGTCCTGATAACTTCTTGGAGATCTGGTTTTAGCAAAACTAGAATGCATGAACCAAAAAAACCTACATTACTGCATAAAGGGGGGCAAAATTACAGATAAAAAAAAGTGTTCTATTAAACTGCAATTGATTAAGAATACAATCTCTTTGAAACGTCATGTCATAACGTAATTGAAAACTAGTAGAGGTCCCTGATAACGGATCTTCAGCGAAGTCATTAATTTAAAGGTATTCGGGTCATAACTTCTAGCCTGCTAATCTAAGCTCTCTTTTATGTATCTTCACAAAATGAGTTCCGATAGCTGTACCGATCATCCATGAAATGTATTTCTCTTCATAGTTTAAACTTTCATGCAACATTGATGCTCACAATCCAGTAAAGCAAGCAAAAACCATTTCCCGTTCCCTAAGGGAGGATGCTGTATTTAAATGCACTTTTGGGGGCATTTTGAAAGCGTAAGCTCAATGTCCCGTTCTGCCTTTTCCTTCGAGCCAGGTGTACTTTTGACCTGAAGTTGAAGAGCTTTGCAGTTTAATAAAGACAGAAAGGCAAGGAACAGTGGAAACCTGGACAAACTTTAATACAGATATCTGCTTTGCTCACTATCTTTCATCCTGACCTCAAACGTGGCAGATGACTCTGAACCGTTTGAAGGATTAATGGAAGCAAACCCTAGAGACGATCTTAAAGAAACAATACTACAAATAAAAGAGAAAGAAGGTGAATGAAGAGTCAAGAATGAGTTTAGGGAGTCTATAAAAGTTCAAAATCAGAGGTCAAGGTTAAGTCACCAAAAAGGGTTATAGTCTAGAGAAAGCGTTCTGTTAGCATTTCCATTCACATAGCAGTTGCTTGGCTGACATTGGATAACCCGTACATTTTGGAGCCAATTTAGCACCTGAGAGGTGAATGCTGTGTGAAATCCCAAATATATCATTATATTATAGTACTTTTTATTTGTCAGTGACTGATTTCTTTTGGTGTAGAGATTCACTTCAGTGATTCTATCCTGACACGAGTTGATAAATAGACTTCCCTGTTAAAACAATAGGATATGAATAACCGCAGTCTATTTGAGTTCACCTCTGAAAAGTTGAACCTGTGGGTCATACTCTCACCAGTACTTCATTTATGCCTGCATAGATGTCCAGCCATGAAAGGTCAGTAAAGTCCCTTTCACACAGAGATTCCGGAAAATACACGGATAATGTGACCCGGCATTTGTCCCGGGATTGTTTGATTTCGGTTCATTCACACTGCCAGTGATTTGCCGGGATCTGTGAGTGCATTCAAACACAACCCGGAAAGATCCCGGAAAGACGCATGACGTCAGGATGAGACGTGTAACCAGGGGTTAAAGTGGGCCGAACGGGTCTGGAACTGCGTTCCGGCACCTCAGATAAATTAATAAATAAATAGATTAATTAATCTCAACGAATCTTGCTTTTCCCGATATGGACCAACTTCCCTTCCTCCCCGCTGAACGTGAGCGATAACCACAAAGTATAAACTATATAAAGTATAAACGCCTCGTCCGTTTGGAGAGGTGCGCGCGGAGCCTCGCGCTCGTGCGGACAGCGTCGACTATACAGAAGGCTTTACAAATGCTTGAAATGCACTCGCGGTGGTTGAGCGCGTAAAGTTAGTTTTAGGTTCGAAATATTTCACCTGACATTTGTTTTCTGTATAGCCACTGTTCTAGGGTCTTAAAGAGATCAATAGCAGGATTAGTTTTAACAAACCATTGTATATCGATATTAATATTCGTTCATTAATATTCAAAAATCACCTGCGTGCATTTGATGCTGCATATTTATACCTGAGAATGCTTTGACGCGTTTGCACAGCGCATGATGAGGGAACGTCTGCCAATTCCACCAACTGTGTTAAACGTAGCCTATAATTTGTATTATTTAAAATTACTTTTTAAATCCCAAACGTTGTAGAAGGTGGCAATACTGACCTGGTAGCCTTGAGTAAATTAACTTGTTTAAGATAATGATTCATAAAACATATAATTATCAGTTAAGCCTATTTACTTCACTGACACAGACGAAAATGAAAGACTATCAGTCAAAGTTCAGGGGGTTTAGGAGTTTAGGAGGGGAAGAAATAGGGCAGGATAAGGAGACTGAGAAAAAGAAAAATGTAGATGAGAAGAGAGCAGGTAAGCTATTGACAAAATAATCCAATGCCCACTGACATGGTCTTAAAGCTATTTATTATCTTTTTTTTGGGCCTTAAAGTCTTAAATTGCACATAATTTGGTCAGAGAATCAATATTTTCTCAGGGGAGGCCCCAAACCCCAGTTTTTGTCCCAGTGTTAAGCAATTTTAACATAGTATTGTCATTAAATCAGTGTAGATGGGCCAAAATAAAACCATTCAAATATCAAGTAAATAAGTGACAGGCTACTTTGTGCCACAGCGACAGCCAAAAAGTATTGCTATACCACGATACTCAATATGTTGTCCAACGGTGAGTCAGTTTTCTCTGTTGCACCTAACGTTACACAAAATTTGAGGGTTCCCCCACCTGACAAATCCCACTTTAACCACTGCGTGTAACGTATGCGTTGAAAACATGTACACGCGCATACTGTTCCACAAAGCTGGTCAATGATCTCACCTTCAGCGCGGATAGTGAGGAGCTCCTGGTCTCTGCTTCGTTCCAGTTTGCAGACATTTGTTCGTCCTTTCTTTGTTAATGACGGACACAAACTTTCTTCTAAGAGCAACAGAGTCGCAGCGATGGCACGAGTGTCATTACTATGACACACCCCTTGCAGCATTGGTCCTGGCTTTTGTTCACAGTGCGCGTTCCGGAACTGTTTCCGGAAATGTTACTTGAGTCCCCAACCTGGCATCGATGCCGTATCAATCCTGGGTCGATGTTTGCGTTCACACAGGCATTCTGGCGATTTTCCGGGATCAACAGGCTGTGTGAAAGGGGCTTAAGATTCTCTGAAACTGAAAATTAGGAAGCAAATTCTTGTTACTTGATATAAATCCCTAAGAACTTGTATTATATTCTACATTTGTATGATTGATTGGTTGATTGATTGATGCTTAAATGCAGGCAATAAAATGATAAAATATATGCTTAGCAGATCCCTGTGGTCAAAAGAATAGTTCACCCAAAAAATAAAGCTGTGCAACGCTCCTTCAAGTACTCTTTGTTCCATGAGGAAATTAACATCAAATTGGTTTAAAATGTCATGAGGGTGAGCGAATAACAGCAGAACTTTCATTTTTCAATAGAATGCAGTTTTTTGCTCTTTTTCCTGGAAAAAAATGATGGTGGCAAACGTTTACTCTCCATTAAAAGGAGGCATGTTCGTTTGAAGAGCACTAAGATATTTCTAATGAAAAGTCACACATGCTTAAAGAGTGACCGTATATACTAGTAAAGTCTTGCTTTGGAGGGCAAGATTGGGCAGACTGTGCTCTATTCAATTGTTTTTATTGCTGTATTTCCCACTATACCCTCTGCCTTCAAAGTCAGGCAAAAGGATGCTGGCAAAAAGATGCAGCAACCAGGGTCAGCGTGTTTCAGAGAACTAAGCAAAGCTCTTAAATTAGCTCCTGTGGGAATTCAACCCGATTGTGCTTTTGAGCAATTGAAAAGTGGAGATGCATTTTTTCCAGCATGGGTTTTTATAAGGCACTGATTTGGAAAGGAATGGATTGGCACAAATATAAATCAGTGTTAAGAAATTGGCCATTCATCTTTGCATGTCTGATTCTTAGAAGCTGATGCACTTCTACAAGTTTCCTTCGTTCGTGCATAGGTGCTGTCATTGGCTTTTGTTTTCTCTCATGAGCAATGCAATTTCACCCAAAACAAATTTTTTTGATCTAAAGTTGACTTATTTTGATGGAATAGTTTGGTGTGACAATGCTCTCGAAGTGTGCAAACCCTCATTTATCTGCAGACAACAGGAACAATAACAAAATACTAAGGTGAATTGATCCAAAGCCCCTGCTGTGTGTGGTGGAGATTGCGGGCGCTGTATATGCAGTACTCTTGGAGATTGTTCAATCTTTCTGGCTGACCTTTCTGCAATTCAAAGCAGTCCCTTTGGTCTCGCGCTGTGAAGAAGGCAGAACGTAGTTCAAGAGCACATATGCAGACTGCCTCTTTGGCTGGTTTGGTCTCAAACTCCTGCTGCATCCTCTTGTGCTCTCTTTTTATTGCTTGTGCGGATGCGACACGTACACTGTAAAAACTATTTTTATGATTTGTAATCACAATTTTTTTTTCAAACATCAAAACAGCTAATTGATGTAGTTCAGATTACATAATGAGTTTCTGGTGATTAATTCAATCTTCTTCATTGTATTAACTCAATTTTTCCATTTCAAATGAACTTAACATTTTAAGGCAACTAGGTTACTTACTTTTTTAAGTTAATTCAACAAATATTTTTTTACAGTGTATGTAGATCCCAATGTTTACTCCTGTTCGAAAACTCGATCTGTGTCTTGTGTACTGCATACATAGTGTATTAGGCAATATCCTCCTAACCATCATGAACCTTGGTAAGTAACAGTTTAACAGTATAATGTTACTAATGTAAATTCTTAGAAGCAAAAAACTACATACAGCAAGTATTGTATAAATAATACATTTTTAATGACAACTTATCACTGTAAATATGTTGTTAAGTTTAAACTACAGTACACAGCTTATGATAGTACACAATAATCAATTTCTGGCTAAACCAAACAAATTCAGCTTCACTTTAATGTTAACATGTTTATAATATAGATTCTTACAAGCATAGGTCCACAAAGCGTTATGCAAGTATTGGGTAAATTAACACATTTCTTGTTGCACCAGATTCAGGTCCAGTTTAACATCATGTTATATGGATTCTACGAGCACAAAATTACACTGCATACACAAGTATTGGGGAAAATAACAAATTCTAGATGGACCAAACAAATCCAGTTCCAATTTAGAGTTTATTTCTAATCTTTTCTTATACAACTACAGTACATGGCACACAAGTAGTGGATATAATTATCTATGTTAATACAATGCCAGTACTTTTTAAGGTTTGAACAAAACATATGTTTATTTATAGCTAACATTCTCTAGGTTTGTTTGGCATCTTGGATTTACTTTTATGCTTGTCTGTGGTTGCACTTGTATCAACTGTTGTATTTAGTTTAAAAGGGTCATTTTCATTTTATTTTTCTCTCTATAGTGTACTTAAAATGCTTAATGCACAATTGTAGTTTAACATGACAATAGCTGTTAGATGAGACAAAATTACCTACTATTTTGGAAATAAAGAGAAAAAAAGTTTCCGCATTTAGCTGGCGTGGATGTTAATTTCCCACTTTTGTTGTTAAGACCAAGATTTACCAGTTTAGTTCCATCTGGGAGTGATCCAGGAACTGGAAGGTTACAGAGATCCCAATTCTGTCTAATCACCATTGTTCCCTTAAGCAAGGCACTTCATCCCGGGCTGTCCCAGAACGACTGACTCGGCAGTTACTGTACTATAAATTGTACTGTAAATTACTTTAGATAAAAAGTGTCTGCTGAATAGCAAGTAACTGAGTTTAAAGTCTTATAATCGGCAAAGCTCAGAGCCCTGATTGCAAACTTTGGCTCTCCAGTGTTCCTTATCTTATTTGCTCTCTCTTTCTCTATGTCTATTCCTCCCAGTAGTGTAAATCACAGTGCTGTGTTGTTTTGCTACTTTGCGAGGACCAACCATGCTGTTTCTCTTCGTTGTGCTTTGCTGCAATCTAATCAACTTAAGTCTGACTGAAGATGCTGCTTGAAGTGCGTGTGGTCACAAAGAGAAGACCACATATGTTTAGCCCCTCTGTGTTCCAGTAATATAGATATAGTGTGGGATTAGAATAGATGCGTCAGCATAAACAGTAGACAATGATGATGTGTTAATGGGCTACATTTAATTCTAGCTAAGTCTGAAAGTTTTTTAAGCATTCATTTCTTTTGAATGAGGAAGTAAATGCATTTTTGGTGTTATTGTAAATGAATGCTGAAAGTAGCAAAATGAACAGCTAGTGTTGTAAATTAGATTTAGACTTTTTTTTATTAATGACTTTTTTTTTAATTACTCATTATACTTTTAAATGATGTTGTTATTTAAAATACAAAACACTTTCCCCAGTTTCAATCGCCATGGAGTGACCGGGCATTTCATTGCATTGAAGGTCTTGCTCAAACATGGTTGGGTGGCCATGACCAAAAATTGCCATGAAATAACGTTTTTACCGCTGTAAATATGATAGAATTTATTATTAACCCAATAAAAAATAAAAATACAACACTTTATTTTTTTCATTCATTTAAATTTATTCATGTTAAATGTTTATAAATTACTATTACATCTAGGTGTATGTAACACGACAGAAGTGCCATTGTAAAAAGGGCATATAGCATCAATACCATGTTAAAGGGATACTCCACTTTTTTGGAAATAGGCTCATTTTACCACTCTCAGAGTTAAACAGTTGAGTTTCATCGTTTTCAAATCCATTCAGCCGATTTTCTGATATTTAGAAGAATATCAGTTACCAGACAGTTTCTGGTCTCATTGACTTCCATAGTATATTTCTTTCCTACTATGGAAGTCAGTGAGACCAGAAACTGTCTGGTTACTGATATTCTTTTAAAAATCAGAAAATCGGCTGAAGACATTTGAAACGGCAAAACTCTGTAGTCGAGGAGTTGTACAAATTTTTATTGATTATAATATAACCCCTTTTATTCGATTCCTGTAGTCTTGGGGTACTTTTCCATTTGTCTAATATAATGATAATAATACAAAAGTGAATGTTAAAACTTACAGTAGTAGGCAGCGTTCAATGCACAACACCAAATGCTGGCAGCACACAGAAGGAAATAGCATCTGACTCCGTGTCTCAGACTTCGCGGGCGATGCGAAGACAACATAATCACAATTTTTGGCAAAGCTGAGTTCGGCTGAATGGGTTTTTGTGCTGTTTGGCTTGGTGTCCCACAAGGCTGTGCCAGTTCAAGGAAGAGTGCAGAGAATATTGAAAGGCACTGGTATTAGCTTCTGTTGTTGGACTTAGAGGAATACAACAGCATTTAAATGCTAATATATAGCTTAAAAGTAGCTACCTAGTTCAAACCTCAATACCTATATAGAACACAGTTCAAACCTATATATAACACATTAGAACTGTTAATGTATCCACAGATAAAACAGTTGCAGTTTTAAATAAACGTTTTATCAACCATTCAATTAAAGTTTAGGCCTAGTGTACATTTATCAAGGATGAGTCAGAGATCTCAGAGAATAATTCTCTGTTAATGTAGTGACTGCCACCAAAGGCTCACTTCATATTTTTATTATTGTTTTTGAGGCTTTATTGAGATATATTTCTTTCATTTATTTAGTGTAACTGTCTTATTTGCATTTGTTTGCAGGGAGATGTTCAATGATTCATGTTTTCTGCAGATAAACTTCCAGATGCAGTGGAAAAGAGTAATGAGAGGAATTTGAGGAACAGTTGAGCCCTAGTAATAGATTCCAAAACACAAGGACTCTATTAATTAAGATCTTTATTAATGACCCGTATGAATACATTAGGTGCCCAGTACAACAGAGAATGGCACATTTGAGTGCAGTGAAGAAAGGCAAGATCATTTTGTCACTTGTCTGTTTGTCTTAATCATGCTCTTTCTTGGTAAGTTTCTTTCCAAGGCTGTAGTGTGTGAGTATTAACATTTTCTGGAATCACACATACTAACTTATGTGGGTGCACTGGTGCATATGATATTTGAGAGCAATCAAAACTCCATTATGTGAAAAATTAACACACACAATGCAAGCCTATCAGTTCAGTAAGTAACAACTGATGGAATGTAATATAATTGAATCAATATTCATTTAAAGGGGGGGTTGACTGCTTTTTTTCTTTGCATGATTGTATTTATGGGGTGCAATATAACATGTATTTGTGTGTTTTTCTTTTTTAAAAGTCTTATTTTTCATAAACTTCACCTTTACTGTCAGCCGCGCTCTCCTCTGTTCCCTGAACGAGCGGTTCACTTTTCTATGAAATTTTCTGATTCTATGAAAACACTCCCTCAGAAACGGGCGGTGGGCTCAGATTGGTTAGTTTGGCCCGGTGTGTTGTGATTGGCTAAACTGTCGCTCACGATTGTCTGGAAGATTAACGGCCATTACCTTTACGGGCGAAACGGCATGTCAGCTCCGGTCCAGATGTAAATATGTGTCGAACTGCAGTATCAGTTCAGGCAGAATCAGACCGAGAAAGCCACGATGAAAAGAGTCAAACAGAACCTCACCACACACAGCTCTTACTAAACGTTTCTGAATGATAATTTGCTACATTTTTTTAACTTTATACACGTTTGTTTTACACAATAGCATCTGACTGGCAACAATAGCAACTGACTGGCTACTAATGTTATACTCAAACAGCGTTGGCACTAGTTTACGTTCTTGATCAAATCGAAAATAACGTCATAAAGCATATATACATGAAAAATACGTTTAAACCATTAGTACTTATAGAAAATTCAGGTCCATAATGTTTGTACGCGTTTGTCATAGACACAAAATAGCATAGTCTAACTACAGTAGTGGCTAAAGCCAGCGCTGGCATTTGAAAAAAAATAAAACACAAGGCTACGTCTTGAATTATACATGCAAATACATTTAAAATGATGAAGTCTTAGCCTACTTACAGATTGTGGCCCAACACTGCTGCCTCTTGTTTTAAAGTCGGAACTGCTTCATGTTTTAGCAACATTTTCTTGTTGAATCCGGTGTTGAACTTGCTAGATTACGATCGTCATTTCCAGGAACATAATCAAACATAAATTGTATCCATAGTCCATGGGAAGCCCGAACACAGAAGACCTGACAGCTGCGTGAACAACACATTCGAAAAGTCGACGGGCCTCAAAATATGCGACATTGCGCATGCCATTTCTGCATATTCTGACTGAGGAGTTGATGCAAATGTGTAGGTTAGTGACATACCATAACCCAGCTGTAGTCCCAATCGAGTCGTTTTTGGTAGGCAATATACTTCCTGATTTTTAAAAGACGATATCTCTGCTTACACTGAACTTTCAGCGCTGCAACTTTGCAGATACTGTTCATGCACCAACAGCAACATTACACACTATTTAAAATGAAAAAAAGTGAAATCGCAGTCAACCCCCCCCTTTAAGCATTCATTGAATTGGACATATGAAAGCCCCGTAACTGCGTTAAAATAAATAATACAATTGATAGTTGTGTAAAATGGTAAACAAAGTCACAGTGTGACTTTCATAGTCATAATTATGAGGAATTCCAATAACAAGTTCACTTGCCGTTTTCAAGGTTACGTCCTTGCTAAAGTTTCAAACATCAGCGAAATATCATCTGCACAAATTCTTAAGAAGTTATCATCCAGTACTGCAATGATGGGAACCTGCTTGCGTATACTTATGGAAACACTTTTTGTTGGCTGATTGTTGGTTTTGCAATTTTGGTAGTGCATGCTGAAAATAAATAAATAAAGCTGTTAATACATGAAACAGTTTGGGAAAGAAGTATTAAACTTGTCAAACATGGTTTGTGAATTTAATGTATCTGTCTTTTTCTCAGCTCAGTTGAATCAGTGGTGCCATTGCGCTTATGAAAGAACCAGTATAAACCAGTAAAAAAAGCCAGTAATTTTTATTGCACTGCAGGTATGAATTTCTTTGTTTGCTAGTGTGTGTGTGTGTGTGTGTGTGCGTGCGTGCACACTCAGACATTAATGTTAATTTAATCCTCTACAATTGCTACGGCTGTACAGTGCTATTTGTAACCTTGATAATAATAGTGCAGTGTCTCTCTTTTTCTCTCCCTCTCTTTCTCTCTTGGTATTACCCTATATGTGCAGATCATTAATAAATTGCCTGATTAAGAGGGATTACATCACACACTAAGCACATCGTTCTGCTCTTTGAGTACAGTTCTTCATTATAAAATGTCCCAGTTAAAGAATGTGTGCATAAGACATTAACATGCTTATACAGCACAACACTGAACCAACATGTCCATTCCCATTCCCCTCAGATGTTATGCTACGTTCCAGTGCTTTCCGCCCCCAACCCTCCTGCTCCATCATGAGAGCTCATAAATAAAACACACACAAAAGCAGTGCACGCACAGCATTATCTGCTCATGATCCCCTTCAGACGTCATGCTCAGTGCCCACCTTCCAGATTTGAGGTGGATTCATCAATACTTGAGTCACTGAAAGAGAGTGAGTTACGTCTGTGTAAATATTAAACTTAGGGCTGAGAGACTGAGATTCATAACCGTGTGAAGATGATGAAAGTGATCTTTTGCAAAAGGTATCAGAGATTGATTAGCTGAGAGTATATTAGCAGTATCAAACAGACTAATGAGAGTGACCAGACGGATACAGTAACTGTTCTTTTCATTGATTGCTCATTATTGACTTGGCTAGTTCCACCTCAACATTTGGCTTTCTCATAAAGGCAATTCAAGTTCTTAAAGAACTTGTTGTAAAGAGAGTATGGCTGGCATTTAGTAGTCCTATGGGCTATGTTGTGAAATTTTTTTCAAAGTTGTGGGTATTCGATGAAGGATTCTGTTTGTGCACAGACATTTTCTTGTCTTAGACTGGACAGATATGATGAGACTATATGAAGCTTATCCACAGCTGTTGGGTCAAGCCTTCTGACCAATAATTGTCTATGATTTTCCATTTTTTTTTAAAGTAATTTAATAGAGGTGATCGCTATACTATATATACTATATTAGGGGTCATTAAACATGACGGTTTGTTACGAACCTTGGTGTTGAACTTACAGAAGTTACTAAACTTTATACATTTACATTTAACATCAACGCATATATTGTCTGTTCTTTTGTACTGTGACTACATTACGAATACACCTTAATATAGAAAGTAGACATTACAGAGTGCTTGACTCTTGCATTGTCAATACAAGATCTTGACCAAAATGTTATGCACCTCTACTGTATATGGAAATAAAGTTTGTGATGTTATTTCCATCAAGAGGTGCATTTTTGGTCAATATCTTGTATTGACAATTAGGGTTGGGTATCGTTTAAATTTGAACAATTCTGATTCCGATTCCTTGTTTCAATTTACGGTTCCTAACGATTCTCGATTCCGAATTCTTTAAGAGGCAGGGTCAAGAAAAGTTTAGCTAACCTTGCTAACCAATGGTCTTTCTGAAGAAAATACTCCTTTTCTGAAGGAAATACTCCTTCTGTCACAAATACTCCTTTAGTCACAAATTTTGCATTTTGCCGAGATTTCGTTATTTTTAGAAAAGTGAAGCCACACTTTGGACTGCCGACGTAAGCTACTCATGTTCGACTCGCGCGTTATGCCAACACTTCCGGTAGACGCTTCTTCATTGGTGTTGTTCAGCGGTTTCTTCTTCTGGTCGGCGGACTGAATATCGAAACTAGGAATCGAAATTTTAACTTTTGAACGATTTCCAGGTAAAACGAAAAGTTAGTCCCAGGTTCCAATCGAATACTCAATTCTCGATACCAACCCTATTGACAATGCAAGAGTCAAGCACTCTGTAAAGTCTCCTCCAGCACAACCCAAAGACTTCAAATTACTTTAATGTGTAAACACAGAGGTGACGATTCAAATGTGCAAATGATTCTTTAAGATCCATCCCAAACGTTCTTATACAATTTGAGCCTGATGAATCTTGACGTTGCTCAGCCTGAAATATGGCCATGATGTGTTTTCCTACATGGTTGTTTAATAAATGAAAAGCTACACACTCCAATACATCAATTAGGGTTAGTAAAACTCCAACCCCAATCGACTTTTACTTAACAACAACAACAACAAAAAAGGTTCCCTTCATCTCAATGGAAGGGAATGGAAAGATTTTTGTGACTTTTCATACATTATATATCTGAACACACACACACAAAAAAAACCTGGGCTTGATTTGGTTGTTCTGAAGGTCTGTAAAAACCTTCTTGGTCTTCGGGGTCAATATGACCCTTACATTGAAATGAATGGGAAATGTGAAAAAAAAAAATCTGTCATAAATCTGAACATTTTTTCACAGAAATGGCCTCAGTACTAGAGCATAAATGCAATGTATCATAAAAAATATATATATTTTATGTTTCATATGCTAATGCTAAAGCTAACGGCACATTTGTATGATTAAAAATGTATATTTTTTGTACAATTACTCAATCAATTGTTGGGATCGTTAGAGAACCCGAAGCCCAGAAGTGTAAATATGAAACAAAGACCATTTGAAGGTTAAATACAAGCAGGGACATTTTTTGGGTCCGGCATGTATATATAAATTCTTTGTAGCATCGAGTCAACTCTTGCACTCTTTTTAATTTTAGCTTAATGCACTCATTTATATTTTAGCTTAGCTGGTCATGACTGAGCCTAAACCCTGAACCCTAATGTGTCTCATTCTGGTTTATTTTTTCCCTTCGATACTCTGCCTCTAGCTTAAAAGCTTTGAAAACTTAACCTTGTGTCTCCTCCCCTTCAGCAACGAAATGACACAAGACACCACAAAAGATCTTGTCCTTTCCGCTAATGTAGTGTGGCACTTGAGCCACATGCTTCCAAACCCTGTGAGGGTTTTTTCCCGCACGCATTTACTTTGTCAATTCATTTTATTTCAGATTTTTTAGGTCTTCTCTGGTCTTTGTATTTATTGATACAGTGTATATTGCACACTTTAAAATGCTGCCCTGTCGGAGCCTACTTGCTATGCTAATACACAGCCTCATAGAGCTTTAGTGTCAGCCAACAACTTAAATCTGCCCCTGAACTTTCATTTATATCTATATATAATAATTTTGACAAATTAACACATTCTCACTTTATCTTATTAGTGTATATCGTATATTGCCACTAGTGTTGGGGAGTAAGTTTACTACAATTTGCACTGCTACTAACTTAGCTTCATTTATCAGTAGCTTGGCCGGCTGCTTTTAAACACTGTAGCTTTTCCAATAGCTAACTACTTTTTGCAGCAAGTAGCGGTGTACGTGCGAGCAAAAGCTACATTGCGTTTGTCGAGCCTGCGCGGAATAGCGATGCAAGGATATTCTTCTTCTTGTTAGATTACAAACTCATTTTTTTGCCATCACCGCCACCTGTTGTTTAATCACGCATCTTGCGGCTAATGGTTCACTGACGTCGAAAGTGGGTTGACACCAACATTATGATTATCCATGATTAAGCAGACATGACGGCAGATTTAGAGGATGGAGAAACAACTACCGTTAATTAACCATGCCCTTTTGTTCAGGTTCAATCAGTATTTTTAGAGAAATGGATTTACGTCTGGATGTATATTTTATCTTGCAGCATTGTAGGCTATTTGTTGCATATTTGCAGTTTTGACAAACAATCTGAAATATTTGAGTGTTGTGTGTAATAAAACAATACTCTTTGAAATCATAATTGTATTGCATTGTTTTAAACTAAATATTTTACTTTAAACATAATACTCATTTTAAATGGTTAACTTTTAAGGAATTAATTGGATTAACCCAATTCTAATTTGTTAAATTTAATTAGTAATATTCTTTGTAATCTGTTGTCCACAATTTTATTGATTACAGATAAGCCAATCTTCAGTTTCTACAGTGTACGAGTAGATGCTCATTATTTTCTATCTATCACAATGGGCAGCCTATCCCAGTTTTACAAATAAGAACACAAAGCTTTTCTTTTAGTAAATACTCTGTTATATACTGTTCTAGCGTCTAACGAACTTCTAAGTTTCCCCCACTGCATAAATGACAATATGTGCACGTTAATACATAGTATATCGACAAATGAATGTTTTATCAATGTACACTTTACAACATATACAGATCTCCATGTGCGTAAAAACGGCCAACCCTTTTTTGTTTTCTGAATCACTGTACATAAAGACTTAATTTATGCGCTTGTCTGACCTTTTGTGTGACTCTTTGATTCCTTGTGCTTGCATATCTCATTTTCTGTGCACTTAGTGCATTTACTGGAGCAGCCAGCACTGGCATGTTAATTTTGGGTTGACAGTGGCGTTAAATTTTCTGAAAGCTTGCGTGTACAGCACGGCCTTGTAGACACGCCGGTTTCAATAAACAGATTAACTTGAGCCTGTTCATGGTTTTTGTGCTCGTCTGAGTTCATTCCACCAGTCGCTGCCTTATGTAAGCATCATTTTATCTATTCCTGTGGATTTATATGGACAGAAATGTTCTCTCCGATAGTATCCTCTTGCCTTTTGTTCACTCTTCTTTAGAATACCTTGTTGGCTCATTTGCAGCACAGAAGAGGCATGAATTTTATTTAATTGATATGGATGTGACTTTCCAAGGCAAGGTTGTGTAAACAAACATATCATCTGTATAAGATCATCCATCATTCTGTCTGCTGCTGCAAAATGTAAGCATGCTGACGTGTGTCTTGCCCTGTCATGGAACCCTGACACACTGAATACGTTCTCTCAGACGCACTGACTGCAGGTGTATTCTGCAGTCTCTCACTGTGTGAGCTAGACATCTGTTCACATCTGTTCACTTCATTCAGATAGCTCAATACACCAAACAAAGGTCTCGCTAGCTCAGTGGCTCATCTGGAATTTTTTGTGGAAGTGACAGCTCATAAATTCATTGTTCTCTCAAACAGGAGATTTCATTGTTCGAAAAATATCCTTGCTGAATTGTATGGAGAATGTGCAGAGCATCCTACTGAACTTATGAGCAACTTCATTGAAATGACTTTCATAATGCTTTTATTTTTCTCCCGGTAATAAAATGGAAGTCAGCGCGCAGGCAACATATTATTAAACTGAACGTTTGTCCGATTGGCATTGTTGACAATTATATAGTAATTATTATAGTTATACTTCTTGGTGTAAATGGGCCATAGGGTGGGGTCATATTAGCTTTTTTAATTACATTTTAGAGAGATAATTAGTACAGTAATCACATTACACTGTTGAAGATGTAATTAGTTGCTAGCAATTCATTACTTTTTTTTTTACAGTAACTTACCCCCAACAATGCTGGATGATATTAGTTAGAACCGTACTTTGTTCTGTAACTTTGCTATATTACATTTATCTATGTTTGTGTATATTTTTCTTATTTTATTAATGACTGTTCACTTGCCTAATAATGTTTCTTTCAGTAATAAATGGAAAAGCCCCCAAAATAAATAGAAGAAAATCTATTATTTCATATTTTTGAATTTGTTCCCCTGAAATATTTTTTTTTTATTTAATTTAAAAAATCTTTCACCAGGTTGCAGGTTTGTATTGCTTTGGATTTAACTAGTTTTGCATGCTTAAAGCCTAAGGCCAACACAGATTTGGGTTGTATCCATTTTGTTATTGAACTTTTGGTGAACTCCTTGTTATTCAGTTAAAAAAATGGAACAAAGCTGCAAAGTCTCAGTTTTGTTTTTCTGTTGTTTTCCTATTCTGCCTGTAGATATCTACTGTACAGTAAATGTATTTCCTGCCTTCTCACTTACTATGGTGTATGAAATGCGAACATAAATTTGCATATCACCATTGCAGCCTCTTAAATGAACATTTCACCTAAAAAATAAAAATTGTCATAGTTTCAAATCACTACACATTAAATATTTTTTTTAAGAAATGTTCAGCCCAACTGACGTGCACACTAAATTACAGCTGTACATTCATGTGATAGCTTTGTATGAGCAACATATTTAATTAATTGAACTTCAACTTCAACTTTGACTTCATTAGAATTTCTGCTTCTGATGTTTAATGCTTGGCCATGAGATAAAATCAATTATCAAGGGAGGAAAGATAAACTTTATCAGCTGGTAAATGGTGTCACCGTGTTACAACACTTTAGGGAGGAAATGTTGTTTACACTCTATTTCATCAGTTTATTTTTGTACTATCAATTATTTTTTCATACATATACAACCGGTCAAAAGTTTCAAGAAATTAATTATTATTATTATATTATTTTAAAGTCATCTATGCTCACCAAAGACTGCATTTTGATCAAAAATCAGTACAACATTTAAATTGTCAAATATTACAATTTAAAGAACCGTTTTCTATTGTAATATATTTTAAAATGTTTCTGTGATGACAAAGTGTCACATGATCCTTCAGACATCTTTCAGATTTTGTGCTTAATGTTTGATGTTTATGCAATTATCATTGTTCTTATTATCATTATATAACATTTAAATGCTCATCCTTAATACGTTTCTAATATCAAAAACATTTAGTATTTTAACATATTTCAGTCGATGTACATGTTCTACGTAAAAAATACAAACAAAAACATGTTTACCAATGTAAGGAAAAGTAAATAACTTGCTCGTCAGAAATTGCAATGCATTCTCACACCAAGGCGTCACCTTTTGACCATGCAATATTCGACACTTTAGGCGCTTTAGACTGTCGCTACTTGACGCGGTCCTACGGCGTCATCGTAACTGCAGCTAAAGGAGAAGCGTCAGTTAGATGACGCGGGTAGGTTAATGTCTGGGTTAAGGGTAGGGTTACACTCTTAAAAAAAAAGGTTTTTCAGGGGTTCTTTGCGGTGGTCATGGTGCTATATAGCACCACTAAGCCCAGTTTGGTTCTTCAGCGGTTCTTCAGTAGTTCTCTGGGGTGGTTAACATGCTCTATGGCACCTCTTATGGTTCTACATAGCACCATATCACAAAGATAAGTGCTATATGGCACTTAAAGTGGTTCCCCTATGATTACAAGCCAATGAACCACTTTTAGTGCTATTTAGCACCATTTTTTTTTAGTATACACGCGATCCTAGGGCATCATCTAACTGACGCTAAAGGGTGCCTAAAGCATCAGATATTGAAGCATAGTCAAAATGGTTCCCAAGGTGTCAGTAAGGTGACGCCTTTGGGTGAGAATGGGCTGGAAATTATATCCTCGGCTGGGTCAAGTAACTTCTCATTCTTCCAGGATTATTCCTCATCACGTCCCAAACTGATGTAAAGTAAATGGATCTGAATGGTTTTATCGAGTTGATGTGGGTGTTGTCTCTGTTTGCAGGGATCACCTCAGATCATTAACATTGTATAGTGTGCTGTGTAGGTGTGTTCACATTATCTGTAATGGGCTGACACAGGAAGGACTGTACATCTTTCATACAGATTACATAATCAGAGAATATTTGTTTTCATTTTAAATTAGATAATTTACATAGACATATTGCTAGTGTCTGTATGTCAAGTATTCGCCAAGTTTTGTTTCATTTTTGTGACATGCATCAGAAAAAAACACCAACAATTCAGCTTTCATCACAGGAATAAATCATATTTTAAAATATGCACAACATGATTGATCAAATAAGAAAGGCTTTTTTTATTTTGAATAGTAATCTATATTTATGTGGAAGCGCTGCCTCTATTGCCTCCTCAGAGAAAACACTCATCCTTATCCTAATCATTTTGTTAATTTAGATTAAGACAGACTAATCTGGGTTGAGCAAGTATGTGAAAGGAGGAGTTGCTGTTTGGTTTCTTTAATCATTTTAGGACTCATTTATTTGAGTCCTTTTTGAAATCTTGCAGCATGTTGCGTAATCTTGCCTGTTTAACAGTAAATACAGTTTGTCTTTTTCTACAATAAATCACTTTTTGCCTCTGATCTCAGCTGTGATAGATCCTGTTCTAATCACAGTTTGCCAAAAAAAAAAAAATTCTCAAATCACTGCAAAATCCCAGTTACAACAGCTCTCGGTGTTTGGGATGAGAAAAGTATTCGATGCAATCAAGAAAAACTTCTCTCATCCGACTCGCTATAGTGATCAAACTTATCAGGGAAATTAAACGGATCAATGAGCTCTCTGGCTCTGCCACGTGCCCCCCTCTACGTGTGACTTTGCTCTGCGTGTTTTAAAACCGTTGCTGTTGGCTTATTGAATATGAATGAATCAACTCCGGGGCCCTGTCGGCAAACACAGAGTGAGGAAACATGAAGGGGAGGGCGAGAAAGCAGAAATCTCTCTTCACCATGCCGCAAAACATGAAAGAAGGACAGGCGACAGGGCTAAGAAGCTTTCGAGTGCCTTGCTATTTTAGAGTGCTTGACTGTGCCTAACACAGAATTGGCGTATGGCCACGCCATCGCCGCCTCATAATTCCGTCGAGGCCCTAGTGACAAGCTGAGTCATCTGCCAGCCAGCGCTTCTTATGTAGTCTAAGCTCAAAGCACTCGCTAATACTGCTGCAGTTGCAGAGTCTGTCTGGTCATCTTTACATCAACCAGAAATGCTCAAGCATTCTGCCTGTTTGAGAAAGGCTTTGTCAAGGAATGTGGGCGCGAACACCGATGGATGAAAATGTCATCCGAGGATCGACAAGACCGTCTGGCTACTTCCTCGCTTTCTCTTTTTCCCTCTAGATAATCAAAATTGTCTTGCACGCAATTCTAAAGAACACAATGTTTTTTCTGCTGATGTGAACAAGGGCACATTGACAAGGCAAAATGAGAACAATATCATAGCGTGCTTTTCACTGTCCAATCATGTATAGTCCAAATATACTTACTGTAGACCTTTCTGTCAGTATACGTCAAGTATATTTAGGTGGAATTTAGTATAAATGAGAAGTACATAAAAGGTAGACTGAAAGTACTGTATACTTTTTATTTTTTTATTTAAAAGGGGTCATATGATGTATTTTTAATACAACCTGCCCGCCTCCATCCAAGGCTAGATATTACTTCTGCAAACGTCTAGGTCACAATGATAAATATTAGCATAATGGCCACAAAGAGAGAATACGAGGTTTGAAAAATTGTCTCGTCATCATGTCGCGGAAATATTGTGTTTGGATGCGAAAGCAAAACCTCTTTGTTAGAAATCAGTGGTTGAGATTTCTATTTATGATGTTGTCCCAGAACAACCCAAATTTTACTTTCATTTTGCTCACGTATAGCTTCCTGAACCTTGGAAAGTACAATGCTGGCTGTATAAAGACTACTTACCACTGTGAAAATTCTGCTCAAGTTGTGTTTTCAAAGTTGGGTCCGAATCAGCTTGATCGTCTACATTTCCGAGCCTTAAACTGATATGGTAAAACATTATTAATATTATTAACTGTGTTTACAATTGCGTGAAGCCTTGTTAGCTGATGCTCGCGATTATGGTTAGGGGTGTTACATTTCCGACAAACTTGAGGTGTTTGGCCTACCCTATCTCAAGACCAATTCGTATCGAATTCGAAGAATGATTAAAAAGTTGCTAATTCATACTAATTCATGCGACCTCACTCGTACTGAATTCATATGATTTGTCTAAACCCACGTGATGAGTAGGTTTAGGGGTGGGGTAAGGGGTAGGTAATTGGTACAAATTCATATGAATTGGCCAATTTGTAAAATATGTACAATTTAGCAAAATCGTACTAATTCGTGCACGAGTGAGGTCGTACAAATTGTTAAGAATTAGCCACCTTGTAAAATTCGTACGAATTCCAGTGAGATCAGGCTGGTTTGGCCAATCACGACACACTCAGTGATTGGCCACTGCTGGTCAGCTGAGCACTGTGAGCTTTTCGCAAGGAGAGGTGCTGTAGAAATCAGCACATTTTATAAAGACAGAGGAGCTGCAAAAATGAATAAACAAAATAATGAACATTAAAAATATTACCACACTGTAAAAAAATAATGTTTGTTTAACTTAAAAAATGAAGTAACCTGGTTGCCTTAATGTTCATTGAAATGGAAAAAATGAGTTAATACAATGAAGGAGATTGATTTAATCATCAGAAACTCAAAATAGTGTGTTATCTGAACCACATTAATTATTTAAGTTTATTTGACAAGAAGAAAAATGTTGTGATTACAAATCATGAACACATTTTTTATAGTGCATATGACAGATGCTTTGATGAATAGAAAGTACATCATTTACTGGTATTTGAAATATAAGTAAAAGTATTTACTGTCACTTTTGACCAATCTATCACATTCATGCTAAGTAGGGTTGGGTATCGTTTGAATTTGAACGATTCTGATTCTGATTTCGATTCCTTGTTTCGATTCTGGTTCCTAACGATTCTCGATTCTTTTGAGAGGCAGGGTCAAAAAAGTTTAGCTAACCTTGCTAACCAACAGTCTTTCTGAAGGAAATACTCCTTCTGTCACAAATACTCCTTTTGTCACAAAATTGTGCATTTTGGCGAGATTTCGTTATTTTTAGAAAAAGTGAAGCCACACTTTGGGCCGCCGACGTAAGCTACTCATGTTCGAACTCGCGCTGTTATGCCAACACTTCCGGTAGACGTTTCTTCGTTGGTGTTGATCAGCGGTTTCTTCTTCCGGTCGACGGACTGTGAATATCGAAACTAGGAATCGAAATTTTAACTTTTTGAACGATTCCGGAAAAACGAAAAGTTAGTCCCGGTTCCAATCGAGATCTCGATTATCTTCATACCCAACCCTAATGCTAAGGTATTAATTTCTTTCAAAAATGTCTTACAAAAACAACAAAATGTTCTACCCTTCAAAAGCATACGGTCGGTACACTTTTGAAGGGTAGATCATTTCGTTCTTTTTGTAAATTGATTCAGTACTTCGTGTTGGTTGATTCGGAACTTGGATTCTGACAGTGTACTTTAGTGTGATTGAAGGAGGTAAAATGTGTGACTATATATCAGAAGGTCTCAATGTCTTAATTTGACTGCAGTTTCGGCACATGCATGGCATGAGTGCACCTTTGCCGTGCATCTGATTTCTCTGCCTCTCCCTGGAGAGATAACTAAATCTATTCTGACTAAATCCAGTGGGTGAGGAGAAACAAAGGATTTCTTTTGGCAGGTTACCCGTCTCTCTGTGAGAGCATCTTTGACTTTCACCTCAGGTCAGAGCTTCTCAGGGAGGCTGTATTGTTTTAGCGGTGGTAGGCTCACTCACACTGCTTTTCAATCAGGAATGATATTCATGGTCGTCCACATGCTAGTAATTCAGGCAGTGCTATTTTCACTCTCTCTGACTGGAATTATGGATTGGAAATCTATCTGGGAATGGATTCTCAACACAAAAGGAAGCTGGAAAGGAGAGGGACCGCTGATAAGACAATGTATGAAATCTCTCTCTTCCCCTTTCACCTGCAAACCTGATGGTATTAACTTAGAATTGGTGGCTCCCTTGTGCATAGGTTGTAGATATGGGTATATTCTCACTGTGGGTAACCCAGAGGCCAGTGTGGTATTTGAAGCTGATTGGCTGACACCCAAGACCTGAGTAGAAAGGCTTAGAAAACAGCCAGTAGAAATCTGAGCAGTATTGTGTTGTCCTTTTAATTAAGAAATTATTTAATTAATGTGGCTGGATTCACTGGTGGGCTCTCTGAGCCAAGTAGATCCCTTGTGGAACATTTAGTATTATTGATTACTGATAAAACAGAACTGTAGAGGTCTATGGACCGTGGGGAAAGGGCAGCAATGGCAGCTAGTGATGTTTTCGAGATGGTCTGTGGCTTTTATTGGACCTCATTTATAGTTTCCAGGTCACTTACCACACTTGGGTCCTTCAATATGCCATTAACAGTTTTATCATGCTCAGACTCTCAGCGGTTCTTCATTCCACTACACTAAGCAGTTGTTTTAAATAAACTGATGTTTATTTCTTTGGTTCGCTGAAGTGAAATAACTCATCTGGCTGTCTCTAGTCTGGCTGTGAGCATGGTTTCGCAAGTTAAAGTGACTAAGCCTGACTAAGCGTTAGATCTCATCGCATGGATAGGTACTGTAGGTGCTGTTACACCGAGCTGTCAGTCTTTTCTCCAGGCCACCTGCTACATCTCGCCATGATGTGTCCCTTTAAATTGGGCTTCGGGACAGCTCAAGCATACTTGTCCTCATTCTTTCCTTCTGACTTTTCATCCCATAGGGCTTTCCCCTCCCTTTCCTCTGTCAGCATTTTTTCTTTTTCTCATTTTCACTGTCATGTATGGCAGGACGTCAGATGCCTATTAAGATCTATAATTAGTAAGTGAATTCTCACAATGCTGAAACATTCTGTGGACAGTTGTCTAACTAATCTGTCAAAACACAATTCAAATGTGCTAAATATAAGTTTAATCCTGTAAATGAAGAGGAACATTCATATCTCAAGACAGTGGCTAGATGATGATGCTGAATACATACATATTTAATGTTTTCTGACTGCTGCATGTTTGTTTTATGTTCAGCTAAAAATCCCTAAAAATATGAGATTCATTCATTTCTATTATAGTGGTCGTCCGATATATGACCAGGGCAGATATATTTGCCATTTTTTAATTATCAGCATCGGCCTTTGAGTTGTTCTCTTTGGCCAATGTTTGGCATTGGGACTTTTATTTTGACAGCACCAGCACTTGAGTGTCTTAGCTCTCATTCTCCGTCTTCATTAGTGTATTTGCTCTTTTTAATAGTAATGGTCTGCCTCCAGTGGGAGGTATATTTAATAAAATATTAGAGAACAGTAAAAAAAAGAAAAAAAAGTAAACCGTATATGAAAATTTGGAAAAAAACTTCACAATAAGCATCATTTGTTAACATTATTTAATGCACTGTGAACTAACATGAACAAACAATGAAGAGCTGTATTTTTTAAGTAACATTAACAACGATTAATAAATACTGTAACAAATGTTTTGCTCATTGTTTATTCTTGTTAGTTAATACATTAATGAACCTTACTGTAAAGTGTTAACGAAAGAGCATGGTTTTTACTTTTCTGTTATTAGTAATGGTAGCACTTTATTTTAAAGTCCTGCTCCCCATGGACATACTATGTATGTACTTATTATAGGAATTGTAAGAACAAGGTAATAACTAGGTAATAACCCCGAACCTACCCTAAACCTAACTTTAACCCATGTAGTTACCTTATAGTACTTTGTAAGTACACATGCGTGCACGCACTGTAAAATAAAGTGCAATAACAAAAGGCAAACACTATAATACTTGGCCTAATCACCTACCATCAGCATTGATGTAATTTATTATATTTGGATATTCAATAAACATTGATTTCACAAACTTTGGAAAATCCATATCATATTCATTATGTACTGTATAGAAATTGACTGTATAGATTTACTTGAGAAAATGTGATTTTCAGTTTGCACAGACTTACTAGAGTGCACTTATGGTTAATGTGTTTACTTGCGTTACGTTATATTAATATTTTTCACAAATAAAGAAATAGTTAAAAAAATACTATAGCAGGATTACTAAATCAAGAACTTGCCATATGAAAGTATACATTTATTTTACTGATTTATTGTTTATCAAGTTCAAATTATGCTTTTAATATAATTTTTCTTTTTTTTTCTAATTTAGTATATATTACATTAAAATGTAATTTCAGCTATTGTTGTGCATGTGCTTTAGCTAGTGTGATATCATATAAATTGGCTTTATATTAGTCATCGTAAACCCTGCTCTCTAAGATATCAGCATTGGCTATCAAAAATTCAATATTGGTCGACCAAGTCTAACATAGAATAAACACTTTGTGTGGTTGAATTGCTATTTGAGACGTATAAATAACAACCACATGACCAGTTACTCCCTCGGGGTCAGTGGCAGCGACGCACAGTATGGAATTGCACAAATGCATATATGAATTTAGTAGTTTGATTACACAACTAAATGTTTTAATTACACCAGTTTGATTGTAATGTACTTGTTAAATATTTATGGCCACCTTTAAAGAGACTTCACATGGCTTGCTTCAGTGTTGCAGATCAAACACTGTAATGTGACATTGTGTTCAAACTGTTTCAACTGTGACCGTGTTTGCCGTTGAGCTTTTAAAAGGCAGCCATTAATAACCAAACTGTTTGTGTGATTTACCATTATGAGACCTTTTGTGACATTCAAAGAATTATGATCATATGCTATTCGGTGTGAATTAATAGATAGTGAAATAGCATAACAGAGAGGCTATCCAACACTTTTTGTGTTGGATAGCTTTGAGTCTTTGTGGTGCTTGGCACAGCATTGTACAGAAAACAAATACGTGATGTGTAAACTCTCCCCATTACCGTTTTATTCTTTCTTCTATCCTGTTATTTTCTTCTTTTACTAGCTTTTTAGTGACATGTTCTGTTTCAAGAAAATTGTCTGACTGAAAAGTTATACTTTTCTTTCATTTTTGTCATGCATGAATATTAAGTGCACTTCATCGCCACCAGCACTTTCTCTGAATTCAGAAGTATGTGGAGTGGCTGTGCCGCTTCATTTGTCATTTTAGGTTGACGTTTTCAATTAAGTTTTCCAACTCAAGCAGACTCCCCTTTATTTAGGCCCCCCATGCTATTGCCACCCTTGGTTTTTGTGACACCATGAAAGGATTGTGGGCTGGCTGGTAGAAACTGAGATTTCATTCTATGTTTCAGCACAGAGAGCTTTCACACTTTTGTCTGTTAGATGGTGTCTTTTCTTCCTCTTGACATCCTGTGCTGTTAGCAACCTTGATAATGTTGGCATGGACACCTGAAACACAGTCCTAGGAATCTTAGTGGAGAATTAATGAGCTTCCCCAGCACTTCCAGCCAAATCATCTATCTTGGTGAAGTTGTCTGTAGTCTGTATAGAGTATATCAAAAAATATGTTGCAGAGGGAATGCTATTTATTAAAGCTCTTTCTTAATTATTTGTTCAAAAACACAGTGATGTTGTGAAATATTATTACATTTTAAAATGTTAAAATTGTAATTAGTCCTGTAGTAGAAAGTCTTCAGTATCACATGTTCCTTCCGAAATTATTCTAATATGCTGATTTTATTCTTTTCGGTCAACTTTTCACTTGAAGCTTTTGTTTATTTTTATTTTTTTTTAGGTGTTTTAGTTTTGGTTTGTTTAGCAATGTTTTGGTCACTGTATAATTGCCACACTCTCAGTTGTTTTATTTCATAGTTTTGTTGACTTTTGCCACATGTGTAGCAGTGTAGCAGTGAAACTTTTATTTTCACCTGGACCTTTTGTTGACGGTTTTGACAGGACTGTGGGCGTCTCCATGGAAACCCAGTCATGAAGTGTGTCTCTAATTAGACTAGAGATGTCAGGTGGACTTGGATAACTTGGCATGAGTTGTGCAGTTGTGGTAGCATTTGGATCAATATGTGAATCTGTCTTTCTGACTCTTAATTATTATTTTAAGTCTCTGTAATTTAAAGAAAAAGAAAAACTTCTCATTAATGATAATAATTTTATTTCTTTCTGGCAGCTCATGACAACTTTTTAATTTGACCTTAATCGTTAAAACACTTTTACCCTGTGATGAGAGAATCGTTTTGATGTCAGATTTAATGAAGTCAAATAAGCAAAAATACATGAAGACAAAAAGTAATTATCTTCTGTTAGAAGAGGCAAGTCGAGAAAGCCGTTTAATGTCATTTTAACTCTATTCCTTTCATGTTGACCCATCTGGTTCAGATGAAACATTTACCAGCCTTAGACAGTTTAAATACACATGTATACAGTTTGGACTTTTCAGATTATGCTTAACACCATGTGTCTCATTCCCCTTCTCAGGGAACCATGGTTACGGCATGACGTTCTAATGAGAACTCACACTGCATCCTCTCAGTGGTTCCCAACCAAATTCCTCCACCCATTTTTTTTTTAAATCAGGTTAAATGCTATGTTTGCCTAGCAATGACACTAACACCCCTATATGCAAACTATGAAATAATGATAAGGTTTTTGAAGGGGACATATCATGCTAAATCCACTTTTTTTATCCCTTAAAAGTATTTTATTGTATATTTGGAGTGTTTATAAGTACAGAAAAGTTGAAATGATTCTATTCAGGTGCTTTGTTTATATCTTTATATTCTGTTTTGGTCATATTTTGCAACCTATTCAGATTTTTCTGTTATCTCTGACTTATTTTGAACAATTACGTCACAGTATTTGCAGGGGAACTGCCAAATAAGGAAATTCACTACCGGCCCAACACTTCGAGCAATCCGCCATTTTCATTTCTAGCCCTGAATTTTGTAGTCCAAGCTCAATGATACAGAAGTTACGAGAGGGCAAGTCAAAATGTTTGTTTGTTGGATGTAGTGACCCACATGCTTCATTACACCATGTCCCAGCATCAGAACCTCTTCAAAGTGCCTGGATGAGAGTTTTATTATCAAGGATTCCCATTTCAACAAGCTCTGCCAGTCTACAGAAGGGTTTGCTGATTGACTTTCGTCTGAATAAGGGCTCAATTCCTTTCTATCTTTGGAGACGACAAACAGAACATTTCGATAAGCTGCAAATATTGTTAATAAAAAGTACTTTACTTAAAACACATGGTGGTCATGGTTTAGCAGTACCTTTGTCTTTCTTTGTTTTTGTTTTGAAGTAACGTTACACGTCTGCAGTATTATTGTTCTTGAGTTTCACCAATGGTCATTTTGCTGCTGTGTGTTCTAAACGCATCATATTATCAATTCAGATTTTTAGTGGTAAGATTAGACCTTAGTCATTTATCTTGTTAGTGTTTAACGAGAAATAATCGACTTTCACTAATAAAACAATACGGTTACATACCATTGCAATACATCCAAATGAAGATGTTGTTCTGCAGGTTCGTCGTCTTCTTTTTCAACTCGCTCACTCTGGCTCGAACATGTAAGGCTTGATGGACAAGTCTTCTGTTGTTGACATTTTGTTAACCTGTGATAAAACGCGTGTATAATCGTATATCTCTTATCAAACTACAAAAATGCCCGAACAGGGTGGAGTTGAACCAAATGTAAACTCAGGGACATGGAGAGCGGGCGGGGTGTGATCTCCTTTTTATTTAAAGAGGCCGCTCCAAAATGAGTCGCTCACAGAAGCACATCAGAAAATGGGTAGAAAAGGGGCCTGTGGAGCTATAATAATGAGGAATTCAGACCCAAAAATTGCAGTTTCACTTTATATTGACCACAAATGTGTGATTTATATGTAAAAAGGAATGATTTAAAAGCATCATATGCACTTTTTAAAACATAATTCTGTTTTCCCAGGGTTTAGAATGACCCAGGATTAACTATGTCATGTGTAAAAAGCCCTCTATAATGTTACTTACATCATACAAGTGATCAGATTTCATGGTCAGGGCTAACCAGATCATGATAATGATGAAAGCCAGCTCAGCAAGCATCTGGGATGTTATCTGGGAGCTATGGATAAATCAATGCTCTGTGCACAGGAGGATAGACTTCATCTCTGTGTGTTACACAGAACAAGGGAGGAGGATGTGTTTGGATCCATTCGTCTCTCTATTGCTACCATTTATTTACACTTTTGTTGTCATAATACTATTGAAAACTTCCCCACAGTTTTATTGTTCCCACATTATTATAGAACAGAGAATTTCAGAACTGGGGTTTATTTATGAATGTTAGGGCTTCATTTGTCTTGCTACTGGCACTGACAGTGTTATCCAAGAGAAGGTAAGCCTCAGTTGGGATTGATTGTGTGGTTATGAGTGATAGTAGTGTCAGGGAATTCCCTTTAGGAGCACCACAGTGAAACAGGATATTTTCAGTATGTGCTGAATTGGATATACTATATTAAAGGGGTTAACCCAATAATAACAATAATGTTACCCTCATATACATCAGCTCTATATACAGTATGCTGATGTATATGAGGGAATATTATGACTTCTCTTTTCAATATGATGCACATGAATGATAGATAAGGCTGTCAAGAAAAAGAAAAATATGTTATTTGTTTATTCTTTTTGACAAAATTACAAAGAAAACTTTTCCAATGCTTTCACTGACCAACATAATTGTATTTTGTAAATGTGAACAAATTTTGATGGCTGCAAAACACCTCAAAAAAGTTGGGACCGAGACATGTTTACAACTGCGTCATCACCTTTCTTTTTAATTACACTTTTTAAAAGGGGCTATGTGTAGGTTTTTACTAAAAACATATAGGGGAGCGCGGGGCACAACCTAACGCGGGGTTAAATGTAACACGGTCCGTTTACATAGTTCGTCAGGATCAAGCAGGCTGTCTTTCCACTATTTTCATCTTGCTGCCAGAGGACGGTCTCCCGCGAATTTGTGGAAAGTTTTGATTGTATTTCGTGAAGATACTGGACAAAGAGTGTTTTGACACCATGAAAGTAATTTTTTTCATCATAGGTTTTTTTTCGGTTTCTGAGTTGGGTGTATACGTTTCCAAATATATCTTTATATTGCCTTAATCACTGTCTTGTTGGCTCAAACATAGCACCGTTTTGAAACATGTCAGCAATTCCTAGCGACTGTTAGCTAGGCTTAAAATATGAAATATACAGCGGGGTTGGTTGTAACAGAGTGTACAATGATAATCAAATGAAAACTGAGCCACACAACTTTTCAGGTTAGGGTATTTAATTATACATTAAATTTTGTTAGACTTTTACAATGTTGGAATTTAAATGTTTAAAATTTAGTGTACTATGAATGATAACTTGTTTATTTATTAAAAATATGGCCTGTTTTTAATGCAATAAACCCTTTAAATTTTAATTTTAAGCTCATTTGTATTATTATTATTACGGTTATTATTATTAATAATAAAAATATTTGTACATGCAGCTGCCACACACAAATCTAATTTAATTGCAATTACAATATTTATAATTTTATTTATTATTATTTATTGCAAAACTATGCAGCCCTTTTCTATGTCTCTATCCATGATATTGATCCATAATAGAAGGATGATTGGATGAGGGATGGATGTATGGATATCTGTCTACAGATGCACAAACAATATCAAACTATACAAATAAAATAATACTGAATTATGTGTGTTACACACAAGTGTTACAACTAACCCCTCTGTCTGTTACAATTAACCCCGTATATGGGGTAAGTTGTAACATTTGCACTTCTGTCACTTTCAGTGCAACTGTACGAAAATGGTTGGTCCTAGAAAAAAAAAAACTTTCAGTGGTCATTTGTAGCAGAGATGTGTATGTTGCTTGTGTAAAAAAAAATATTAATCTAACCTAATTATTTTTTAATTAATTGAGCCAAAACCAAAAAGCGTTAGGTTGTGCCCCGCTCTCCCCTATATAGAGTCATCATTTGTACATTTATGAGCCAACCATAATGTGATAGAAACATCTTGACTGTCCATCACGGTTGCCTCCATCAGCATGTAGGCTCAATTGTGTGTGGAGAGTCGAGGTCCGAATTGGTGTGTAAATTCACAAAATGTGTCGTCAATGCGCATTCTTGTCTACTTGGGCTTACATACATACGACGCCATTCAGTAAGCAGCGGCAATCCCTAGCAGTAGTGTTTCAAACGGACTCTGGCACAATCCAGATACTCATGGAAAGTTTTCCGAGCTGCAGTTTATAAACAAACACCATTGCCCTTTGTATTATCAAGCATAATAAATATTTCTATCTCCTTTTTTCTTTTTGTCTGGCAGAAAGGCACAGAACACAGCCCAGGAAGTGTCCGGCATTCAGCAAGCAGACACAAAAAGACCAAAACATGCACTGCTGCTGCTAGGTTAGACAGACAGATGGAGAGAGATACACATCAACTTGACTTTACTGTTGTTTGTTGACATCAAACTTGGAGAGGAGAGAACACACGCGACCTAATGTAAGGGCGTGCAATATCGCGATTTGACCGCTACGGTGCTTTGGCGCTAGAGTGTAATGCAGTTGCACTTGCAAGTGCGGTAAAAGAAAAAAAAAACAGCGCGAATTATGACGGAGTGCAAACGAATCCGAACTAGCAAGGTTTGGCAAAGTTTTACAAAACTTAAAACCAATAATGCTGTCATGTGCAATACATGCAAGGCAAAACTTGCTTTTCACCGAAGCACAACATGCATGTTGGGGCACTTAAAGAGGAAACATCCCCTACAGAGGAGACGGTGAGAATCAAGTGTTCTCCAGCTGAAGCTAACTAAACTAATCAATAATAATATAATTACAGTAATATGATGATTTTTTTTCTGCATAGAATAAAGCTTAATTGAGCTTAGGAGTCTGTTTTTATAATTATAACGCTATTAGGTATTACAGTCGTATCACTCGCCTGTATTTTGTTCCATAATCATAAAGACTTACAAAAGGGATGTTATGAATAATATCATGGCAGTTACGTTTTATTTTTCATTCTGTAAATTAAAAGGTGAATGAGAACATCTCTGTCAGCTCAATTTTCATGTAAAAAAAAACTATTGTAATTTTATATCTTTAATAATGGTTTGCAGATGAATTTTTTACCCTTTTTGTGTCCTGAAGTAATGACCCTTTTTCTGTTTCAGTTCTATCAAAAGCAGTGGGCTTATTAAACAATGCTTAGAGAGCATTTGTGTGTAATTTGAGTTAAACTTAAAGAGAATGACCTGTTTAGTTGGCTCCAAGTTCATTAAAACCACTATTTCAAAAGCTGAACTGATTTTCTTTTTTATATTATAGTAAGAATATGTATAACTCAATGTTTTAACTAATTGAAAAAGCTGAATAATCATTACAAACTTAAAGGGTTAGTTCACCCAAAAATGTAAAAAATTCTTTCAGTATTTACTCACCCTCATGTTGTTCCAAAACCTTGTTCTGCTGAACACAAAGGAAGATATTTGGAAGAATGTTTTAATCAAACCTATAGTACCCCCATTTATAAATCCTACTATGGTAGTCAATGGGGATTGAGATCTGTTTGATTAAAACATTCTTCCAAATATCTTCAAAATAATCGATGATTAGTCGATTAATCGTTCTAATAATCGCTAGATTAATCAATTATCAAAATAATCGTTTGTTGCAACCCTAATTCCATTTTCTCCAAAAACAACATCTCTAATGTATATCTTCTGTACTTTCTGAACTGAATCTAACAATCTAAGAGTGTTAGATTGAATACCATTTCAGCAGTTCCTGTAATGAAGCTTGATGCAATTATTTGCTGGCAATAACTGATAGTCCTTACATAAGCTTTGCTTTGCGAAGTCATTTAAAGATTTTTTTCCCAATTTCATGTTTTTTTCATTATCATTAACCCAGTCTAAACTGGATTTACTTAAGATCACTTACAATGTTCTCTTTTAAAAGTCAACTATGCCTTGTTTTGATTAAACCTCTGTTAATGTAATTCAATGTTATTCTGTGCATCGCCTTTTGAGAATTGAGACCTTTGAGAACTGCAATTAAATGTCAGACAAAGAGGGTCTAAAGTTTTAATAGCTGTTTAGGCTGAGTTTGCAGGTGTGACTCGGCATGCAAATCTCAATGGCCAATGCCCATGGCTTGTTTTGTTACCCCTTGAGGTGATTGGGCTCCCAGGTGAGATCCCATGACATCAGTCCGACATAATGTTGAATGTGACTGACTTAAAGGGAACTCAAGTTAGTTCTTTGTTGTACTATGGCAATTGCTTAGCGTGGGTGTCCTTGAAAATACATTACCCTGGGAGAACGGTCCCAGCAGAGACCTGCAGCAGAAAGTGAAAAAGCCTGGTTTAAAGGCCCTTTGGGAGCTTAATGCCTGACTATGGAATGAGTTACTATACATCACATAAAATGTGTAGACAAATTGGCAGAAATGTCTGGACTGCAAATTATCTCATTTGTCTAAAAAAGTAAACAGTTTTTTTTACCATGTTCAAATTCATACTTCTCTATAATGTGCAAAATTTGAGGATTTTGATTGTGATGCAGTTTTTTAAATCAATAAATCAAGCTCTTTTTTGCCTTTTACATCAGTGTTTTTAAATAGTTTATATATATATATATACATTAATTAATTATAAATAAGAATAATAATAAATTAAATAATAGATTTCTGAATAATATAAATACCCTGTATAATACATTTTCAGGATTTTTCTCCACACAATGGACTTCAGTTGCAACCAACGTTTTGCAAACAAAAACATTTTTTTTTGCTTGTTAACACACATAGCTATCAACCCTCCCATTTTTCTGGGTTTCTCACGTATTTTAGCTATTTTCCTGCTGTCTTCCTGGTTTAGTATTTTCCGTAAAATATCCTATGAAAATCTCCCATGTTTTTACGCTCTGACTGTGTGGGACGTAAAAAGCTCGGACAGATTCGGCTCGACCGTTGTTCATCCTCCGACGCGGCGGTGCGCGCGCTCTCACAAAAGAAAAAAGCTATACACGGCCATGCGAGATATATATATATATATATATATATATATATATATATATATTAGAAGTAAACTTAGGTCTTGACATATATTTATTTGAACTACACTAAAAAATATTGAAATGCCTGCTTTATTACTATTCAATATTTCGAATTGACATTTGACTTCTGGATAACGTATGTTTGGGTTCACTGGGTTCTGGGTCTAACATTATGCTAAAGATGTATATATTTGACTGTTGCGACTGCAATAGTCCCCTAACATTACTTGTACATAATTCTGAAAGCACACAAACCCAGCAGTTTTTCTGACCCATTGGTTTAGATATAAACACACTTATGCTCGTATCATCCTTGTGCACATACGCTTTACTTTAAATGTGCCATACATGGGTTATGTTGCTAGACCTACTTTATGCCAGTTCAGTCGAAATGGTAGTCAAATGAGTCTTTTTACACAACATCTTTCATCTTTGACTCTTGTCGTCCACAGGTGACCACCCTGGTCAACACCAGTAACAAAGGTCCATCCAGTAAGAAAAAGGGGCGCTCTAAGAAGGCTCACGTGTTGGCTGTGTCCGTGGAGCAGGCGACCCAGAACTTTTTAGAAAAGGGCGAGCAGATTGCCAAGGACAGCCAGGACCTAAAGGAGGAGCTTATCGCTGCTGTAGAGGACGTCCGCAAGCAAGGTGAGCAGTCTGTTATTACATGGAGGAACTGGCCCAAACTAAATTGAACAAAAAATATGAATTTGCTCTTTTTGCTTATGTTCCCATTACTTTTTGAAAATGGTATTTTTAGGGCTGTCAAGTTTCAAGATTCAAATTTGTAATCTAATTAATTACACGATTAATGTCAAAATTGGCTGAGAAATTACTCCCAAAAGATAATTTAAAGTAATTATTTTGTTAAACGAGAAAAGCATCAAATAGACATTACATGCAGGCAATACTGTGTATAAAATATAACACAATATTAACTTTTTTTACGGTTGTATAAAATCTATATCACATTTGCACTCATGCTATAGGGACAAAAACAGCACTTGTGTGATATTGTATATCATGATGAACTCTCAATTTTAGGAGTATTCTAACTACATTCTATAGGCTCCATCACACAGTGAGTTGTGCCCTGCATCATATTTGTCACCAAGCAACTACATAAAATGTATCATTATTCTCTGCAGCACCATCTTTGATTTTGAGCGGGAATGAAAGCGAGGCTGTGAGGGATAAACCAACACATTCTCATCCCAAGACGTCATCTAACTGACGCTTTTGACCATACGTCAACATCCAACGTTTTAGGGTACCCTTTAACGTCATACAGATGACGATCCTAGGCGTCATCCAACTGACGTTTTACCTTTAGCGTCAGTTAGTATGACGCGGGTAGGTTTAGGTCTGGGGTAGGGGTAGGATTAGATAGCGTCATCTATCTGACGTTAAAGGGCTGGATAAACATACTTCTCTTCTGAGGGTCATGCTGTTATTTAATGTGTCGAAAACGCTGCAAAAAATATCTTTACAAGATATTTCGGGTTTTTTTACAGCATATGCCATTGAAAACACAGTAAAGGTCCGTTCACACTAAGCACAATAACTATTAAGATAGCTATAAATGCGTCCACATCAACGACCGATAATGTTCTTTTTATTTTAAGCACACACGCGCTGCGGTTTCAAAGTAGCGAAAATGAATGCGCTGACGATTTATTTTACAAAAGACGCGACAGCGGAATCTATCCGTCTCAATTCTCCAGCTGCAGTCATCTTTAAGGGGAAACCAGTTAAGCGCTCTTTGATAATGTGATGATTATGTCCTTGCAGATCATCTGTCAATCATCATATAAAGCCCAACCTGGCAATTTGATTGGCCTGATAATTTTTTGACTGATCATAATTACTCCTCAATGGATCAGAGTACAAACCGATTTTCCCGAACCAAAAAATGTTGTGGGCGGGGTTCGGGCTGGCATTCAGGCTATACTAGTAATACGGAAGGACGGCACTGCGGTTTCAAAGTAGCGAAAATGACTGACTGCTAATGTTGCTGCTTTACGTTACAAACAAATATCAAAAGAAAACAGGCGCTTTTGGGTATATCGACTGAGGAGGTGGGAGCACATCTAAACAGTGAATCTAGCAAGTCTAGTGTAGGCTAATATCTAACAGTGGATTTAGCTGACAAAGTCAATGATGGGATAAAAACATCACCTTGTCAACACCTTTATGTATACAACGCCCTTTTCACTGCAACTTCAGCAATGTTGTCAACTAGCGCTGGATACCCTACCTGTAGGGGTGTAACGGCACATGTATTCATATTGAACCATTTCGGTTCGAGGCTTACGGTTCGAGTACGCATGCAAACCGAACGATCTTTGCATCATTTTTCTTGTCGGCAAAAATGTTGCTGGCACAACGTTGCACAACATCAAATGGCAAGCGTAATGAAAGCAGAACGAAACTGCGCTACTCATTATGTGCTTCATGGATTGTTTATCAGTTCGGACCAGCAACATCTGTGCAGCGCAGAGCCGATCTCGATCAGCAGACACTGTTACCGACACAGCGCTAAGAGATCTGGTAAAGAAAACATTTGAATTCGCCACTGAGGTAATAACATCGCTGCGAGATCTAGTGAGATGCATTCATATTTCTCCGGTTATTAACCGTAGATCTCTATTAGATCAAACAGCACTGTTGTGGAAACCAGGAGAACATTGTGCCGTGAGTGAACTAGTAATACTTTACGTCCACAGACCAGCAACATTCACCATGGATTTAATATAGTAACACTAACTGGAACCAGTTTGGCTGGAATTGTGAAATGCTTTCAAGTACTTAACACATCTTTTTCCAGTACTTCAAAATTCAAATATTATATAAATAAATATATATTTAAATGTTATTTTTATGTGATGACCAAAACATTCTTTGTTTGACCCTTTATAAACCTGAATGTTTCAAGATCTAGGAAAACTCACACTTATTTAAAAATATTTTGTCTTTAAACAAATAGGACATTTCTCTGGCATTTCTTTCTTTTTGCTGCATCGAAAACGTACCGAACCGTGACTTTAAAACCAAGGTACGTACCGAACCGTGATTTTTGTGTACCGTTACACCCCTACCTACCTGAGGTAATTTTGTAACACTTTGCTCAACTGCATAATATCTCATTGTGAATATTTCTCTCCGTTTATTTCCAGGAAACGACCATTGCTTTACATATATCCATCTTTTTTTAACGTATCCTTGAAAAGGGGGTTTGACTTGTCAAACAATGGAGGATTTTTTGTGCCTCGACGATTAACTTCTCTGCAATGTCATCCGCCATTTTTAATGCAGAGACCTTTAAATTAGAATAGATTGTGATTGGTTGTCAGTGTTTTATCATTGGAAAAGTGATCCCAACGATATTGTTCCTTATATCTTTATCCTTATATTTGTGGTGTGAACTCTGTTATTCTTTAATATGGAGAACAATTTTTAGAATTATATCTTTATAGTTATCGTGCTTGGTGTGAACGGGCCTTTAGTCTATCCCTCACAGCCTCGCTTTCATCCCTGTCGATGGCGCTGCTCGGGAATACAATCTATAACTTTGAATGAAACTTGCCAGAGTGTAAGCCAAAGTTCTGAGAACATTCCTTATTAGCTACTTATTTGTTCCAGAATCCCATCAAGCAGCCAACATTAAAGGTTTAATAACTGAAGATGGCATAGTGGCTAAAATGCTCTCTCTTGACTAGTTGCCTCTCTATTAGTCATTCTGGTTTCTTGAGAGACTTTTAGGGTCATGTGGCGACCATTAAGACTCATTATCTGCCATATTATCTCACCATTAAAGTCATTAATGTGGTAATTTGCTGTCGTATTTATTTTTTTTTTGCGTGTGGCGGTTTGCAGACATCTAAGGTATAGCTTTTGTTCTCCTCCGTCACTTATAACTTCTGCTTATTATTTACAGCCCTTATCTGCCAGCACATTACACACTGTCTCTCTTACTAAATTTTCTCTCCGTCCTTTTTTTTTCTTCTTTTATGATTGTTCCCATACACACTGAGTTTCTTTCCAAACCTTGCATACTCATTGGTCTGGACTGAAGTTAGTGTTTGCTCAGCCAAATTACTTCAATGAAAATGGCAAACAGTTATTGATGGTGTTTCACAGACCATTCATCATCCCATAAACACAGTCGAAGAGCAATTATGAGTTTGTAGAGAAAAGAAAAAAGCCAATTTTAAACTCCAAAAGCTGAAATATATTATCTATCATCTGTTTTCTCATGTTTCTGTGTTTGTGTTTTGTTTTAAGGACTGTATGAGATGTAGTGAATGATTAATTTGTTTCGTTGAAATTTCTTGCTAATATGAATGGGTTTTGAGGTGATTTGTCTATATTCAGGACTTTTAACATACAGCTGAATAAAATACAGCTTGGCGAAATATGTATTCAAATGAATACTGTTCGACACAAGAGCACAACTGTTTTCAATAAGAAATATATAAGAATAATAAATTATTGAGAAGCAAATCAGCATATTAGAATAATTTCTGGAGACTGGAGTAATGATGCTGAAAATTCTAATTCAGCTTTGCCTTCACATATACACTACCGGTCAAAAGTTTAGGGTCGGTAAGATTTTTTATGTTTTTAAAAGAAGTCTCTTCTGCTCACCAAGGCTGCAATTTTTTTTTTTTTATAAAAAATACACAAAGAACACAGTAATATTGTGAAATATTATGACAATTTAAAATGACTTTTTTATGTTAATATATATTAAAATGTAATTTATTCCTCTAAAAAACAGCTGAATTTTCAGCATCATTACTCCAGTCTTCAGTGTCACATGATCCTTCACAAATCACTCTAATATGATGATTTTATGCTCCAAAAACATGTATGATTATTATCCATGTTGAACACAGTTTTTTACATTTTTATTTTAGGATTCTTTGATGAATAGAAAGTTCAAAGAACAGCATTTATTTAATTAGAATCTTTTCTAACATTATAAATGTCTTTACTGTAACTTTTGATCAATGTAACTCATCCTTGATGAATAGAAGTATTGATTTCTTATTTATTTTCCCCAAAAATAAAATACAAATTCTTACTGACCCCAAACTTTTTAAAGGGTAGTGTTTAATGTAACAAAAGCTTTCCATTTCAGATAAAAGCTGTTCTTTTGAACTTTCTATTCATCAAAGAATCCTGAAATAAAAATGTAAAAAACTGTTTTCAACATGGATAATAATCATGTTTTTGGAGCATAAAATCATCATATTAGAGTGATTTGTGAAGGATCATGTGACACTGAAGACTGGAGTAATGATGCTGAAAATTCAGCTTTTTTTCAGAGGAATAAATTACATTTTAATATATATTAACATAAAAAGTCATTTTAAATTGTCATAATATTTCACAATATTACTGTTTTTTTGTGTATTTTTTATCAAAAAATTGCAGCCTTGGTGAGTAGAAGAGACTTCTTTTAAAAACATAAAAAATCTTACTGACCCTAAACTTTTGATCGAGATAGTATGTGTATGTATATATATATATATATATATATATATATATATATATATATATATATATATATATATATATATATATATATATATATATAATTATTATTATAAAAAAAAAATTATTCATAAATAAATTATCCTTGGTGAGCATAAACTTTTTGATGGTAGTGTATATTTTTTTCATAAGACTAGAGTCACAGAGTGACTCAGATCTGCAGTGAATGGACTGCTGTACTGACAGATGGAGACTAAGCCAAGCCTGGCTGCAGGGACAGAATGAAGTGTGTTAAAATACTCCGTGTGGACCATTAGCAAACCGACCTTTAGCTGGGATGAGGTTAATAAACAGGTTGGGCATAATGGATCAAGTGTCTTACCGGTCCCAAGGCTGACCGTCTGTTAGCCTACTCTGTGTGAAACAGGGGTCAAAGGACAAAGAAAATACAAAGGACAAAGAAACGAGTAGCCGTTCTTTTTCGATCTAATTGTCGCTTGTGTCCAATCCCACAGTTATTGATTTATTCACTTACCGACAATGAAAAATGAATTTGTGAAACTTTCAACCGAAAGATAATTAAGCTACTAATCAATTATATAAGACGTAACAAGTAGACAGTGGATACAAAGACAATTCGCAAGATCCATTGAAAAATTAAAGAGACTTTTCTACAAGGTTTCAGTAATGAGACCTGAGGGTCATCTCAGGGATCGATATGCTATCCAGCAAATGCTAGCCGAAATGCTCTGCACCAAGGTCTGTCATACCTGGATACATCCATTACCATCTCAATAGCAGTTGTCCTGCTTTTTTCACGGCCTCCCTGTAAGCATACCTGTCAAGTTTTGGATTTGAAAATAAGGGACATTTTCGGCGCCCACCGTGAGCAGTCCCACCACCCCAACCTGTAATACTAATACTATACTAATAAAGGATAGTGGGAAAGAAGGGTAAAATAAGGGACTTTCCCAGGCCAAAACGGGATACTTGACAGGTATGCTATAAGTATGCACCCTCACATTTCTTATCAGCTTCAGCCAACTAAATTATGCTAACCAGCTAAACCTTAACCTATTGGTTGCAGGAAGTATTAGGAGGGACTATAAATTATACACATTTATATCTGATTTCTGTTTTATGTAGTCATTTAGAGGTTCCTACAAAGTCAATTTGATTCCCCATGCTCCCAAGTGTTCCTCTTCCTAAACTCTTCAAAGAAATTATTTCATTCAATTCCAAATGTATCTGGGGCGGCAAATGACTAGCCTATCTTAACGTTTCACTGTCACACTTTCCAGATTACAACCATGTGTATCTTGCGGGAGCATTAAATCTGACCAAGTTCACCCTGATAGTTTTTAAGACCTTGCCTTTACTGGTATAGGCTCAAGAAGTCGATCATCCGAAATTCGGAAGCATTCAACTATAAAAGCTTGGTTTAATGCTGTAGCAAATTAGGTCCAAAGATAATTATTATTAAGTCCAAAGATAATTATAATTAATTAATCATAACTCATTATAATTAATTATAAATATTTGGATCAGTTAATTAAAATATATTTATGTACTGTAGGTGATTTTTTTTTTTTTTTTTTTTTTTTCATACCCGTTTGTGGTTTTAAACTGCTGGTTTAAGGAGAACAAACTCAGTAAATGGTTTTGACACAGGAATTTGCACATGGTTTGTTGCAAAGCATATTAAAAACAACAAATAGACATATAAGCAACATTAAAATCTTGATTTCAACCACAGTTTTTTTTTTTTTTTGACAAGGTGAGGTAAAAGACAATGGGTCTCATTCATGAAACATTCGTAAATATACGAGTAAATATGAGAGTGATTTGCGTGTAAAGAGACCTTCCCGAAAACTTTTCTCCTGATTCACAAATACTTCGTAAACGTCAGATGTGAGAGCAAAATGTGTGTGTGTGTTAGTGAATTCCAATCAGTCGTAAAGGGGATGCGCGTGCACGTTCATTCTCAATTACCATAAATCCCGCCCATTATATCCGACTGACATCTATATATAGGCATATAATGACATGAATGCAGATGAAAAAGAACGATTTCTCAGATGCTGAAATTGAAGTTTAATTATCAGAAGTTCATTCAAAACGCCACATTTTATTTTCAAGCGTTCTAGTGGCCTATCAGGTCCTAAAAAGGAAGCTTGGCAGCATATTACAGATGCAGTTAATGGAGTTTCATCTGTTAATCGAACAGTCCCAGAAGTGAGAAGAAAATGGTTTGACATTAAACTTGACAGCAAAAAAACAAATAAGTTCACTTCGGAAAAATCACATTCAAACTGAAGAAGGACCGCCATCGATCACCAGATCTGCTATTACTGGCTCTGATAATAAAAGTAAAAAGAACAACCGTATGTAAATAAATAATAAAAAAAATATATATATATATATATATATATATATATATATTTCAAAATGCTGTTTAAATATGTACCCATTGGTGAATTAAAATGCAGCCTTATTAATGAGCAAAACGCTCTGATGTTAAGCGCACCATTTACACGTGGCTGGGAGCAGGTGTAGATTTCTTGCGTACCAACTAACATTTGGAAAATATAAACATTTTAATGAATCCGAAAATTTACACCAGAACCACTTTACACATGATTTACACACAAATTCATTCTGCTCGTGTTTCATGAATGAGACCCAATACTGTAAACATTATTTTTTTCAAAATAGATTGGATGGAAATTAAAGAGCATTATGTCTGTCTTGACTTGGTTCATTTGTGCCATAGAGGTTAAAAAACAGCTATAATGGAAATAATATAATAACCTCCTGTGGTTATCCATGAAGGTACAGCTGCCACAAAAATACACAGAGCCAGAGGACAGTGCTGACATTTCAGCAGCAAGACACTGTTAAGAATAACTGGCATTCTGTCGTTTCAGTTCAGTGTGCGAGAAGAACAGCAGAATGCGCACATACGGAAAGTACAGCCTTATTTATGGTGGACATGCAAGTGTTCACCCACACAGAGCCAATACACGGTTAAAAACAAATATTCCCGTTCTCTCTTACCCTAGACTCTGTGTAGTCAGTTTGCCACAAGCTTTCATCTCAGTATATCATTCTCAGATTCAATGACATTTGCTAATGTCTCAGCCAGGCTTTTTGTAAGCTTTCATTAATCAAATGTGTCCCAACTGGGGCTCCAATTCGGATGGAACGTGGGGAGTCCACTTACTGTAGGGTCATTAATAGGTCCTGTCAATGAATCTGAGACAAATTGATCATTCCGACTTTTGCTAGCATGCCACAGTACCGTACTGATGTAGTCTGAATCATTTATGCACAACAAAACGTGTACACATAAATAAATGAAAATGCTACTTTTGACAAATGGAGTGCTAAATAAATGTTCAGAAAGTGCATGGTCATCTAAGACTGTCAATCAAAACGCAAGGGTATTAAACAGCTGCTTACATCACTGTTATGACAACCTACAAATGGCTTTCTTTATTTTGGTTTTATTATTCTCTGCATATTGATCTCATTGTGTTTAAAGTTTTGAAATGTTAATAAAAGTTGGAAAGGCTCTGCATTTCATGGACAATATAGTTGGACACAGATGTGTTCCAGCAAGTTTCTGCATAGTTTATTTATTTATTTTCTGAAGTGTGCCGTTTCTCTAATGAACACTCTTGGAAATCTTGCCTGTGCTCGCAGTTTATTTCACTGGTAAACAGATGCACAGCTATTAATAAACCATTGGCATGTCCAGGCAGCTTTATTGGGTTCCGAGTTAAAATTCCTAGATATGCTCGAGGGATTTGCGGTATAACATTAAGCATGTTGTTTTGTGTCTATGTGCAGGTGAGACGATGCACGTGGCCTCCTCAGAGTTTGCGGATGACCCCTGCTCCTCTGTGAAGCGTGGGACCATGGTCCGTGCCGCCCGCGCCCTCCTGTCTGCCGTCACTCGCCTTCTCATCCTGGCTGACATGGCTGATGTCATGAGGCTCCTGGCTCACCTCAAGATCGTACGTTATCTTCTCCGTTCATCTCTCACTGGTCATTTCTTTCCCCCACAGTTGCAGTTAAAGTCCCTGTAAAGTCAAAATTAAGTATGTGTTCTGAGTTTGTCACACCACAGAAAAATGTGTTATTAGCCACCCAGCCAAATTTGAATGATACATTACATAAAATAAGCTATCAAAATCTTTAAAAAAAGCAGCAGTGTTCTCTGCTCTCAAACAATGGGGGCGTGTCCGCTGGCTTCACTGAAACCACGACCACTCGCGCTAATTCATCAAGTAGTGGCATGTCCACAAATCTGGAAAATAGCAATGGTGAAATAATTAATTAATAATTAATAATTTATTATGTTTATAATTTGTATAACATTTTTTGTTTGTTTGTTTTGTTTTGTGGTTTTTGGTTTTCTTTTATGTTTATGTTTTAGTTTTGTTTTGTTTGTTTTTTTCTTTGCTTTGCTTTTCGTTTTTTTTTTGTTTAGGTTTTTCGTGTTTTGTTTACCAGATTTTTGTTTTTGTTTTGCCATTTGTTTTGTGTTTTATTTATTGTTTGCTTTTTTCTTTTCTTTTTGTTTTTAGTTTAGTTGTTAGTTTACAGCCCTAATCTTTATCCTCTTTTTTGCGACTATACATTTACACTTTTACACACATATGTATTAAAAGTCCCGTTCTTTGCGATTCCATTTTTCAAACTTTGTTGCTTTTAGAGCATAAATAATTCCTGTAAAATTATAAAGCTCAAAGTTCAATGCCTAGCGAGATATTTCATTTAACGTTAGTCTACTTTCAAAGCCTACAGTGAGCGACCGGTTTGGACTACATCCCTCTACTTCCTTTAATAATGACGTAATTAGTTTTTTGACTAAACTCCACCCACAGGAAAACACAAAAAGGGGGCGTGGTCTTGTTGAGTTCCCACGGAGAAGAGGAAGAGTATCGTTTGTCGATAATCGTTGACAAACCTATAGATTGATGTGAGGCAGTGCACAACATGGCAGCTTGTAAGGCTATATTCATAGTAAAAATGAAGTATATTTATATAAAGTTGTTCAGATGAAAACAATTTCAAAAGAACTATACACAACAAAAATGATTTAAAGGACAAGTTCGGTATTTTACAATTAAAGCCCTGTTTTAAGATCTTTTCTAAAGAAATAGAAAGGTTAAGATTGTTTTTTAGACAAATGCTGCTGTCACGAGAATTTTCCGATTCTGTGGGAGCGCCCCCACACCTCTACAATGGTAGCATAGGTGCACAGGAACAATCATTCATAAAACGCATAAAACTTTAGTTTACAAAGACCGGTCTGGGTGTTCACTGATATGCTCACACAAAAATCGCTGCAAAAGATGCTTTGCAACAGGTTTTATCGTAG